>JBAMHW010000008.1:19473283-19501692 GCA_037177495.1 Rhadinocentrus ornatus
AAGCAAGCAGGTCGTAAAAAAGCTAGTTAGGGAAGGATTGAAAGAGTTAGAAACACACAAAAAAATCCCCCCTCCCTTCTCCCCCCCCCCCCCCCCCACACACACACACACACACGTACTATCTTACTTAATTTACTTTAATAATTTTGTCCTGTTGTGACAGTCAACATAAAACTTCTGATCACAACTCTGGCATTTTGACTAGAGGCACAAAGGCTCATTAATTCCAATCACTACAGGCTAGTAATGCCTCTCCCTGTTCGCTGATCCATCAGTAAGAATATGATTTTTTTTAGATAAATGCATCTATAAAGTGAAATTTTCCTTTCTAGATCACACTTCATCATACAGATGATAAATAATACACTTATAATATTTACTTTGGTGGCTGCAAAGCGCCTCTATTATGGAAATACAGTTGAATGTTTGTTTTATGTACTTGTTTTGGTCATTTGCCATTCTTTACACCATAGGCTAACATTGACTTCCTTGTTGTTGGCGTGCATTCAAAATTTGATCCCAAGGGCTTTTGGACTTTCCTGTATGTTTTTTTATTTCTTCATGAAATAGTGGAGTCCAAAAAATTATAACTTCACTGAATCTAGTTTTTTAACAGCCTGTCCACTATCTGGAAAAAACATGAATATGTAAACTTCTGACATATTGCACCACATGAACGTTTTAGCGGATGAGGTTCCTGGATATTCTAAACTCTATGAGTCAGTGCCACTCCTCTTCAACTGTGCAATTTACATTTGATGATAAAACCCACAAACCACAAGACTGGCTGCCCTTTGAAAATGCACGCAGACCACATTCTAACTTAAAGCAGCATTTAGTTCCTAATTATACCCTGCTTCGGTTGAAAGCCTGAAAAACAGCCCTTTTGTCCCAGATGGAAACATTGTGTGTCCTCTGTGACGAAGCATACCAGACAGATAGCTGTGAATGTGTTGTTCTCTTAAATTAAAAAAGATAATTCTTCCATTTTATAAGCAATTTAATGCACTAGTATGGGATCCTGTACAGCAATGCAAAAGCATCATTTTAATTTTCATCAAAAGCTTAAAACTATACAGTTATATAATAATCAAATCCTTTAGACATTCCATAATATACTGTATTAAGGGATATCACAAACAACTAATAATATGTGTCTGATTGCTTGCAGATCGGTGGGTTTCATAGCAGGACAACGAGTTTCAATAAATTTAAATTTATGCTTGGATTATGAGGATTATAAATAATAAAAATCTAGATTTTGAAGTGGATTTATGATCCATAAAAGCTCCCTCTTTTTAGATGTAACAGATCATGTAGTTTTACTACACAGACTGTAGCATTAGTGGAATGTGATACACTCTCAGTCACAGCTTAAATAAACATTAATCCTCTGAATCACAGCAGCTGATGATAAAACACAAAATCATGTCAGTGTTCAGAAAATAACATGTATCATGAGATATAGACTATGTGTTCACATTGGAAATATTTAGATTAGTAGCTGTTCAATTATTTTACTTTAATTTGCTTTCTATTTTTGTCACAGTGACTTGGCAAACTGGAGCTGTATTGTCACTGTAACTGCAAACTGTAACTTTGTAATAACACATAAAAAGGGGCTTATATTGTGGGTCATTCTGATCATAAACTTGCAAAGCGCACTGACCTTCAATAACAGACCACTAAACAGGTAAGGAAGCAGAAAGTAGGGCTCTACAATATTTATTAACATGGACACATTCTAATGGACTCATACATTTTTAAATAAGACTTTCACAAAAATACACACTGTAGCAAGAGAAACACGTGTTAAGTCTTAAAATATCTGAGAGCTTTCGCAAGGTATATTTTTTAAACACAAAAGGTTGCATTAATAAATGATGACTGTGAACCAAACATCAGGTTGTGTGGCTTTAGTGGTTCAGGTAAAGTACTACTTTACAAAAACATGACAGACCAATTCATTTTTGCACCAATTTACAAATCTGCCTTGATTAATTGATTATTTAATTTGGTTAAAATTAATAAACAATAGCACCTGATTAGTTTGTCTGAAGTTTTGCTCTGTAAGCTTTCAAGAAAATGTAAAATTTCACAAATAGAAAACTTCACAAAACGTTGCCACATTAATTATAGCCACACTTAATGGTTGAAACCAAAAGGAGCTTAAGAGAAATCTAATAGACAATACTTTGACAAGCAGTTAATCACAAGGTGTTCATGAACAGTGAGTGTAAATACTAACTGAGCAAATCAGCAGTTTTAAATATTTGGACATTTGGAGCCTAGTATTAAAAGGTGACACATTTAGAGGGCAACACTCCAATCATCATCTCCTCCACTGTTAACCTAGGGCGCACCAAGTATCCTGCAGTCTGCAAAAACTAAGATAAGGACGCTGTTTTTGTAAGACCACTAATTTTGACTGTGTTCCCAATAAAGCTAGTAGATTGTGGACTAATTAGACCCCCCTTCATTACCCAAGGGGTTTCTTCCTTACTGCTAATACTGCACCCTTCTGTTTTGTTATTCCAGAGGCTGCTGAGCGGCACCGTGATTGAAGTACTTTCCAGGAGGGCCACTCTTTTGCAAATCACAGAGCAAAGACAAAAGTTATAACAGAGTTATCAAATTTAATAAAGTGGTAAAAAAATAGCAATAGCTCTTGACACCCACATTCACTATCAGCAAAACAAACACTGCCATTAAAACCTTATTAATACTGACGTGTGACCACATTAACTAAGATTTTTTTGGATTAAGTTCATATATCATTACAATATCCTCTAAATTCTTCCAAACCACATATTTCCCCACTGCTTAGAAATTAATAAAACATGACAGTAATTACAGTGACCTTCAAAATGATATCTAAACTTTGTGTTGCATGCCGCTATCCCTAAAGCATCCCTGAAAGGGTTAACATAAATAAACGTAATTTCAAGCTTCAATTCCAGGAAAAACAACAAGAAAGGAGCTCACTTGAAGGGATGTCAAGCAAAAATCACATTGTAGGTTTAATCAAGGAACAATTAAATATTAATGTTTGTTTGTTGTTGCGAAAAAGGGTACAAGGCCTCTCTTCTGCTAATATATTTAATTTGTCATTTTGTAAAAAATACTGTCTTCCTATGACAAATGAACATCCAAAGGGCCCTGACAAGCTGTGGCAGTAAGTCATATCTTCCTCAGGGATTCTCACACCAACTTGTGTTTCTTATCTTATGTGGAAAGGGTAAGACAAGGCATTTCAACTGTCTTAGTGGACGACCTTACGATCAACAAACCCTGGGTTCTGGCAGATCTGGAGAGAACTGCTTGCGGTACATTTTATTTATATTGCATAACCTACACTGAATAATGAGCAGTTTCATCCAAAAGTGGCTTTACTTTCTTTATAATTATATTTTAATAGTGATTTCATGAGTGTGGATTTTTGTTGAGTACATTGTTGTGCTCCTATGATGTACGTAGTCATGCATTTTATATTGCCAATGAGCTGCTGTCAATCTTGGTCAGGGCAATCTTGATGAAAAATCTCAAATCTCAAAAGTTTCTTCCTGATAATTAGACTGAAAAGAAGACCTGCTTTTTAGAAGAATTGCATCATTGAATATATAAATAATCGAGCTGTCCACATTTTCATTTTCACCTGAACTAAGCAAGAGAATGACAGACTGTGAAACAACTAGGATGATGTTTGCCGACGATCCGCTTTGAATTCTCCTCACCAGAGACTCTCCAGACTCTGAAAGTACAGTAGATACGCTTGATAATTATGAGTTCTCTGCCCAATAATGTGTCATTTTTCTGCTGCCTGTGCAGTTTGCTCTGCTGTAAAGTTTTTTTTTTCCTGGTAAAAGTGTAGTTGTGTTTTAAAATGTTTTCATTTTATACATTACCACTAACTATGCTCCTATCTATTAATTATTTCCTTTTAGCTGTCCCAAAGTCAAGACTGGTGCACAGAATGTATTTGCCTATTTAGCCTCAAAATAATGTAACCAAATGCCCCTAAATGTTTAGCAAACAGAAAAACTTTAATAAAAATCTTGTCTTAAAATACCTTTTTATTTCTTGGCTTTTAATTATGTATGGGAGTCTATTTTTATCATTCATTCGTATGCTTATATTTCATATGTCAGCTGTCTTAATCTCTATTTTTAATGTGCATTAAACAAACATGATTTGACCTAAAGTTATCTTTAAAAAACTTCGTGTGGGTGGCTTCCTGGATTCCAAAAGTGCTCTTTGGATAGGGTAAAGATTAGATAGCACAAAAAACTTAATGGCATTCTCTTTTAAAAGTAACTAAAATGCCTTTATTTATATGGCATTGCTGTAGTGACCTTTTAAAACACGGCCTTTTCAAACAGACTTGATGAGTTTAAGGTGTCACTATAGTTGAATTCCAATAATAGGAATTCTCTACCTGTAATGGAACTAGTGCATTGTAGGGCCTCACTTTCTCAAACATGTATTGGAACAACAGTAGCTGACGTGTCTCAAAAAGCCTCAACAACACCAATGAAAGTGTGTCATCCGATAGTTCATGGAGTGTTTTACTCAGGTAAAGAGGTTTGTGATTTCATAAATCTTGCATAACACACCCCATCAAACAGTAAGTTTTTTTCGTTTCTCTGTGTTTAGATGAATCGTTCTCACAAGGGGAAAGGATCTTGATGGGGAAACTGGCCTCGATCGACACAGCACCGACTTTTTGTCACAGTAAAAGACAGTTCAAAGTTAGACTAAAAGCCTGAGTTTATTGTGACTATGAAAGTGACTGAAACCACCATAGCAGGATCTACTGTTATGCTGCCTATGGGGACGAGCAACACTGTAACAAAACTGAATGAAAAAAGTTAGCTTTAGGCTAATTTGAGCAATAGCGTTGACTTACTTGTCGAAGACAAAGCTGGCAACTTTCAGCATCCCTTTTAAAATCTTTCTCTTGAGTTCCTTCTACCTGGGGAGGCTTGCCCGATGCTGCTTCTCCTTTTCTGTTTTATCTGATCACGCTGCCTTTTAAGTGTCCTTTTACGCGATTAAAACCGCTTTCTTGCTGCAGATATGCATGGTTCCATATTTTTGTGACTGACAACTGATTAGATTTTCCAACCTGCCAGAGTAGGAAGCCTGTGTTGTTTATCTTCTTCTCCTGAATCTGAATAACTATGAACTGGCTCGCGTTGGTGCTCCTTTCCAGAGACTGTAGTTTCAAGATGGCCGACTGCCATGGTGCTTCCCTGCTTACACATAGGTATGAAAAAATCTTACAAAAATGTGTCAGATCATTAGCGAAGGTAATAATAAACCAGTGATAACACATATATACATGCAGACATCGATTTTGTCCAGTAAACAACAGAAAATGTTACACAATGTCCCTTTAAATAAACATAATTGGACCTGACTTATTAGGGTTATAATTGTTATCAATTGTGTGGCAGGATATTGTCAGACTAAATATGTAAAGTCAGAAATGATCCAATTTAAAAGGATCATTATCATGTTTTTAATCCGGCTGCTTTTATCCTGAAAATTATCAACACTACAGTATTTATTTGCTGGGCAAAAATTTTAAATCACATCTAAATAAAAAGTGTTCACATGCCTTAAACAACCTCTGTGCGGAGAATTGTTATTTAGATCAAAGATCATGATCCCAAAAACCATCATGCAGTCTTTTGGTTGTCCACTCTAATGAAGGGTAAAACTAATATTGTAGATACCTTTAATATCCATTAAATTTATTTTGCTCAGTTACTGACAACATATTTAAAGGGTTACATATTGCAAAAGGAAATTTTAAAGCTGCCTAGTCCTGCCCACCCTATCTGCTCAGTTTCACTCCTGTTTTAACCCCAAAGGATAAGATATAGAGCATTCTGATATTATTGTAGAACCTTAATCTGAGTTTATCCTCCAACATCCTAACCCCAACTGTAATATCAGCTATGGTTTTCCATCTAGTAAATTAAAGAGACCTATAAAAAATACATTTTAGTAAGTATTTGACTTTTTAAAGAACTTTCTTTATAATTCTTAGTAAAATACACTCAGGCTTTAAATCAGGCCACGATACTAATGATATATCAGATCCTTGTCTAGTAAAAAGTATTGTGTTGCTGTAATTGTTGATTTGTCCAAAATGTCTCACTCTGTTTATCCAAAGAACCTACTACAGCACAGTTCCATGGCAGGGTGTAACTAACTGGCGATTAAGTACAGCCGAGGACACCATGTCAGTGTGTAATGTTGGCCTTAAGTGGTTGAGGGGAAAAAAATAACAAAACAAAAAAAGGTTTTCAACGAATTTCAGGGAAAATCTTAACCAGCAGTTTCCTTTCGGAGCATGAAAGACAGATTTACCAAATGAAAACTTTTAAATTATCTTGCTGCTAAATTCAAACATTACACTGCCTCTTTACTGTAAAAGCTAGTGTGCCCTACTGAATTGCTAAGTTAGCAAACTGAAAAGTATTAAACAACATAATTGCTTCCATCATATGGAATCAATCCATGACTGCTGCTTAGTGGATTGACTCAGTTTACTTCCTGCACCACAGTTGTCAAGCTAGTAAGGTTATCTTTATTGCTAATTCATGCTGAACTTCAAATGTGGTTATCTTCACATGCATGCTTCCTTTATGCATAAGACATTGGCAAACTACTCTAGTGGACCAGAGAGGATTCAGTAAACACTGGTTTAATATCAAGTTTGGTGTTAAAGATACTTGAAAATTGTGAAATTGGAATTGTTTTTTAAATAGTTTAAAAGTTTTTGTTTAAATAAAAACAATTAAAGATTATAAATAAAGATTATTTTGATATATTAGTTAAATTTGCATGTGCCAATCTTCATCCCCACTTAAAAAAAAAAAAAGAATTCTTCAAAACAAGCAGTATTGTGTTCGGGATAAACGTAGTCTCACAAATACTTTTAATTTTGCATGAATCAGAACTGTACTGCATTGCAGGAGAAAATACATGCTTGTAATTATTGCTAAGAAATTTCTAGGTAACCTATATCTGCTATAAGCTTTTTATCCTATTACGACATTGACTATGAGCCTAGCTGTATTTTTATTTTTTATTTTTTTAAATGTCCCCATGGTGCACCTTTTTCTTTGTAATGCTCCCTGGGCATGGAATGAGCTGCAAGATACCTTAACTTTAGAATCACTCTTTTTTAAATACCTATAAAGGAATTTTGCAAATTGCCCTGAAGGATATTTGTTGCTGTTAAACATGATAATCTCTGACAGGAGAAAACATGTTAAATAAATATTGACCGGCATGTCTAATTTCTTTTGTGAGTTCCCTGATGTTGCTTCTATGTATTGTAAAATTAGTACATAAAATGGTCTGGTGCTGCTATCTAGAAAATTAATCCCTTGAAAAAGATATCATGTATCCCAGTGAAACCTTTCTGGCTTGATAAAGTATAACTAAAAATAACTTAAAAACTAAAGCTTGCAAACCTTTTCACACTATTAAAGCAGTCTAACTAAACTTATTCTATAAAGCTGCTAAATGACAGCTGCAATATTTCTGGATTACAGCCAGTGAAAAATGGTAGCTCACATTATAAATGCAATTAGGGTTTAGTATATATCCAGGAGACAAATGTTAGTACACACAGACAAAGATGAAGATGCTCAGGAATTCTAAAGAGTGAAAAACACTCTGCGCTGACCCATCAGCCTGTACTTTCTACTTTCTACTTACTATAAGGTCTTTGGTGCTGAAGTCTTTGAAATGTAGAGAGCAAAATCATGGAATAAAAAGGGGAGAATCTATGATAACAAGCAGTGTGCATGGATTAAGTGAAACCTTTCAATGACTGAAAACACAGCAAAGCAGTAACAAAGTAAATGCATTTGTGATTCAGTCACAATATCGTGGTCATAAAAGACAAAACTCTGCTATTTGTAAATGTGTGTTCTTTTGACCATATATATCCATTGACTTGCAATGTGTTTCAGTGATTAGGTGAACATATGTTTTAGGGATATTTCACACCATAGTCTGAGGGACTTGGTTCTATTGGGCGGGAAATGCCAAGAAATTTTGCACTTTCATTTGGTTTGGTTTTCTTTCACACTACACTTAACTTAAGCAGACCAACCTGCCTGAACAATAATATTATTTCCCGAAACAACCACTGACCAAGAAGAAAGAAGAAGAAAATCAGGCTCATCAATAGGCCAGGGTCATTTGCTGAAAGTAAACAAAGAAGCAACAATACATTTTTGCAGTCTTGGGGTTTCTGTTTTTACTCTGGTTCTGCTCAAACCTATACAGTTTTCACTGGAAGCTGCTCAATATGAGCTATCATAGCAAGCTATCCAGCATCTCTTTGATGTAGACCACATAGTGTGTGGTCTGTTTGCTTTCACACTGCAAGTGAACCGCATCAGGGTTCACTTGCAAGTAAACTGAGACACCCGGTTTTAGTCGACAAGAGTATTCTACTTTGGTCCGCAACAGAATGTGAATCCATGTCCACACTGTTCCAAACAAACTGTGCTATTATAACCTTTATTTAACCAGATAAGTCAATTGAGAACTAATTCTCATTAACAATGACAATCTGGGCCAGAGGAAACAACAATAAATACATCAGGTCCTACAAGATTTAGTGAGTCAAATGACAAAAATTAAATACAATACACAGTTTAATAAAAATAGAAAATAATGCAAAAAAAAACAAAAAAAAACAACCCCGCTATTCCAAACATGAAGGAGCAGTTAATAGAAGCAGCGATCAGTATAAGTAAGTAAAGATAAGTAAAGATAAGTAAGGTAATGTAGTTAGTGGAGCGTAACTAGCTATCCCTGGTATCTATAATGAGTATAGTGAATAAGGTATAACGAGGTAAGCAGGAGTTTTGCCGATTAAGGTTTTATAAATAAACTGATACAAATTGATCAGCCTCCTGGAGTGAAGTAAATGGTCTGTACTTATATAGCGCTTTTATCCAAAGCGCTTTACATATACATCACATTCACCCATTCATTCACACACTGCAATGTAAACCACGACCTATCTGAAACAATTAGGGTTAGGTGTCCTGCTCAGGCCACCTCAACTTGAACTCTCCGGACTGTGATCGAACTGGCAACCCTTGGGCTACAGGACGACCTCTCTACCCACTGAGCCATGGCCAGTGGGTAGAGAGGTCAGTGGCCAGTGGGTAGAGAGGCCAGCGATGGCCAGTTGACACGAAAATACAAATCACAGTGATGCATGCTGAAGGGAACTATCTGTAGAAGCGGACCAGGGTTTGTTTACTGTGGACCATACTGGGCCAGTGTGAATACGTCCTAATCAAGATAATGCAAAATGCAAACTACTCACATCCGTGGTGTTATTTAAGGAAAAGTAATCCTCAACACACAGGCTTTTTGTTATGCTCTATGCTTGCTTTATTCTTGCTCATAGCTTTACTCTATATATAACCGATTTTTCACAAACTGTACATTAAATTACTAAATATATATTCCTTTGCTAATAAAAACAAGCCTAAATACACCTTTTTTTTGTTTGTTTGTTTTCACAGCCCCACCCAACTCCAGTATTATCTATAGGACTCTCAGACTGAGGACAAAAAGAATAAACAAGAATGAATAAAATTGCAAGTGATTCAGCAAAACTGCAGACACTGTGTTACTTATTCTGGACATTCTTTTGTCCTGTCAAACACTGCACTAACTTTAACTGACAATTCAGTCAGAGGTCCAAATGCCTCAAGCTGCGATGTAGAGCAGAAAGCATAGGTCTGTAAAAACACAAACATTTTCTGGTCATCTTCTGCAAACACTAAATGAAGTAGCATCACTCAAATAAAGAATGGTAAAGTTTTAAAAATGTATATCATTTATACAAAATCCTGTTTTAGAAATGCTATAACAAACATAAGTTCCCGTGAAATAGGATACATACTAGGGCTGCAACTAATGACTATTTTGATAGTCGATTAGTCCACCGACTAGTTTCGACATGCCTCCTCTTTAAATGTTCGAGCATTGCGGACGTCCCCTTTACAAATATCACATGTATTTGATTTATCTTGAAGTTGTCCTAGACTTTTGACGTCCTCGGCCGGCGTTCTGTTCCCTTGTCGGCCGCCATATTTTTTCCTGGCTGACTTTATTGCGCATGTGCAACTCAGCAGAGATAGAAAAAAAGATGATGTCCCACTCTGTAGTTTTCTTTCTTTGCGCATGTGCAACTCTCAGCAGGGAGAAATTATAAAATGTGATTTAAAATTCTGGAATAACCTTTCTCTGTAAAATATAAAGTCAGATGACTTTCGATGCCGATGCTGTAATAAAGCTAGATCAGGGTCAAATAACTGATTCATGACAGAAATATAGAAAGCTGACACTAAATCAAAGTTTGTGAGAAGTTTGTGCACAAGTAAAAAATTGAGATTGTCTTATCTAAAAATTGAAGATGCTTCTTTTAAGTATTTCAAGTATGGAATTAATAGCGTATTGCTTTGTTCAATTATGTACAGTTGGTTTGACAAAGTACTGCTACCATTATTTGTAACATCGTAGTATGGTAACATCACTGCATCACTTAGGACTGTAGCATGCTTCATTGCTGTTTATAATAAATGTAAAATGTACTTAAAATCACATTTTTAAAAAAATAAAATTATTTTCATTTTGAAAAGACATTTTCAAGAAATGTAATTTGGATAAGAGATTAAAATAAATAAAATAATAATTGTATTAAATCTTCAATAACAAAAAATTCAGAAAGGCAGCCATTTGTACTACATAAGCTACATTTAAATAGATTTCTTGAGTTGCCTCTGCTAAGTTGTTGTTTTTCCCCTTATTATACAGTTGCTGAAACAGTAAATAGCAGAAGTGTAAATAATAACCCACATATAGTAAGCATGGAGTACTGCTTACATTCAATAAGACTCTTGTGTCTGTCAAAGATAAAAACCTTGATTTTTAAATGATAAAGTTAGTGTGTCATCAATAAAATAATATACAAATAATAGATTCATTTAAATTTGTAATTAAAAAATACTGCTTTGAAACAATCACCCAAAAAGTATCATGAATCTGTGAACAAGTTATTTTAAGTTTAGTCCGCCAGTCATTTTATACTTTTTACTACACTTACAGGACCACAGAGATGGCTGAAGCCTGTACCAACTGTCACCAGTGTATCAGGGAGAGAAATTGTAGATTTTAGGGGGTAGAAATCATGCAAAACATTTGTTATAGCTCTTGGAATTATTTATATGACATTCAATACACAATTAACACACTTGGAAATGTCAGTCCACAAACACTATCTCCTATGGATTATACAGCTATCATCATCTGAAACACTTAAATCTACACTGAATTGAACTGTAACTTTGCCACTACATTCAGGGGTTTTATTCTCATTGGCTTCCTCTTTAAATGCCATGAAGCTAACACAGGGAAATCCAGCCAACATTTGCACTGTTATCTGAATTTAAATTGGCCAAGATTTCTACTGCAGTGCAGTTTAAGATTTCTTACTTGTTACTGGAAAGTCTGGAGCTGTGAAACTGCATACCTACAAACCCATAAGCCTCAGAGTTTTGCAATGAAACTAATAAAGGTTCTTTTAAGAAATCCTCCTCCTCTCAGGCATGAGCCATGTTCCAGGGGAGCACTCCTGCCCAGAATCTGAGCTGCTTCTAAATTACGTAAACAACTGGATCACACGTGTGGAATCTTACTCTTTTTGCATTTGTTAATTTAGGAAGTCACTCGGAATATTCTGAAACTCCTATTTCTTACTACATCTAGGTGAGTTGGATGAGAGAGGAGGCTTCAGTATATTAGAAATTCAATCCGCTCATAAACAGTGGGGAGTAGGGCTGAGTTGAATTGTCCATCGATGTCAGTTGCATCTGCATAGCTGAGAATTTTCACATGTCAACTCCAACTGAGCTACTCTGAGATTCCAAGCATATTGCCCGCAAGTAAGTCTGCCTCACAATACTGATCGAGTGGGTAGCTCATAGAAAAAACATGCTGCATAGGACACAAACTCATTACAGACAATCAGTGTGTCCCTGACTTCTTGTGCTGTTGAGTTAATAAAATGTCTTTCCCCTGTTCAACCATCTTTTAAACTGATGCTTTGAAAACAGTGATTCTGCATCCCGAATAGAGTTTTTCAACGATAGAACCAGAGAGGAGAGGAAATGGTCACTATGTAAATGCACATGGGAATGAATTTAACATCCCTGTGATATTAATGCATTCAGCCTTTGCATTCAGCGCATTCACTTAATAAAATAGTTATGAGCTTTAGATGAGGTTTGCGAGTGCAAAAGTAATTTAGCAAAACTTTTTTAGCATCATTAAGCTCAGGCTCAATTGTCTTCAGTAATCTTTGTCAAAATGAAGCTTGTTATCTTTTGAACATGCACCATTCAAAATACCACTGAGCACAAATAAGCTTTTTTAAATGCATCGTTAAATTCTTGTGAGAAGTAAAGGCAGGAATACAAAAAGATCTGACATTGCTTTTCAATACACAGCCAAAATGAACATTTTTATGAATATTGAAGTGCATAGGGCAGAAGCACATCATCAAAATATCTTTTTGTCCGTGAGGTCGAAAGTGGCATTGAGTTACACATTCTTCAAGTGGAAAAGTAAAGAAAAAAAAAGGCAGAGGTCATGGTAAGTCAAGAAAACAAACCCTTTCCTGAGTCAAACACAGCCATGGTATAGCCTTACCATGCTGGTGAAACTGAAAACTCCCCTATTAACACATGCGTTATGAGTCTGACTCACAGGCCTCCATAAAAACCGAGAAATGTGTCAGTCAATACAAAAAATATAGGCAGGGAGCAAAGACGTGTGTAAGAAAAAGTTGAAGAAATCCATTTATTCTGCAGTTATCTCAGGAATCCTCCTAGCTACTGTAAAGCTCTGTAGTGAAACACTAAGCATAATGATATGTGTGTGAAGGGAGCTTTCCCACTACAAGTTGCCTTTGTGAGCTGACTCCAGTGCTGATCCCAAGAAAGTTCAGGCAAACATGTAAACTGGCCAGTGACGACAGCAAGGGACTAGCGATCTACGGCTACAAGCCACTCACAGCAGCTGCAGAGAGTTCACACCTCCATACGGCTTAATAACACATGTTGTAGAGTAAGATTACAAAACAGCATGTCTCAAACCTGCCAAACTTATAATCCTATTAGGATGATGAAATATCATAACCAAAGGGATAAGCTTATCATTTGTGCACGAGAGAAGACCATCTCAAATTCTTCTGTTTTAAATGTCTCTGTAGATTTCTATTTCCTTTGTCTTTCCTGCACAATTACATGACAGTCCCAGAAGTGACTCCAGCTATCTCAAAAACAAGCGAAGTGACATGAGGCAAGATACCATACAATCCACATTAAATCACATCCCAAAACATAAAAAAAAAAATCTAAATAAATCCCTCATCCTGCTAGTTTTGGGTTAAATGTCAGCATTTTAATGATATTGGGGTTTAAAGTATTTGGTTGTGACTCTCTTCAAGAATAAAAAGTCCTTTTGACATGTGATGATTCACAGTTATAAGATGGTAGTATTTTATAAAGAGGGGCGATGTGTTTATATCTTGTTTTTATAAATTAAAAACACACAGAGTACTGGGCCTTAACAATAGTATATTGTACAAGATCCACTATCTTACATCATGTAACTCTTTTTAACAGTGCAATAATGTAAACTCAGTTATTACAAAATGGCATCATTCCTCTTAGTGTGAAACTAAAAAGTAATGTCAATATCTTCATCTTCAACAACTTTTCTCTGTAAAGAAAAACGAAGAGAAGATAAGGAATAGGAAAAGAAAGAAAACTGAACCATGCTTATGTGTATAGAAAAATAAACTCTTGACTATAAACTAATATGTTATAAGCAATGTCTCCTAAATAAAAATAAATAAATAAAATAAAAATAAAATGGTGCGATTTGCCTGGTTCATACCCAAAGGTTTGAGAGAACTGTAAGTTGGAGAACTTAAGCAGTGTGAAACTTGCACATAGTCAAGTAAACCTAAATAAAATCAGGCTTTGATTATAGCACAAGAAGAGCAACAGAGTAACAGTGTAGGAACAGAGTCAAAATGTGTGATGCATTAAATGCCATCAGCAGTGGGGCATACAGTCACTGAAATAAAAGAAAATGCACTTGACATGACAGTGGAAGCAAAATAAATAAATAAAATGCTTCGCTGAAATCAACATGCTCTCCATGCTGACAACTGCGGGAGGACAGGAGGAACTGGCGGCCTCACAAGAAGACCTGAGAATTCAAGAAATAGTCTAATTGGAGCGGTGGCACTGACAGGTGTCCAGTCAGACACTTCACTTGACAGCAATACCGCTGTCAGTGTCTCCAACCCCCAACACAGACAGCAACCCACTGTCAACACATCATGGACTTAACCCCCACCCCTACCAGTGATGCATTTAAAGACACATCAACAATTTAAGGTACATTTTCATGTTGAAAATCTACTGTATAAACACTGTAAAACAAATTTCACTACAAAGTTTTTTTTCCTTTTCTTAAATCTATGAGTATTTTTTGCATTGCTCCAGAAGACCACTTAACCTAATTTTTGTTTCAGTTTACCCACTTAAATGAATTTCAAAGTCTAATTAATTATAATTTAAGAAAAATTTGGGTCGTCAAATTTTTTTAAATTTTAATCAGATTTATCACAGATTACAAATGAATTAATCATGATTAATCACCATTCGCAACTATGCCTGAAATCTGCCCGTTTTTACTGTATTCTATCAACAGAAAGAGCCCATGCTCACTTGTTTTGTTTTGTTTTACATTAGATAATCACTTTAGTTCTAATAATCAGCTCAATATTACATAAAATCAAGACCTTAAAAAAATTTATCTCATTTGTGTCAACCTTTTTCTGGCCAGTACCGCTACAGCCATCATGATTAACAACATGAGAGGACGAAGCTGCCACGCTACTCTGTGCAGACACAGAGGTGAACAGAACAATGACATATGTGCTAAGCTACATTAAAAAAAAAAATTTTCTTTGTATTTTCTAATTCGGGAGAAGTGTGGGTGTTAACCCCTTTGACCAGAAAATGTGTTTTTGTTAAAACATCTTTATACCCCACAAACTGTTAAAGCAATTAATTACATAAAATAGTCACCGCCGTTAATGCATTATTTTTGACAACCTTAATAAAAATATAAATCATTTGTTCTTTGTATGTTTTTACGTATACTGTATTTCCTTATTTTGGATGACTAACGTGTACTGTAACTAATGTGTACTGTATTTCCTAAAGCATAAAATGGTGGATCTAAGAAACTGTTGCTAATATAATCTTTTTACTGATCAAAGATGGTTTAAAGCAGTTGACTGTATTTACCAGCTATCATCGTGCCATGCTGTATGTCATTTACTTAATGTTGGTTTAAATGTGGTATATTATATAGATTTGTGGTTGTGCTGCCTTGTTGGCCAGAAAATTCTTAGAAAAGATTTCTAATCTCAATAGGGTTTTTATCTATAGAAATACAGGAGAAATGAAATAAAAAAAAATAAGTAAGTCTATAGTTTAAAATGTCCAGTAATAAAGGACCTTTTTAAAATTTTAAACTGATTGGAAAGAGCATTTCAAAATACAGCAAATCAAAACTAAAAACTGAACTAATTAAGTAGGTGAAGGGCAAACGATCTAAAGACTGCTGTTATCAAGCCCAAGTGCATTACACTGCTAGAGGTACAGACTAAACACTGTATTTTTTTTTTTTTTTTTTTTTTACCGTACTGTTGAACATGACTGTACAAAATGTATGTAGCGGAACAATATGCATGGAGAGGTAGGCTTGGACAAAGTGAACATGGAAAATTGATTGATTACAGATTGTAGGATCTAGTTTCAGCACTGCAGGAGATGTGGGCACAAAACATGCTGAATAGTTGCCGATATCATGAAAAGATTCATCCAACACATATGATGTTCAATTATAATGTTAAAGATGGTGAGTATCTTGGTGTAGTGCAAAAATATATATTGTTTCAGTGAAAGCCAATTAAACTGCATCTTGATCTTCTGTAGTCATCAACCTCAACAATAAACATGAATATCTTATATGTTTCGCTTGTGCTGTTAGAACAGCTCTGATCCATGCAGGCATGGAATCCACTAGACTGCTAGAGGTGTTCTTGGCTATCAGGTAACAAGATGTTAACATTTTGACCTTACAGGTGGGTCTTCTATGGATTGAACGTGTCTTTTATTTTTTTTCAGCACCTTTTATGGGTGTTTGGTTGGACTGAAAAGTGACTGGCAGCTGAAAAAGGCTCCAGTCCTAAGAGATTCCTTGGTATGAAATAACATGTTGTTGGCAACAATGTTTAGATTTGCAGTACATGTCAAACTAAAAGGACGCCTCTTTTTTTTTGCTCTATTGTCAAGCTTAGATGCTCATTATAGGTGATGTCAGCAGTGAACATGAGTCCGCATGGGCCCTTTGATCAATCTGCAACAGCACAGCATCATACATGGCACGCTGAAACCTACAATTTGCCCTGACATGTTTGTATAGACAGCAAGTCATGTTATGATTGCTTTGCTAAGGCTTTATATAACACAGACCATCCTTCCCTTCACATAATCAGGTGCCTAGGCCTAGGGCTGGACGATATGGCCAAAACTTGTATCACAATATATTTTTTAATTTTGGTCGATACGATATAATTCCGATATCCATGAAAACAATATAAAAGCCTCAGAAAAACTGCCCAAAATGCCACAACAGATGCTGTAAAACTAAAAATTATTTTGCCAAGTCTATGAAATTCCTTCAGTAAAACATTTTAGAAATAATAACTAATAATAATTTAATGTTCACCTTTTATTTGTATCTAGAAAGGCTAAAAAGGCCTTCAAAGTAATTTAAAATCACCATCAAAGGTCAAATAAAACTTTTATCATTCTCAATAATAATAGCTTTAACTTTAAAACTACAACAGAGGCTTATGATGTTATTCTTAAAGATTTAAACAAAGGTGCAGCGCTGGAGCTTAGCCTAGCCTAGCCTAGCCTTCTACCTCGCGCTGAGCACAGCTAACTGCTGCTGGGCTTGTTTTTTTTTTGGTTTGTTTGTTTGTTTTTTACTGCTTGGCTTGTTAGGGGCTCATTGGTCAGGCTCCGTGTCTGTGGTGTACGTCATCACTTACGTAGCCAATGTGTTGCAGCTCTTTCTGTTCGGCATGAACGCCGGTCACGCTGTAATCTTGTACTGTATGTATATCGAAATATCGGAAATTTGTTCAAAACTCATATTACCATTATTGAATAAAAGTATATTGCGATATACTGTATAATGATATTGAATTATTGTCCAGCCCTAAATTAGCCTTGTTTCCTCAACAAGACTTGCTGTTTTAGAGATGATCTGATCCAGTCATCTACACATTATAGCTCAGTATTTGTCAAAGTCTTTCATATCTTTTCACATGCCCACTTTTCTTGTTTCCACCTCATCAACTTGAAGAACTGATGTCCATGCACTGCTCTTGATAAGTCCAATGTCTTTGCATTGTAATAGTATAATCATAGTTGTTGTTAATTGATTATTATTTGCACAAACACAGTTCAGAAAATTCTATGATGGAAAAAATTATCTGAGGTGAATCCAACATAAAAATTTTTCCATCCTGGTGGTATGGACTGATTTAAAAAAAAGTTATTGCCACACCAACAATTTGACACCAACAAATATAATATTATCCAGTATCCTAGGATGGTTACTTCACAATGGGAAAATTGTTTTCAAATGACTGATGCAGTATTTATCAACCTAGCACAGCAGCTGTAGGGGTACTTTCAAGCTCACGGTTTGTTCTGTTTGAGAAACATGACATTCACAAACCTAAAAGAATTTAGATCTCTAACAGGGATCATCGTAATTACACTTCCCATGGCACCTCATTTTAGTTTCTAAAAATCTACTCTGATTTCATCTGGATGTATAATTTATAATAATGCAAAGAATGCTTAAGATTAATTCTTCCATGTCTTGCTCTAACTATGGTGAGTGTGAACGTATGCGTTAGATTATCAATAGATATTTGTTGGGTTTTTTCTGGGGTGTACTTTGATGGAGTGACACGGCCATATGGCCTGGGTGAAGTTTCTTTCCATGAGATTTGCTCAAGCTACCAATCTGCTCTATAGAAGCAGAGCTGCCAAAGTTGAACTAAATGGATAACGAAGACATAAGTGCAAAGACATTTTTTCTGTTGAGGAAACTATGAGCAGCAAATGAATAGACATATTATGCAAGCACAAACAGAATCTTCTACTCCTTAAGAGAATTAGAGAAGTCAATGTAAGGTATGACTATGCATAAAATGTACACACATATATGTTTAGATGGGTATCTTTGTGAGGACATTAATTTCCATTAAGCATCCTCTGCTCCTTGACCTACATAACCTTCTAACTATCAGAAATCTACCATGTTCATGAAGGTTAAATGCAGTAACCCTGCAAAAAAACTGACAATTGTGCAGCTTTAATCTAATAATGAAAGAAAAGAAAACATAAAAAAACAGATATGCTATAAACAACATTGATGGTAATGTTTTCAGGGGGCACTAAATAGGACATGGCTGGGGCACACTTTTTGTTGCCATGGTGACATAATTTATTTCAATTAATTATTCTACAGAATAGTGCTGCAAAAATAACAAAAACAAAAAACTCATCTCAATTTATGGCAGGGTTTTCCACCTTGCAGGTTGTTTCATCATAAAAGTAGAACTTATGTTAAGTATATATGAGGGTTTGTTTTTCCTTTATTAAAGAGCAATTCAGTGGGACACTATGCTACAGGGAGTGTACCACCAGATGCAGTCCTAGCAAGGTTTTGTTGTCCCTCTGTCTTCTAATAGGGCTTAATAACACAAAGAATCAAGATCAATGCCACTTGCATAATGTCTGCCCTCTTGAGTAAATTAATTTAATTTCATATTTAGAAATGCACTGGTCATTCCTGTTAAACTTGTAGAGAAACTCCATCTTTATTCTTTATTTAGTCTGTGTAACAATGTAAATTTCTGTTAACTAAATAACAAAATTCTATTAAATATTTTTTCAGAAACTTATACAAATGAAATTAAATTTCAGATTTAGATTATTTTTTTCATTGTATTCAAATTTTACATGTGTTACCAATACTTAAAGTCACCATGACATGGCTAGCACAATGCTATCTGCCTCTGTATAGCAGAAGCTAAGGAGCCAACCCTGCTTTCCATAAAGCCCAGTCTTATTTATAATAATTTCCAGAGGCCTGATCAATGACACCATTCAGCCACATCAATATTGATATTTGAATTTTTGAGGAATGCCAATTTATACATGAAACAAATGATGAGCAAGTTTTATATACTTAAAAAAAAAATACTAAAAAAATTTAAAAACTTAAAAGCCAGTACAAGGGGGTAGGAATGAGTTCAAATAAGGGGGGGATATATTGGAAATCTAATAATAAATTTATTAAATTCCTTATACCACCTCTTGGAAGGAGAGAGTTCTGTTTGACATAACTTGAGTGTCAATGAATTTAAGGTGTGGCTAATTTGGCTCTGTCCTCTGTCCCTTGACCTCAGTGTCTTTCAGCTGTCTGTCCCTGTTCTGACACACCCTAAAAGGTAAAACAGTAACAATGTCACACAATGCTACAAGCAAGTAATCCCAGTTTCCCTTTTTTTGTGAAATTTTATTTACTCTTATAAGTTGCATTCTGTTCTAATGCAGGTGAAGTATCATCCATCACCATCAGCAGTAACTGTGTGTGTTTCTGTATTTTTACATTTACTCAGTTGTGTTCATATTATTGTATATATTATATTTGCTCAGTTATATTAACTGAAAGGCATTTAGAATCATTTGCTTTCAAAAACAACTGTACTTGAAAAACTTCCACTGAAAATATTTACAGATCTAAAAGTATAAATGCAAGTATTTATATACATGACTTACACACCCAACAAAATTAGTTTGTTTTATTTATTTATTTTCATTTTTTCAAAAACCTATTTTTAAATCATACTGAGATTTGGTAATAGTTTTTTTCTACCACTTATGTTTATATCTACATCATACTTACAATGTGTAAAAGAAAATACTTTTCATCAATGATGATGATGTTACTGATTACGTAAGTGTAGCCAGTGCTAGTGTAATGACAGCAGTGCAACTGGAATCTCCTAAGACCTTTATACAATTTAACAACTACTTTCGCCATAGTGCTGTTGATTTAGAGTAAGAAATCTGATTCATTAGTGGGGCTGCTTTCAGCATGATTTCGGTTAAATTGTTTAACAAATCTTAGACAATAACCACCACAGCTAAGCAAAAGGTTTGGATATATCGCCTTACCCTTTAAGGTTAGGTGAATTTACAAATTAAGTACTGCCAAAACCTGACCAACTGTAGCAACCCCAGATCATAGCACTGCCCCCACAGGCTTGTACAGTTGGCACTCGGCATGATGGCTGCATCACTTCATCTTTCTCTCTTCTTAATTGATGCTTCTATCACTCTGGAACAGGGTCCAGAGTCCAGTCTTTATGCTCCCTAGCAAACTCAAGCCTTTTTCTCGTTATCCTCACTAATTAGTGGTTTTCTTATGGCTACACAGCTGTTCATTCAAAATCTCTTGAGTTCCCTTTGCATTGTGCATGTGGTTTAAGTGATCAGCTATCACCATCATTCAAGATGCTTTTCAAACTGCATTTCTTCCTGAAAGACGATGGTTCCTAACTATCCTTTCACTTTTAACTAAAGCATTGGACACCCAATTTTAGTAGTTTCTCCAATCTCAGATGTTTTCTCTGCTTGATGCCAATGATTTGACCGAGTTAAACAGACTAACATCTTTTCCACGACCACGGGATGTGTCTTTCCACATGGTTGTTTAAGAAATGAGAAGCTACTCATTGCATCAGTTGGGGTTAAATAATTTATTGACAGCTAAAGATTATCGTACATGCAGTAAATATCCAAGAGGCTCGTACCTATTTGCTTACTTAAATCTAGGTTGGTTTGTTTGTAATGCAGTGTTGTAATGCATTACAGTTTTGCTAGAGAAAAGGATCAATTTTATTAATTTAATTTCAGCCCACTTCTTAAATTAATTCCAGACATTTGAGAAAGAAAACTCAGAATCTTTTAATGCAGTGGCCTACTTTCATTGGTCAAATGTTTCATATTTTATAAACAAATAGTGATTAGTATTGCAGACAAGAGGCAAGTTATACAACAATTTCACCTGTAAGAGGTGTAATTGGTTTTTAAAGTGGAGAACTTCAGCTGCACATGAAATTGGAGTATATTTCCACCTTTGTTCATGAGTGTAAAGAAACTGCAGTCAGTTAATTGCGGTCAGTAGGATGGATTCAGCTAATTCTACAGCAATTATCACTGCATCAGAACAACACCAGTTTTATCATTTTAAAGTGAAATAATAAAAAATTGTTTTACATCATGCCATCAACTAGTCAAAATTATGATTTTAGTACAAATACTAGATTCTATGAAACTTCTAATCCCCTAAACTTAGTTTCAGTATATTGAGAAATAAATTGGAATATATTCTAATTATTGCTAAAGATAAATAAGAATATAGAAAAAACTCAGACTGACACAACATATATGTTTTTATAGAGAGTCTGTGAAATAACTGCACAAAGTTGCAAATTAAGTATCATCACAAGAGGCAATCAAACAGACTGTTGTCTCAGCAGTTTTTATCTAAATCACTGAGTGAAAAGAACATTTGTGGAATACATTAATTAGGACGTTTCATTTCATGCTCCTTCAGATGCACATATACAGCCACACAAGCACAGATAAGTGGGAAAAAATTACCATACATCCTATTGGATATCAGTCAAAAGGCCATGCAAAACTAAATTTTAACATTAAAGCTATTTTACAAATGCAGCAGCAGTTCATTTGAATTAGTGACAAAAATATCCGCCACCCCTAATTACCAGAGACAGATTGAGAAGAGATTATCCATCACTCCAATCTGTATTATAAAGTTCTACTGGGGATAATTTGACAGAGATGGATAAAGCTACACTGAAAGGTTATGTGGAGGCATGCATGTGTGGATTTTTAGTATTATTATCTGAAAATGTATTAAAATGATGACATGCAGGCAAAAGTAAGTGACTGGTTCACAAAAAAAAAAAAAAAAAAAAAAAAATGCGTGTGCACCTCATTGTGATAAAGCTGAAGACTTCCAGCAAGTTGCTGTGGTGCAAAACTGATTGATCACACCTATTATCATATATTGAGCTATCCTCTAAAACAGGGAAATATGGAAATCTTTCATTTTTGAGCTCTCAAACAGCCATTTCCGTTTGTCTTTAGTTTGCTAAATATTGTGCTGGTGGTTTCATGTCCAACACGCTTCAATGTAACTACCTAATCTTAGGGGAAATAAAAAAAGAAGAGAAAAAACGAGTGGATACGACAGCAGATCTTGTAAAGCTGGTCAGAAATGCCTTGTGCTCAACAAAACATGACAGTCCCCTTAGTCGTATTTTGTCCAGAGCTGACACAATATTTGGCTAAAGCGGCCATATACAGATACACTCCAAACACATGCAAGTCATCACGGAGGAAAACACAGTCATGAGGTAAAAATTAAATCCCCACCAAGGTTTCCTGAAAGCACCGCTTCCTCTTAATAAATGTAATAACTGAGTAAGCAAGACAGCCTGTCACACTGAACAAAGGTTCTGTGAGCTACAGCTCTGTCTGTAAGCTGTCACTGCAGCTTACGTGCTGAGACGTAAAATCCATTGGAGTCATCCCTTGACTTATGTCAGTTAATTTAGATGAATACGCTGGATTCGCTGGGCACAACAAATTCAGAAGGATTCTGCTAGTTGATATTTGCATTTGTGATACATGGATTTCTGTAGCTTTAATGCCTAACCTGGAAACATCATAATGGTGTAGTTTGACAGTGTCAAGTTAAAAAGCCTCATATTCTGCTTTTAAAAACAGGCACACTTTCCACTCTTACTCTAGACGCTGTAAAATCTGCAACCCATTTGAACACATTTAGAGAAAAAAAGAAGAAATACATTTTTGTGGAGAAGACTAAGCAAACATCATGCTTAAAAACGGGTAAACATCATTCACAGACAGTCTTTTAAAACCTGAATGTTGAATCAGCTATTAATATATGCCTATGTTATAATTGTTTTCCTCTGCCATCTAAACCAATGAGCCCAGGAGTCCAGCTCGGTACAGTGTTGGACCACATCACTGGGAAAATGCGCTGTACCTAAGAGCCTGGGCGAGGTGCCTGTTGAATGCACAACCGCCTCAGCCAAAGCACACAGAACCAACTCGATGTGCTGCACTGCCTGCACAGTATGTGTGTTTGTGTGTGTGAGTGTGTGTGTGCAGCAGGCTTACGGGATACAGTTATGACTATATTTAAATGTGCATTCATAAATGACAATAACTGGCAAAAATTATTCACCCAGCTGTGAATCAAAGAGGTGAAAAAGATTAGGTGTTGCTGCTAAATGAATGAATGAAATATTCTGCAAGAAAAGCCTCAGTTCAGCAGGTGACAGCTTTGCATAGTAATGAAAAAAACATTTAGTAAACACATTGATCTGCCTATTACAGAAACTAGGTTACCAGACACTACTTTGCACAAACATTTATTGTATTGCAATTTCGATCATGCACATAATAGAACATGAGTGTAATCACTCATGCCAGCTGTTTGTTATTAGCAGTCTCGTGTGCAAATGAAGTCCACTTAAAAAACTGCCAATATTCCTACTAAGAGATGTCAGATGCATTGTTTTGCACTTCAATATATTTAAAACTGGCAATTAAGAGAGTTGATGTAATGTCAGTAAAAAGCTTTTTATATCAACCCTGACACAGGATCCACAATTAAAATGAAATTATTAGATTTAGTAGAAATCAAAGGCAATAGCTCCATTTTGCAGGTGTGATTAATATGCATGTGTTGTCTAATTAAATCTTAAATTAAAGTTGATTCTCAGCATTCCTTATGCAAAACACATCTGGATGTTTGGAATAGCTGATGGCTGCTCATCTGCCTGCTCTGCTTGACATGCTGTCAGTGATCTGTGCACAGAGGGAGAACCCCTGGACCTCCACAGTTCACGTGTGCAACGTGCAGTTAAAATAGTGCTAACTGCACAAAATGAATGGCGGACGTGTAAATAAATTAAATGACTTACCAGGCAAAAACAGCTGAGGAGTGAGATGAGAAGAAATTCCAGATTGTGGATCAGCAGAGAGGATCCCATCCCTGATCCGAGGCAACCACCTCCAAGAGTCCTTGCAGGGCTCAAACAAACGCCGATAAAGCTCAAATGCAATTATTTAATCTACTTAACTCTCTTCAAAGTGGAGCGAGATATGTCTTTTTACTCCATCTGGCCTCTCGATGCTGCTGGCGGCTCGTGAAATCATAACTCTGTAATCGCCTTGCTCTGCCCTCGATTTAATTTCCTATAATCTACGATATGCTCCGACTCAACCCACTCGCTTTATTTCTCTGCATCTGTCTTTTTTTCTCTTTTGAAATTACATCCACATGTCAGAACTATTTATGTCGCGCTCTCTCTCTCTGCGGTGGGAAGTTCAAATGATTCTTTGTGGGGAACAAACCGACGCTGTATTTTTAGGTCTTTTAAATTTCCCCTCAGACTAACTTAAACACTTCAGTATGGAGCTATGCGCCTTCTGGTTTCTTCCAGTCGTCTCCTCCAAACGTTAGATCAAAGTAGGATTTTTCTTTTTTTAAATCTCAAACTGTGTCACTCCATCACCAAGTCGCTGGTGAATTTCACAACTTCATTCCCTCTGACTCATGTCACCATCAACGCATTCATTTGGCATCGTACGGGCGGCAGGATCCCACGCAGGGTTTACTTTTTTACATTCAACAGCAAATAATATTTTGACAGATCAGAGCGTAAAATTTCCAACTTTTCACAGAGGGGTATTTTATTTGCGGGATTCAACTCTATGAATGCGCGACTCCGCTTCCTTTGCTTTCCAGCCTTTTTCCTCAACAAAATCGTAATAAAATGGGTTGTATGTCATTTACAGAAATCACGCAGAACTATGATTCAAGCGTGGCAGTCTAACGGCAACTTAATGTATGAAAACTAAAACTCAGCGAAGAGAGAATAAGAGAAAAAGCGCCAATTTGGCCTCAAGAATCACTTACTATCGAGAGAAAGAGAGAGAGAGGCACTTTCACCCTGACGGACAGATAATTCGCAAACGCCTGAGTGTTTGTGCGCAGAGTCAAAGCGAAAGTTGAAGTTTCTCGTGTTGGGAAGCGTCTCCAGATGTGGCAGGCGCAAGTCGTGTTCAGTAGCGAGTATGTGGATGGAAAAGAGAAGGAGGTGTGTGTGGTGGTGATGTGTGTGTGTGTTTGGGGGGGTAGGGGGGGGGGGGCGTAAAAGCTTCTTATTGGTGCGCTCGCTCTTACGTTGGAATAAACCACGACTCCGAAATGACATATTTTCTCACCCCTCAAACAAACTCCACATTCAACAGATCGCAGAGCCTTTGCCAAACCACTTTTTCCCCTGCAGTCTCTCAAAAGTTGCATCTAGTTAGATTGGATTACGGAGACATAATGCAGGGGATGTCGTTTCTTCTGAGGCATGTTGCTGAACTGTAATTTGCGCTAAGGCATCAGAGAAGTACAATTTTCTCCAACTTTTTAAAAGTTTGCTTAGAAATTAAGGATGATGTGACATACTATGCTTTCATGAATGAACACTCTTATTTAAGTCACATAATACAGGCTTTTTCATATGAATGTGCTAGAAGTTTCCATGGCTCCAAACTGAATGTTAGTCTCCAGTGGTTAATTTTTAACTCTGAATAGGTGCAAGAGCTGATGTTATCATTCAAAATGTTACCTCTCTTATTATAGAGCTTTTACTGCTGTTCTTGGGTCAGCAGTCAGTCAGTGGGGTGTGAAGATATCCAGCTGTGGAATGTAAAACATGCCTTGTGTCAAAAGTGTATACTGAGGCTTAACCCACACTGAATGAGAGCTGTTCACATCAATATTGAACTCTATCAGTTGAAAGCCGAATGCTTGGTCTCAATAGTAAACAAGCATGTAACTGTGACAATACGAATGAAATATTCCAGCCAGGGTCAATGCTAAAAAATAAACAAGAAATGATATTCAGTTACTCAGTCACTGATTTTCTGCTGTTTTGCAATTCAGCTTGCAAACGAAGGCACACTGAAAATAGAATTGGTGTCATTGTTATTGCTGCTGACACTCAGAGATGTACTGCTTTTAGAAACTAAAACATTATCCATCATTGAGAATTACATGTCAGCATTAAAGTGGTTTACAGCCAAATGCTGTTGCTGCTCGGAGCACAGGTTTGAAGCAGCATCTTCTCCCAAGTCATTTATCCTAAAGTGGTATCTTGTGTTGTTGAGAATGTTGTCACATGCTGTGGAATCTTTTTAAAAATTAACTCCCAACACTCATTATATGTGCACTTGAGTGGGAGCGTTGAATCATTGTCTCGCATTCCTAAAAGCAATACATACTGCTAAACATATTTTAACTACTGTATAGGATTTCAATACTAAAGCCAGTCAGTTTGCTGTTATGAACACGAGTTTATATTTCAGTGTTTTAAATAGTAGAATAAACAATATGGTCACAATAGAAAATATATTTTTCTAAATCCCTTATTTACTCAAGGCTGTAACGGGGAAGGTGTGGACCCAAATGCAACACAATGAGCTGAGGATAAAGGAAGAACAACCTTTATGTTTTCTGGGTAAGGTCAGGCGGTTTGGTCTGCAACCACTGTGGGTTCAGATCGGGATGCGAACCCCAAAGGACTTCAGACAGATCCAGGACAGGGCTGAGCTGAGCTGCAAGGCGGTGATCAGGAACAGGCAGAGTCAGCAACAGGAAATCAGTCTGGACATTAACGCTGGACAGTCAGGCATGAAAGCAAAGACAATCTGGCAACTGAGGAGTGAAACAGGACAGGTTATATAGATACACTGATTAGGTAATTGGCAGGTGGCACAAGCAGGTGGAAGTGGTTTAATTGATGAGGCAGAGCCAGCGAGCAGAAGTGTGTGACAAAGGCTCTTTTTTGTAGACCTAGCTCTGGTGTCAGTTTTAGCAGACTTTAAATAATATTCTAATAAAATTTTATCTATTGTTAAAGAAACCATATTGCACTCATTTGCAAGTTTATCACTATATGGTGTCTAAAAGAGTTTTATCTCTTACTCTGATTACTGTATCATTTTGAACATCAGTGCATCCATCACTGGTCACCTCCTTCCTGAAATGCCTTAAGTTAGACTCCTGTCTGCTGAAGATGTCCTTCCAAAAAATGGTTAGCTGGTTTTATTTCTGAAATAGCACACCATGAGGCAGCTTCTCATTCTTCTCTTTGGGTATGCAACTGTGCAAGCATCATACAAACGTGGTTCATGGGGAGGTCGAGTTTTTAGAAACACCATCTTGTGCGGAAAAAATTATTCATTTACATTAAAAAATAGCAATATTACACACTTACAGAAGGATGGATGGAGGGAGGGGGGGGGTAATACACTCTTTAAAATAAATACAATGAAGAGACAAATACCAACAATGTGTCATTTCATGTGGCTAGTTGACATGTCAGCTTGCTTGATGCAGTTTTTAACATCTCTGAGCATGCTGCATATTTGTAAATAAATACTATAAATGATCAGATGAAGAATGGAGCACCACAATCCTTACAACAACAAACAGCCGAGGAAAATCCCAAGTGAAGAGAAGAACATAAATAAATAAATAATTAATCCAGAAATTTGAGCGACATTTACATTCTTTATGCAGAGGGGAAGGACACTGCTGGTAAAAACATGCAAGCAAAGAAAAGAAAAGAATCTCAGCTATGACAAGCAGAGGTACACTCGTTTCCTGCATATTTATGCATTACACAGTCTAAATCTTTCATAAATTAAACTTTAGTAAAGTTATGAAATCAACAAATAAACTTTTTTAAATTTCATAAATCAATTAAAAATGTATTATTATTATTTGAAATCTGAAAAATAAAACAAATCTGATATATTGGTTAGAGGTCTGCAAATGTGGGCTGCACGGTGGTGTGGTGGTTAGCACTGCAGCCTCACAGCAAGAAGGTCGCTGGTTCAAGCCTCGGCTGGGGGAGGTTGGTGGCCTTTCTGTGTGGAGTTTGCATGTTCTCCCTGTGTATGCGTGGGTTCTCTCCGGGTTCTCCGGCTTCC
>JBAMHW010000008.1:19531233-19545921 GCA_037177495.1 Rhadinocentrus ornatus
TGCTGGGATAGGCTCCAGCTCACCCCGCGACCCCTAATGGGAACAAGCGGTACAGAAAATGACTGACTGACTGACCTTATATGATCTTTTATTACTAAGCTTCCCATGTTGTTTGTTTTTGCTTTGCTGCAGAGCATTGAACATCCATTCTATAAACCCAATGAGAAAATATGTCTGTTCCAGCATGTGACATGAAAAAGAAAAATTCTGACAGTGACAAGACACAATATGCTCCCATTATCAACAAATGTAATTATAGATAACTAATAAGCTAATAAGCAAGCATCTTGTGTATTCAGTCTGTCGCTGAGATTCATGCACAAAAACATATTTTCGAACTACACTACTCCCCCTCACCTCACCCCCTTTTATTTAACACACAGGGGTCACATCCAGAAAATGTGCATGTTTTTTAAGTTATTGCTAAGATGCATTGGATCAGCAGATAATGTTTAGTTCTTTGCCACCAGGTGAATTAAAGGCATAGATTCAAACCAAAATTATGAATACAACATGATGTTAATAGTAAATGTAAAATTTAAAGATATGTTTTTCTGATTAAAATAAAAAAGCAGCCGGGGCTGTCCACGTTTCATAAACTTCCTCATTTTTGCGTTTGTAATAGAATTAAGTCCGTCTGTGGGAGCAATGTTATTGTTATTTCTTGAGGCAGGGGATGGTTGGGAGGTAAAAAGGTCTTAAGACACCAGCTTGATGAGTAATGAAAAGGTATATCACAAAAAGTCTGGCATCTTAAACACATCTGCAGAATCTGTGAGGACTCTTAAAGCTAATTGTCTCTTATTATATTGAAACACAGACAAAGACATTCTGAAGTTCACTTCTGGACCAATCATAAGATTTGCATACGAGGGACATATGCCACTGTCCATGTATAGAGCATGAAATTCTACTAATACTAACAAAGAACAGAGCAGAACAATTAAAGTTGATAAGTGCATCTAAAATTGGTCATAATACCTATGTGATGCTAAAAGCAGGTCCTATAATTATTTTCTCTCTTCTTTTCCACAAAATAATTCTGATGAGTGGAAAGCAGGGCAGCTGTAGAGGAGCATTTCTCAGGTAGATAAATCAGACATTTTTGACATAAATGAATGAATGACTTGCTGTACTTTGTTTTACACTTGTTTGTGAAGCACTGTGACATTTACAGCATTGGAAATCTTGTTAATTTAATCTTTATTTATTTTTCCTTTCTCTCTCTGAAGCATTTTAATCTGCATAAAGAAAAATGCTGTGAAAGATCCATTGCTAATTAATTGATTTTGATTTTGTTCCACTTTGATTCGGTACTACATTTCCATTGGAAGAATCTTTTAGTAGGTGAAGTACTGAAACAACTGGATGTACTCACATCTTGCCAATAGTACTTGTTTCTGTATTATTACATAGACACTCAGTATCAGTACCTCAAAACAAGTGAAAAAGCATTTGTAGTGTTACAAAATACATTCCTAAACTGCAAGAAAAATATTAGATCTGGATCATTTCTTGAAACCACTTGTTTTAGTAGCATATTTAGAAAAATAAAAATCAACTAAATTAATCCTTAACTAAAAATTGCCCTCACAACATTGGCAGAAAAAAATCTTAGTCTGTTCTTCTTTTTATTGCTGTTAGCTGAAATGCTAGTATCCATTTGTGGTACAGTATTAATGTGCAAGCCTCATCTCTGCATTAAAACTCGTTAGATTGAGCACTTCTTCTTTTTTTGTTCTAAGGCATGATGTCATGCACTTTGAACATTAAGAGCATATAAATGTAATATCATTCTTCACGATTGCCTTGTTTTGCATATGGTCCAAAGCTATGAGCTGAGTAAAGCATTACTGATTGCACTGATACCATAAAAATACTCACACCAACCGATGAAGAGAAAGACCCATTTTCTCAGCTTATCTGTTGAATAAGTCATTACGATGGCTGTGTGAAGATAGCATCCTTCGACAAACATCCAAAAAAAATTTGTCACCACAAAATAGTTGTATATTGTTGTAATTAGTCGACACCAAGGCTGAAAAAGAAAAAGACTCAGAATGAAAAAAATAAATAAAATGTAACACATATTTCATTACAGAAATAGTTTTTAACGCGTTAACACTACATTAGAAAAGTTTGGATTCACTTTCTACACTTTATATCTGAGTAATGAAACATTTGCAGCACATAATTTATCAATACTGATACCTCATTGCTCTCGTGGATATTGTGATCAATGAGCTGGAGCAAAAACCACATTACATTCCTCAGTATAAAGGTGGTGATCAAATTCCAGTGGATGATGTTTCTAAGACATCTTATGCTCCTGTAAAAAAAAGAAGTTTTATTTTAATGCGTATAACTATTAAGGAACAAGAATGCATGAGGTTAGACTATTGTAAAAGTCTGCATGCTTACTGGCTTTTACATAGTTCTTAAATTTTTGGGTGCTCATTACATTGCTAAAGTGCTCTGAAAGTGTGCTTACACACAGTCTAAAATGGAGCCTTTATAACCAAATTACTAAATGAGCTGTTAGCAATTCATGTTTGAACTAGATTTACTTTGATCCTTACTAAAAAAAGAAAATAAGTCTCAAGGTGTGTGTGTGTGTGTGTGGGGGGGGGGGGTGTTGGTGGGTGGATGTTTGTGTCTGTGACATGGTCATGTATTTGATTGGACTCACTTAAGACTCAGAAGAAAAATCCTTTTTATGCTAATTGAGGTTTCACATCATGAAATGTGGACACTGTCAGGTTACTTTTGTGCTTTTAAGAGCTACTTAAAATTGAAAAGCTATTTATGCTTAAAATTAACATAAAGTTTTAGGTGCAGGTGACGGTCAAATACTTCAAATACAAAGACAATATGTAAATAGATATTATCTGAACAGAACTTAAAAAAACATTAGGAAAAAAAATCTTTATTTGCTTTTATCAGCCCACATCCATCTACCTTTAGAGAGACAGAACAGCTGAGGCTATGCATGTTTTTATTTATACCAGGACATAAAAAGAAGTACAGCTGCCTCCAAGACAAAAGTGTTAGGAAATATATTTCAGGCCACTCTTTACCAGAGTGGTCTACTGAGCTGAGCTGCATAGATCTTTTCATTTGACATAAGCAAGTTAATGATAAATAGTCTCAGGACATGACATGAATTTCACTGATTATTCTCTATGTGGTCTCATGCATACAATCCCCATTTAGATTATTTCTGTACTCGCCTTAAGCACAAGAAGAGAATGAAGGCCACGACTAGAGCTCCCACAGAGATACAGTGGCCTAGGTAGTTGATGATCAGTGCTATCTTATAATGCATGGGATATTTCCTCTGAAAAGACAAGACATAAATTACATTTACACACATTTTAATATAACATAACTGGATAATAGATGAAAAAAAAAGGTTAGAAATATAATAATGCATTGAAAGCTTCTGTTGTCTATTTAACATGTAAATCAAGTTCCTTTTCTCTTCACAATTATGCAAATTTATGTTCAATGTACTAATCGATCATCAGAAGTAATTATGCACATAACTTGTGACAGCAATTAAAAGCCAATCGTACACTGAGTTCATTTTGAGATTAGGGTTTTCTTTTACTAATGCATATAGTGTAACCGCTGATCTGTAGTAAAGCGATCAACCAGTAATGTATTCCATGCGCAGATTGCACAGACGTGACTTGACTTCACCCTTCCCACAATGCTTATCAGTCTATCTAAGCTTGAAAGTTTAACTAAAATGAGAGAAAGCAAATGTCATTGACACACTTCAGATGTCTTAGCTTAAAATTATCTGAGAAAATAGAGCAAGACCTAAAAATGTACCAAATTTGGAGACACAGTAAAAGGTAACCAGGCCAGAGCTCACTATGTACAGCACATCACTCTTACAGTTTGCTCAAATTTACACAGACAAGATTTCAGTTATGTATTTGTCTTTTAAATGTGATGGCTTAAGTCAATAAACTGCATCACAATATTAAATATATGTTTCTCATGAGTAATATAAAATGTGGTATAAGATTTTTCTGTCAGGTGGTTTTAGGAATTTAGAAGATCCTCCTATGTCACTACACAAACCTTCTCCTCCAAAATGGGCTCGCAGTTGGAGTAATTGATCTTCATCGCCCATGTTCCATTATCCAAGCACTCCCTGTAAGCACTTCCTGTAAGAGAGGAGTAAGAGATTATCATACATTTTTTAAATACACAGACAGAGTTTGTGTTTTAAAATCATATTTTAATTCTGAAAAAGAAATTACACTTGGCAGTAAAGTCAGCAAAATTAGTGCTGGTGTGAGGCAATGTTGATAGTGAAGTGCCACATAGGTAGGCTAAAAAATCCTTGTAATTTCTTTCATCCACAGTTTAAAGTTGAACTATCTTTCTGACTCTTGCACTGAATATAAATTCAGCAACACAAATTTTTATTCATAGGATGGAAATGCAAAGCCTCTTACTGTCAGTTTATTTGCATATCTTTAAAAACCTGCTTTCCACAATCAACTTTTAAATGCATTTTTCATTTAGAAGTTCCTTGTGCAGAGTCAGTGTGCCACTTATCTTTAAACACACACAAAAAAAAACACAAGAGTTGGGTGGAAACATGCCGGCAATAAATGTACACAGGTTATTTTCCACTATTTGATTGAGACTATCCTCTTAAAGTGATTATTCCAACCACTCCACGGTGAGGATACACAGTCTACAAAGTATTTATTTATTTCATAAAGAAAGAAAACTTCAATTGTATTGGTGTCTGAAACCTTTTGAAAAGATTCCATTTGAATGTTTTAATATAATATTATTCCAACACAAAATTGCAAAATTATTTTTCCTGTGAGTAAATCAGCCCTTGATTCACTGTGATGTTTGCCTAAATGTAGAAATGGATAAACGAATGATTAAGGTAATGTCATTGCAAATTTGCATTTAGCCTTGGTGATAAGCAATTATGACAAATCTCACAAAAGTGGAGACTGTGCTGAAACTTCACACAAGTATCCTATTCATAAGTCCTCATCCTGACTCAAAGATTCATGTTAACAACAAAAAATTATGCTAGAAAGTGAGAAAGCTATCCACGTCAGGGATGCCTTTAAGAACCTGTGAGCGGTGGCAACAGCAGAGTAATATACTTTGCATTTAGATTAGTATTATATAATATGATGTTTTGTTGTTTGAGAGCAGAGGGCAGAAAAGTACTTAGGCCCAGCATTAAAAAAAGAAGAGAAAAAATCCTTTGAAAAAACAGCCTTACTTGAATAATTTATTACGTATTATTTTGCATGTCAATGATGATTTAGTTGTGCTGTTAATAAATGTATCTTCCACTTTCAGTCATTTGAGAAGATTATGTTTTTCATGAGAGAGAAACAAAAGACAGTCAAACAACTTCAAGTACTTGAATGAAAGATATGGATCCAAAAATCTATTTTAAGGCAAACTGCACAGGGAGAAACCTACCAAGGTATTTTCACTGACCCCTGTACAATCCAGGCATGATTGGACAAGTAATGTGAAATTAGAACTGAATGTAAAATTGAGTACTAGATTTTCTTTGTATCATCAATGATTTCCAAGAGAAGCCATTGATTGCATTGTGGCAACAAATACCTGTTATTTGAAGCAGTTATGAAACTAACTGTGGTGCAACTTGTGTTGTGTTTTTATGTGCAATGAACAATTGACCCGGTGAGTTCATACTTAATGAGAAACTTTGTCCCTCAATGAAAAGTTTTGCCTTATGTATAAAAAAGTGTTATATTTGGACTGGATGCACAATTTTCAAATGCGTTTAGAAGGCTTTTATAATTAAAAAAGAGATGTAGAACATCCTGATCACATTTCATTTGTGTTGAAATAGCGCATATTGTGCTTGTTTATGACTTCATACGGTTGTTTTCAATGCCACTGGAAAAGGTATAATGGCTTTCATTTTTGAAAAACATTTATTTTTTCAATAAAAGATTGTGGTTCACACAATCTTCCTACATCATGTATAAAACACTCAGCTCTTAAAAGTACATGAAGGCTCAATCATCTTTGATCTGGAAATCAGTCTGTTGCTTGGCCTAAAAAAGGACCCATGCTTTGTTTAAAATATGTTTGCCACTGGAGAGGCATTAACCAAAAACGTGACATGTTAATAAAATGGGGTAAGTAAAAAGAGCTTCAACAAGAAACTGATGCAGTGGATCAGCAAGTAGGGCCACCAACCTCCAAACAAAAGCTGTATCTTTTTGCAAGATGCTGAACCCCACATTGTCCTTAGTAAAATGCAGCTGTGTGTGTATTACTTTACAATCAGCTGAATACCCAGCATCCTCCACTTTAAGTGGCAGTGGTGCTGTAAACAAGCCAAGACGAGCTTACATTGTAATGGAGGACCATCTATACTCTTTGCACGCGAGACGGAGGAAGAAAAATAGTCAACAAAAGAAAAATTGGTGGAGTTTTTACCAGATGGAGGCAGCTGATGAGGAGAGGGACTTCTAAGCTAACGCGGAGGTTGTAGCTTTCTGCTTGATAGGTGAATTAATGCAATCTAACAGTGAAGTTTATATTGGTGTTATGTTAGAAACAGGGCAGGGTGGTCCGGCAGCTACTTTATCCTCCCGTTTAAGTCGGATCATTTACTGTTACTTGCTATATAGAATGGCAGAAATGGCTAATTTGTTAGTTAGCCTACAGTAGAAAAGCTTCATACGATAACATCAGCTATTAGCAGTAGCTTGGTACTAAATACATGGAGGGCACGCTTGGAACTTATTGGCATAAAAAAAATTATTACGTATCGTTCTGTTCCTCATCACCTGATGGGACACTCGAACTTCACATTTGTGAATCTCTGTGGCTTCCATAGTTTTAATAATGCTCTTCAACGCTGAGGCTCCAGTAGACCACTACTCGGTTTCTTGTAATATATTAGCGCACCACTAGATGGGAGTAATTCTTACACACTGCGGTTTTAAGGCCTAATATCTAATTATTCGTGGCTCTGCAGGAACTGTTCAAAATTGGGCTAATCTAAAAACACGTAACAAGTAAGTCAAAGAAATGGAACATTACCTATAAACAGAGAATTCAATATAACTTGGCATTATCTAACTTGACATTTGCGGTAATTTGACTGTATAATAAAGAGTCAGAATATTTCTTTGAAAACTTAAATAAAAATATGATTGTGAAATTCACTGTTGAAATTTCAGATGACTAAAATTTCTAGCTGCAGAAAACCTTCTATGATTAAATGCCATAGCTGCTGGAAATATGTGAATATGACATCAGGTTCATAAAAAAAAAGCCACTGGGGAATACATAGTATGTTGTGCATTTATATATGAGTCAAAATGTCTCTTTGGTCTTTTGCTGCAGCAGGCCTAAGGTAATAAAAGGAACATCTTTTTTTTGTAGAGTTGAGCGTTTTACTTACTGGTTCGTATCAGGTTTTTTTGTTGTTGTTTGTTTGTATGTTACTATAAAAAAAAAAGTATTGCATTAGAATATCAAACACAGTATATTTTCTAACTGTTTTGGGGAAAACAGCTGAAAGTCAGCACGATGGAAGCTGCAGGATACTGGCGTGGCTTAACATCCTATTAGACTGAGTGGAAAATTGGGAGGGAATCTTTCAGCTCTGAGTTGGCTTGAATCCCACTTAAAAGACAGCAACAACTTTATATCAGTCATATTAAAGCAATAACCAAATCAGCCTTTTACCACCTGAAGAATTGATATAGAATAAGGCAACTGATGGCTCTGTATTATTTAGAGAAAAAAAAATTTCAGGCATTATTTTAGTAGGCTTGACTACTCTCATGGAGTATCTACAGGTCTCTAAAAAAATTACTAAGACTGCAACTAATCCAGAATGTTGCTCCTTGTGTTCCCACAAAGACCAACAAAAGGAAACATAGCACTCCAGTTCTCAGATCTTTACACTGGCTTTCTGTGCATCAAAGGTTTAATTTAAAAATGTTGCTGCTAGTGTACAAGACACTGAATGATTCTGGTCCAGAATGTGTATCTGAGCCACTAATGCCATGAGCCGTCTGGTCCACTATGCTTTCCATCCCAAGAGTTACAACTAAAGATGGAGATTCTGCATGTAGTTTTTAAGCTGCCAATATTTGGGGAACAAAAAACTAAAATTGAAACAATGGGATTTCTTCTTCTTTTTTGTATATGTTTTCTCGCAAATGCACATTGACAATGATGATGGTCTTGATGGTGATAATGATGACGATAATGATGTATTTTCTGTTGATGTCTGTTTGTATCATATATAACTCACTGTGTGTCTTCTCTTGTTTGTTTAATTTAATTATGTATAGCACATTGGGTTTCCCTGTGTATGAACTGTGCTATACAAATGAATTTGCACTGTCTTACCTTGCCTTAACTTGAAATTATCAACAACTAAAAGACTCCTCCTATCACAAGTGTACAGCATCTGAGGTAATAACCCAGCCAGTCTGTTTTCTACCAATATAAGGATTTAATGTCCTTGAGGAAACCCCTGAATTTTAAATAACATCATAAATTTAATAACTTTATTATTATTATAATAATAATAATAATAATAATGAGCAGGTTATGAGGTTTGTCACTGTAAGCCATTCTGCTGAGGTGAAACTAATTCAAAGCACGGGTGCAGGAAAGCACATTCCTGACAAGCCATCTGTGCATTGTGCATGATGAGTCTTTTCAACATTTTTATCACAGTGTATTATACTCAAATGGTTTAAAGTATATTTCTTAAAGTGGCTCTATTATGCTCCTTTTAGGCTAATTTATTTTAATATGCGAGTCCACAAGAGCAGAAATCAACCCAGCATTTTTCACATACCCCTTTATTTATTTTATGTCAATCCTTTTAGATCAGCCTCTGCCAGAAACAAGCCGACTCTTCCGCCCTGTGCCCGCCTCCTCCTGATGCAGGCTGCCTCTGATTGGTCAGCTGCTGGGAGCAGTTTTTGGGAGCTCGCACTGTTTTCGTCATAGAAACACCAATAGATCTCGCAAAACAAACCTAAGTAATATAAATCTCAGAAAACAACGTCAACACAAAACAAACAGCCATATATGTTCAAGCCTTAATCAGACCCCGAAAACGAGAGTGAACAACTCAGCAACCCGCAGCAAGGAATGCAGCAGGACGTATCGCCGATATAACAATGTTTGCACTTCTTCACTCGGCTTATTTGTACATGCCCCTGTAAATAGGTGTACATGTGGCAAATGTATCACAATGACAAAAGAAGTGGAAAACGTCTGCTACCACAAATGAATAAGGCAATGATGCTATTTGCTAATACTTTCATGTGTTGTTACACTATAGTTAGCTGCATTTCTAGCCACTCAACATTGTTTTACGTGGCTAATCAGCTGGGTGTTTTTAGCCTGGTTTTTACATTTGTAGTATTTCCATCTACAGTGTTGATCACTAACATTCTGGTCATCATTACATGTGTGTAACCTGCTGGTAGTGATCAGGTAAAGTAATTGTGGGTTAATTCCTTTAGCTAAAACCTGGTAGCAAATCCCTCATTGTACTGGCCCTTATTCATGCAGCAATCTTTGGTGAAATGTTACGGGCTCAATATTAAGTCATATAGATTTTGCAGTTGTAAATTATTGTTTGCAAATAATTTTAGAGTTTGTATCTGTATATCCAGCTTGTAACCCTGTAAAAACAATATGCCTGACAAATTCAAGTCTGCAAATGTGCAGAAAAGAGTTTGCATGGCCATATCTTTAAACATCAATCTAATTAGATTGTGATAAATCAAACTATCCAATCAGAGAGCAGATGGCTCTCAGATGATCACAAATACTAACATTGGTGCAATTCTGTGGTTGGCTCCTAAAAACAAACTCCATCCATTGCTGTCTGACCCTTGTTTCCTTCGGGAATTTGAACTAATGTTGCTTTTATGCACAGCCCAAGAAGCATTTCTTGGGTGACAATGTGACACTGAAAACATCATGGTGTCCATTGCAGTGTCTTCCGCCTTACACTGAGCAGTAAAGGTCTGTGTTCCTTTCTTCTCGTGAACGTGCACAATCTGGAGAAGGTGACAAATAACTGAGTCGTCCTAAAACGTTTATGTAACAAAAACTGGCACCGCTAACTTGTCTGATGATTACTCAACATTATAACCCTGTAGAAAGCTTAGAAAGGTCAAAATAGCACAATAAGGTCTTTTTAATGACTTATTCTGTGTTTCATTAAAGTGGAGGAAATAGTTAGCATTTAAGGTCAATGCTGTTAGCAACCACCACTAGCCAGAGTTTGCCGTGTAATGTTTTGAAAGAGGATGGAAGAAATGTGCAATCTCCTGCCACATAGTCCGTGCCAACATTGTCCATCTCATCTGCCAGCCATTCTGCTTTTCTTTCACAAATATACCCATGCAAATAAGCACCATATGGCATTGGAAGATTTGAAGCTTGCTTGTTGAGATAATTGAGAAAATGAGCTTTAAACTGCACAAATTTAGGGTTGACTGGTTGACCATGCATAAAGGGTAGTTGGGGAATCTAAAAAATTCTAGAGTCATTTATTAATTGCAAAATGAATCTGTGAGATACAATTAAGTCTAATCTGAAAAACAAGCCAAATACTCAGCAGTACCTTTTTGATTTTTGCTGTGCATGAGTTGAAGTACATTTTCATCCACAGGTCGCATAAGTCAGTATTTTTTAAGTTTTGTTTGTTGTCTTTTTTTATAATGAAGGCTGTTATTTTGCCCTAAGATCAGTATTACTATTGTGCCAGTGTGGGTTGTTTTTTTGTTTGTTTGTTTTTTTGGAGGAAGGGGATCAAAAAAAAAAAAGACTGCTAGATCCCCAAAAAGACAAACTACCACTTATGTCCCAAAACAACATAATTTTTTTCAGTTGTTTTGTGGAAGTTTACAATTATATTAAAGATGACAGTGTGTCATATCTCATAATTGAGAGATAAAAACATTTCATATTAAGTCATACACCTGAGCCACTTACTTCCATGGTTTCTTCAAGCCATATGATATTGAATTTCATGAGCTGAGCAGAGAATAAACTAGGCCATTATAAACCATGGGAATGTGACAGCTCACTGCAGTTTGACATTACATTTAGGAAGCAGGAACTGGAGCAAAGTCGGCATATTACACACATCTATGTCACAGGCCACATGAGGGTATAAAGTCAAAGATTAAGTGTAATTTAAATCAAATTATGTTGATAGCAACTTGCAAAAACATTACATTTTTATAAAACTGGGCCCTATTTGCAAAGATTCTGATGTATTTCCTAAAAGTACTAAATTTTCCATGAACATGATGTAATCAATGATGACTGACCATGGAGTGCCTCCCTTCAATTTAGATATAGGCCATGACAGCATCTTAAAAGCTCTTGAACCTGCAAGGTGAACATTATTCCAATAAATGAATGCTTTTATTTAGAGCAGTGTAATTCTTTTTCACAATAAAACTAATCAAGAAGAGTCCCAGTCTAACCAGAAACTGTGAAAGAAGAAGGTTAGTAATCCAAGCTTTTAAATTGTGAAGTGACAGTGTTTTAGTAGACAGTTTCTTCATGAAGGGCTTAAATCACTTGAGAGCAGTGACTACTGATCAGACTGTGAAATTTTATGTTTTATAACTATAACAAATATCTAAACCTAACCATGTACATTAATTCAACCCCTCACCACACACCTCCTATTCATAGCCACAAGATGTTAAAAGCCAAAGATTGCAGAAAAGATTTAACAAGATGGGTTTTAAACCTGCACTCTCACTTAAAGCTCAGGGGTTTAATGCAAATTCTGCATTAAACTCCTGCCCACCGTCTGGCAGAGACACTGCAAGAGCTGGGAAATAAAATGTTCTCCTGTAGTGCAAACACTAAAAGAATAGGGAACAACAGAATAATAATAATAATAAAAACACTGCAAGAAAAGAAAACCACAAAAACAAAATATACAACAGTGGGGAAACACATTAAACCTGTTTTTTTTTTATCTTTTTCATTAAATACAATACTACCCAAAGGACCTATTGTTGATGTTTCTGTTGTTTTGGTCTTTTTTTCCTCACTTGTCACCCAAAAAGCAATGAAGGATATGTTGGACCGCAACACAGAACTGTGGACATTTTGCAGCTTTGAATTATATATGACAAATGAGAAGGAACACTCCGACTGCAGTTTTATGAAAAAAATCTGAGAAATGATTTTGATGTGGTAAGTTTCAACATCATCTGTCTTGTCAATGAGCCGAACCTGTCATCCCTAACATTTCAACATGACTTTATTAACATGTTATTGCTCCAAAACCCTTGCGTTACCCAAGTCTGATCCAACAAAATGTGACAGTTAAACAACTTGACAATAAAAAATACAGTCCTGTCCCTGTCACATTCACTCTATTGTACAGTAGATTTAGTCAGAGGGTCTGACCCATGGCTCTCTGGCATTATCAACACACAGCATGGCTGTTATACCTAAAATAAATCTCTGAGACTTTCATTTTTTGTACTGAAAGCCAGGTTAGTGTTACATCACAAGTCCCAGAAGCTTCAAGTAAGAAAGCATTTAAACTTAATCTGTTAAGAGCTTTCTGACAGGGATGTTGCAATATTTCTATGACACTCAGATATACATTTATTAGGACATAGAAGTCTATAAGTAATTATCATCTTAGTCAGATAATGAAAAACAATTTTTACATTTTTCAAACCTAAGTGTATCTTCGAGAATGACTTGTGCATTTTCTTTGGAGTTGCTATGAGAGAAATGAGTTGTTATTGTTTATTAAATAAATGTTACATGGTAAATACAAAAGTAAATGAAAAAAAAGAAGTGTAGAAGTCGAATACATGCTGACCAAACTCAACTGAAAATTTCTATTCTGTGATCAAACTCCTCTGTGAAATCGATGCTCACTCATGGCTTCTATAAAGAGAATAGCCCGAGGGAAGGAGCAACTCTGAAAAGAGACACACATCTTTTTTCTGTGTCATTCATGGTTGTGCTGCACACAGGCTTGTACGGAAATGTTACTGGCATTTTTCCACGGACAAAATTAGTCACCCACTGCTACTGTGGATGCTTCTTTTAGCACAAAATATACAGTATCTTGGAAGTGTAAGAAATGTGGGTTTAGATGTTGGCAAAATGTTGCATTTTTACAAAACAAATCAACAGTAAATTGTTATAGAGAAGCCTGATGCAACTTTACTGTTTCTTAGAGTGATTGTAAGCCTCAGTGTTATGCTCTTTCTCCATGTGACGGAGGTTCTGCCAAAATGCTTTACCAGATTTAGAGCAGCTGGGTACACCATCTAACCACACAAGCAATGATGGGCCTCTGCTGAGCAGACAAAAGACATCCAGGGTTATTGTAAAAGCCCTGGCAGCAAGAGTTGCTCACCCAAGCAGCAGCTGGAATTTGATGCTTTTATTCTATGTGTGCTGCATGCATGGCAGGGATATTATTCCACTGCAAAGTTGTATAAAAGGTAGCCCCTTGAGCCCAATACTATTATGAAACTTTCACAATAAAAAAAAAATAAAATAAAAACATTTGTTCTGTAGGTCAAAATCTGCAGGTTTGGTGTACTCATGTTGCTGAACCTGCTCTACAAAAGTTTCTTTCACTTGGGAAGTTCTCCCAAATGTGTGGCAACAGAAGTGATACACAATAGCTAGTTTGCTATTTTAGTTAGTAAAACAAAAATGTGTATATTTGATGGAAGGACAGTTGCATTCTTGTAGGAAGGTTTATAAAATAAGTTAATGGGTTGTGAGTTGACTTGCAATGCAAGAAACAATGAAATCAAAACTCTGCTAATAAAAATTATGTGTGTTTGTCTTTTCCCCTTCTCTGTATTTGTAATCTGTCATATTGAACTGGGTTGTTTTTTTTCATTTTCAGGCTTCCAGAGAAACATTAAATGAAAGATCTGACAGAAAATTATACCACTGGACTTTATATTTTTTAAGAGTTTTAAAAATGTTTTTTGGTTGAAAAGGTTTTTTTTCTTCACTAAATCACTGATTTAACTGAATAAAAAAAATAATAATTAACTTTTTAATATGCGTTTTAGCTATTTAAAGCTTCTGTAGAGCACATTAAAAGAAGATAAAAGATGCTAGTGTAATTAAAAAGAATGAATAGGGCCATTTAAAGCAAGATTTTTTTTATTTTTAATTATAATACTGGTAGAACATCTATTACTCTAATACTCTGAGCTATGAACGATAACTTATGACTGATTATCTTCCATATAGGTTTATTCTGTCAGTTGCCCCTGCAGGACAAAATGCACAAATTAAACTGAATTGCAACAGATCAAATGTTTAGTATCACTTTGCAATTAACAAGAGAGACAAACACATGATAAGAAACATGTTTTTAAAGTTATCCTTTCCTACTATAGTAAAGAGACTGTCATCCACCCAAAAATGTCCCCATGGGTTGCCTCTTAATGCAGTGTATCATAACCTCTCGTTATGTTTTAAGAATACAGAATATCCACTACCTCTAGTTGTCAGAGAACAAGTGCATGTGCAGTATCAAAATGATACCCATTAAACTGAAGGGGATTGTAATGAAACACTTTTATTTGTTTAGGCAGGATCGGAGGAGGTCGGTAAATAATGAAAACAACAGACAGTTCT
>JBAMHW010000008.1:19555150-19572606 GCA_037177495.1 Rhadinocentrus ornatus
TAGGTTAGGTTAGGTTAGGTTAGGTTAGGTTAGGTTAGGTTAGGTTAGGTTAGGTTAGGTTAGGTTAGGTTAGGTTATGTTAGGTTAGGTTAGGTTAGGTTAGCAGATTATACCAGTCACAGAAGCAGAATCTCAGTTTTCACAGAAGTGTACCACTGAAAAAAACTGTTTACTCTGTTAACAGGTGTGGAAATTTGAAGCCTTTCTTTAAGACAAACTACTCCATTCTCTTTGTATCAATATGAGAATATGCTAATTTAAAAAGAGTGGGGAGAGAATGATGGAACAGGGCTCTGAGACACAATACACTAATTTAAAAAGACATGATTACTTTACTGCTATTGAAGTAGTTTTTGAAAACGGATGGTAAATGAATGTCTTTAGAAAAAAATGTTCAAAATATCTGAGCTTAGATTAAGTATTATTCTGAGATGTTTATGTTGATGAGTTAATTTAAAGCCTTTTTTTAAAAAATAACACAATATTGTGAATGATGATTTCACTTCTTATGAAAGCCCACACAATAACGGACTGATTGCTGATTGGCATTTAAAGGAGAATATAAAACTGAGATATGAATATCATCTCTTTCACAACTGTTTCATTCAGATAAAAAACATGATACTAAATCAAATGCTGAAAGCTCTTTGCTCAACAACAGTTTCTGTATGTGTGTAGGTTAAGCTTTAAGGTGTCTGCTTAGATTTGCCTTGTAGTGTGTCATTTGTGGGTGCAGAGCTAGTAATGTGTGAGTAAAGCCAGAGAAGGCTGGTGCTGATTGGACCCCCCAGGGGGCTTGGTGTGCAATGGGTAGTGAAATGTTTGTTACATGTATGACCTGAATTTGCTGACTGACTAACCTCCTACCCAGTCTAACTGCATAGAAATGCATCAAAGGTTTCAAAGGGGTAAATGCACCACAGGAAAGGTATTTTACACCAAGCTGTGGTGAAGCCACTGTATTCACAAAATTTAAAAAACAGCACGAGTTGTAGCAGCCACAAGTGCTTGTTTCATTAGAAGCCACACTTGGGAGGCCAATTACAAAAGAAGGATGTACGTGTTTAATAAGATGTCTAGAAATATACAAATCAATAAATACTTATATTAGTGAGTTATTAATGATAATTATGTCTGTGTCATTAGCAAATTATTCTGCACACTAAGTAAGTTTTTCTTCAAGTAGCAAAGGCTTCTTCTGTGCTGCCTGTAAATACAGTTTACTGCTTCTATGTAAATTAAGAGGGTAAATAGCAGCCAAGTGTTGCTAAATCATCAACTTTAAACACCTCCTAAAAACAAAGCTTTTGCTTGTCTGTGAATATTCTGTGTTAACACAATGCCAAGAAGGAAATACATCATCAATGATCATAGAGAGGCAGCTGTTGCTGCCTGTCAATCTGTGAAGCGTAATAAGGCCATTTCTAAAAAGACATGATGTTTGAAGTCCATCATTCTTCAGAGCAAAAATTATAAAAAAATAAAAAAAATATGTATATTCAGTTGCCAATCTTCCCATAAGAGGATGTTATAGTAAGTTTACCCCAAGGTCATATGATGTGCAATGCTTAGAAAAACTGCAAAAAAACAGACTGAAGTCAATGGCAAAAGTTCTTTATTGTCATTCTTCATATTATCATTCCATTAAAATAAAGAATGAAATTTGTTTCTCTTAAAGGCCGGGAGAACAATGACATTAGATAAAAGCAAGATGAAAAAAAGGAATAAAAGATACTAAAAACAATAAAGGATATAAACAGGTATTCCACCTGTGATCAATAAATAAATGGCAACTTGAAGTCAGCGCAAGGCCATCCCTGCACCTAGCTGACTGAGTGTTGCTTGCTGTTTATGAGTGTGACAGCCACGGGGAAGAAGCTGAACCTCAGCCGGGATGTTGTTGCTCTGATGCTTTGCAATTTTCTCCCAGATAGAAAGAGAGCAAACAGTTCAGCAAAAGGGTGGGTGGAATCACTTATAATCCGAGAGGCCCTGGTCCTGCAGCGACTGATGTAAACATGCTCAATGGATGGGAAGCTGCATCCACTGATTTCCCCCTCAGCTTTGACCACCCGTTGCAGTGCATTATTGTCCTGTCCAGGACAGGATACTTTTCACACCACATCTGTAGAAGGAGGAAAGAGCTGAGGGACACAGACCAGCAGCCTTGAGCTTCAGCAGAACGAAGAGGTGTTGGTGTGCCTTCTTTAACACGCCTGCTACATTAAGACAGGGTATATGTAATGAATGCGCTCAGATTTTTGAAGCTGGACACTGCTTGGACTTGACTGCAATAAAAAAAGATAAATGGGGTTGGCTGCTCTTTCTGAAATCCACAATAATCTCCTTAGTTTTCACCACATTCAAGCTAAGATTATTCACTTCACACCAACTCACCAGATACTTAGCTGATTAGCTGATTCATCATTGTGGGAGATCAGACCCACCACGGCTGTATCATCAGCATACTTAACGAAATGACAGCTCGGTTGAGAAGCTGAGCAGTCATACGTCAGCAGAGTATACAACAGGGGACTGAGGAGACACCCCAGGGTGGAGACAGGGTTGATTGTCAGTGGTAAAGACAAGCAACCATGGATCTTAACAATCTGTGTTCTGTTGGTAAGGAAGTCCAGCACCCAGTTACACAGAGATGGCTTAACTCCCAGCAGTGCTTCTTTACCAGCATGAACATATTAAAGGCCAAGCTTATATCCAGGAAAGAAGTCTGACATAAGCCTCTCTGTTTTCCAGGGGGGTGAGAGCCTGATGTGCTCCAATTGTTCCTGTATGCATATTGGTGAGGGTCTACACTGACACTAACAGTGTTGGTTATGTGCATTCTCACCAGCCTATCAAAGTGTTTCATAAGCCACAGGGCAGTAATCATTCATTCAGGTAACTGTGGAGGTCTTTGGTATGGGAATAATGGTGGTTGTCTTGAAGTATGATGGTGCAACAGCCTTTGAGAGAGAGATGTTAAAAATATCTGTCAGCACCCCCATCAGCTGATATGCAGCATCCTTCAAAATCCTGAGCAGGGACCTCCTTACCTCCTCAGGACAGACCCTGAATTGGGGCTTGCCTGTTGGAAGGAAGTGAACCTGGAACACGAGGAGGTGTTGGAAGCCTCAAACCAAATGTAAAACTTGCTTAAGAAATCTGGTAAATGACGAATCAGCTGAAACCACCACCTTTATTTTGTTTACGGTTCAAGATGGTTTTGATGCCCTCCCACATGCTCTGTGTGTTGTTGGAGGTCAGAGAGCCCTGGACTCTGAGAGAATAGCTGGCCTTTGCTCTCTTCATCTCTACATTCAAGTACCTAATTGCACCTCTTAGCACAGATGTTGGGGTAGCTGGTGACAGTTCTGGTGATGGAAGCATCCTCAGCGCATTTATTGATATAGCTTATAATGGTGTCTGCATATTTCTCCATTTCTTACAAAACCATCATATGTTGCTGGATCCTTGAACAGCTGTCAGTCTGTGCATCCACAACAGTCCTGCAGCATGTCAGCAGCCTCACTGGGTCACATTTGGATGTTCCTGTGTGTTGGCCTGTTAACTCTGACTACAGGACAGTAGGTAGAAAGTGTGGCCAGCATTTATTAGTCATATTTGATGGCCTCTGAACAATACGTATTAATCAGAACACAGTTCTTGTATTTAAACAAAGGACTTAAATAAAAAAGCACTGCCTCTAGCACTAAATAATAGTACCTGGGTCCAACTGGACTCACAGCAGCCTGACTACTACTTAATTATGACATCCTATCTTGCTTGAATTCTTGCTTGTGTTGTTCTTACTCTCAGATGTAAGTTGCTTTGGATAAAAGTGTCTGCCAAATGACTGTAGAATAAATGACTGCAAAACAGAACAGAGTTCTTTTACCAACCTATGTTTATGTACACACAGAGACCACCTCCTTTCTTTTTCCCCGAAGGGTGGGTGCAGTTGGCTCAGAGGAGTTTTAGCCCATTGATGTAGAAGAAAGCATCCGGCATACAGTCCTTCAACAAGGTTTCCACCCGTAAAAAGACACCACATTCCCTCCTCTATAACTGTTCATACAGAGCCAGAACAGATCCATCTTGTTATCAAGCGAGCGAACATTTGCAAGAAACAGTGAGGAAATCGCCGGTCTGTGGTCAGTCTTTAGCCTGTGAAACAGGCCGCACAATTTATCCCTCTTCCTCATCAGTGCACACGGTTTCTGCTTACCTCTCTTTACTCCTATTATCAATTCACCTCCAATATAAGAAAATAACAAGAAGAGAGCAGGACACTAAAGAACACAATCTCATTATCTGTTCGTAGAATACCGTACGGAAAGTTATGCACAACATTTCATGGATTGGCTACATATTCCCAGCGAAATGAGAAATCATTGCGCCTGTGCAGCCTGCGCATCCATACACTCGGTCTATAGTTTTAGTCAAAAAAATATTGACAGCGACAAACTACAAATAGTATACATTCACTTGAACAAGGGTATGAGAAAAAAAGGTTAGCATTGTTGTTGCACTATAAATGTTTTGCTCTCTAATAATGCCATTTTGTGTGTGCACGTGTGTTGATCCATCCATTTTCGTCTTCCTATAATGATAATGTCATTTCAATAGAGTGAAAACGTCTCAGTCGGGAGTCCATTAAATGCAAATGCTTCATTGGTTGTTGAGCGTCCTACTATACTTCTTGTTATTACCAATATTCGCCATGAATTGATAATAGGAGAATAAAAATATTAAAATAAAATAAAATATTAAATAAAACTATTTAGGAGTCAGTGTTCTAGTTTCATTCAAAGTGATCTGATGAGATAAACACACACACACACAAAATTTGTTTTCTAAGAACGCAAAAGTGTGTTCATTGTTCACACATAATTCAGTGTGATTAAGATATATAAAATGTGTTTTTCTACATTTTCTGATGTTTTTGTTGTTGTTTCAGAACCAAAAAAAGTCATGCAGACACTACGACAAAGCACCACCATTGACTTAACCTGCTAAGGGCCAAAGACATGTAAATCGTCTGACAATTGGTTGCAGTTTGTCAACAATTAGCCATGGTCGTCAACAGTTGGCTTCGTCACTAATAGGCCACCGCCACACCACCCCAAAGCCAAAGAAAACCTACTGGAACACTGATATATGTTCCATATATACAGATCCAGAAAGAAATGACACCACTGCTATTTATTTTTAAATCAGCATCTTTAAGTATTACTACCAAAAATTTTATTCCTACACAAGCACATCTCATTCTGCTTTATGAGGACAACAAAGCTACACTCTGGCAGAGGGCAAAACATTCTTGCACTGAAAGGGATGACCACAAACGCATCACTCAAAAACTATAGGCTGACATCCAGTGACAGTCAAACACAGTGGCAAACTGAGACTGGGGTGAAGTGCACAGCAAGCACAGCTGCAAACAGGCTCCTACAGGGAGGTATGGAGTCATGCAAAACTCACCAATTTGAGAAGTGAGAAGCAAAGACCTCAGGCTGAGGTCTGAAAAATACCACAGGAACTGAACAGTAATAGAGTGAAGTATGGTCATCATCAAAGAAAATTCGGAGCCTAATTTTCAGCTTTGCCCAACATCTAGTCCAGGGCGAGGGTCATAATCCAGCAGGTTTCTCATGTATTCCTTCTCCAAGACACTTGATTAAATTAATGAGTCATTGTGACAAACTGTTGGATCCAATTAATTTGATTCTGAAGCTAATTAATTTGATTTTTGTAAATAGAGTGGAAGAAAGATACCAAATAGCAATCTGAGCAGTTGTAACAGTGATCTCTTATTATTTACTTATTTATTGACTAATTTTCTTCTGTGAGTTACAAACCACTAGGAACAACTGGTCTTAGAGATTTAGAGTTACAATAATCCAACCAGGAGGTTATAAAAGCAGGGATTACCAATTCCATGCCACACCTTAAAAGAATAGGGTTTCACCTTTGAAAGACATTTGAGATGAAAAAAAGGATGATTTTTTTCACCCCATTAACATGATTATCAAACCTTAGGGCATCATCTATTTGGTGACAACAGACTTCAAAGTCAGAGCTGAGAGTAGCTGGGACCAAATAAAACCACTTCAGTTTTATCTTTATTAAAATTCAAAAAGTTAGGATCCATCCATGACTTAATATCAACAAGACAATCAAGAAGGGGTTGAAAAGAGTGACCATCAGACTGTTTGTTTGTGTGTTTGATTATGATGCCTGTCTTTAATTAATCATCATCCATTTCAGAGTCACGTTTGTCTCTGAAAGGCAAGGTAGGGTTACACAGACTCATCCTCCCTGATTAAAGATAAAGTGACACTGCTCTGGGAGGAGGATGATACGCCCTGTGACACTGATATGTCTAGAACTTTATTAATCCTGATAACAGAATCAATAAGCTTCTTTGGTAAAAAAAAAAAGAAAAAAAGTTTGGTTTGTCTTGACCAAAAAGGTACATTATGTACAGACAGGATGTTTTTCTGTGACAGCAAAGAAAGCAACATAGGGATAAAGTGTGTTTACCAAGCTACGGGACTTGATTCACTCAATACTCATACTTGCACCCTGGACTGGACTGAATAGAGAAACCAAACAAACCACAAGAATATTGCTTTCATTTGTAAAACTTATACTCAGTGTTGAAATCATACATTTATTACAAGCAGTTTGTCTTGCCCGAGGCCTGACAGAAAGCACATCACATGACTGTAACAGGCGATGAAAATCTTTAAGCCACATGTAAAACTCCACCCCAGCACTGTTGATGCCCATTTCATGTAAACTAGAGATCTGAATAAATGCCCCTCAAAAACAGGGGCACAGGAAGGTTTAAAAATACATAAAGCTCTTAAAACACTCGGAACTGACATTAATATTAATTTGAACTGGGAGAAATAGTTAAGAATTTATAGCCATCTACCTGAGTTGGCTTGTTAAATATGTGAAACCTCTTATTTTTGTGAAGTAATTTCCACATTTTGCTGGCACCAGGCTAACTCGGTCATTCATTTGAAAGTGGAAACTTACAAGAATTCACACAAGATACTGCATTTATATTTTCCAGTGTTCAACAACTGGGAATTCAAAGTACAAAGGATTACAAATCAAAAATAACAGGAGGTCAAACATTTCTAATTTACAGGGCGGTAGCATAAGGCCAGAGACCTACAAGGCGAAGAAGAGAATACTATTGTTACTTAGATTTTGTAGTCACTGTACATGACCAGAGTGAGTGACTTAAAAAGATTATTTCATTATACTTCAAAGTGTAAAGTGATGTGCTATGTCTTCACATCAATTTACATCTGTTTTAATGCAGTGTGTTAATTAACACCTGCTCATGGGAATGTTGGATATTTCTTCTATTCTTAGTCTGACCTATTTTACAGTTTTAGATTCATCCCTTGCTGCAATTGACTGCTGCTGTGACCCTGCAGGAACTAAATACGCACCTCTTTGTTTCTGGAGTCATGTCACTTTGTTCTGCATGTTTGCAGAAACACGCAGCACCCTGTGGTTCAGGTATTAGTTGTGCAATTAGTATAGTTATATAGACTCCACTGTTGATTGAAGCAATATTTTTCTTTAATTGTACTGCTTTATTTGTACAAATGTAGCAAAGTTCACACAAAATGTAATGTGACAGAACAGAAAAACCAATAATCCGCTCATATTCTCTTACTTCTGAGAAGCTTTTTCATATTTGCTTTATTGAATATTTAATAAAATCTGAAACTGTAAAGCAGCAAAGAATCTCTCAACAGAGAAATAATATTAGCATTTCCAAGCTTATTAAACATGTTGCATAACACAAGTGACTAAAATAAATGCACAGCTTTGGTGTCTTTTGTGACACAATTGATGCTAAATGTTTCTGTCTGACACCTTAAGCTGCAGTTGCTTTATCTTGCAGCAGCTCACAGAGAACTCCAAACTGGTATTCATCTATAGGTGGAGCAAACCCTGGACATGGAGGCTCCAGACAGTGAAGTTACAGCTGACCAGCAGGTTAATGCCCAGAAACATTTTCCCATGAGATGATACAGCTTATCATTGCTTCACTGTACCCACTTTCCTCAAGACTCATTTCAACCAAAGCATGGCGCCCTTTGTAGTTAATTTTTTAAACAAAGTAAAAAATAACAAAAAAAAACAGTAGGCAGCAGTAGGTTTTTGTGAGGAGAGCCCTTGTTTAGTGAGGTTGAGGTCATGGATACCATAAATACTGCAGACAGTAGAAATGAAGGCTATTTCATTGGAAAGCAACTCCTTTGAAAACAGACTGTTATTTAAACTGTTGACCGTAACAATAGCTCCGGCAAAGACTTAAGTGAGGAGTAGTGAATTATAGAACAAGTATGATTAAGAATGTAAACTGATGCTTTTTTATTAATGTAAGTGATAACACAAGTGAATGCTTGCAATGATGCCACTAATGCAAATATGTTGTATTTAAGCAAGTAACTACTTAATTTTTTACTAAAATTGTAATAATACACAAGAGAAATAATGCAGAGAATTTTAAGTGTGCTTTTGTTGAGAATAAAAGCTGCTGGAAAATCACATGGGTTAATTACATTACACTGGCACATCAGAGGATCTAGCAAATTAAGCTACTTGCTGCTGCAGTGGTTTAATAAAGGTAAATCATGGCACAAGGATTTAGCACTAGAGATGTTGAATACTATTACACTAAATGAGACTGTTAAGCTCCAACATGTGACTGGAAGATGAAAACGCGCAGCTGCATTGCAGACAACTTCAGCCCAGTGTATCTCATTTTTATTGGAAGTCGCTGAAATCTACTGCTTCACATTTGATAAACAGGCCAACACATATTACTGCTTACTTACTATTAAGAGGTGTAATTTCCTAGCACTCTTTTGTGTGCATGATATCAATGCCCCCTTATGATGAAGGCCACCTGACAGTGGAATAAACCCTAACACCTACTTAGCAAAACAACCAATTACAGCAGAGCAGACAATCCCTGCTGCTTATCCAAATTAGAGTCAGAGATGTAAAAGCTTGCACAATTTTAAGCTTAAATATACACATCTGCTCACTGAAACAACTTTAACTTTGGCACTGCACCTCTCAAGTCCCCAGCAATGACCCAGCAAAGATAGGCTGTTGTTGAGAGACACCAAGCACACTCTTAAAAAATGCTTTTAAACGCCACCACATCTCCCAGACAAACTTCTGGACAGTAAGATCAATTTTACAAAGACATTCTTGCACTGAAATTAATATCATCAATGCAGGCAAAACATACCCGATCATCAACTTGTTAAAAGTATGATCAATACTTGTCAGCAAGTGTGACGACAACAATGACGCTATTAGTCATGAGCCATGTTGTCATGGCTAATGGTTTTCACAGCAGGTGGCTCAAACCAGCTGCCTGTGCAACTTGTCAAACACACAATAACAATCTGATCCATCAGTTGCATATTCACTTTGCTAACCATAGATTTTAGTCTCATTATCTTATATTGTAACTGTCTGTGATTATACCTGTTCCTGCCCAATATGTGTCTGATAGCAAATATTCCCATGTCTATTAATATTTTACAATAAAGTCCCAGTTTGAAAAATTCCTTAAATTATCCTTTAATCCCACTGCACCTAAGACTTTTACAGAGAAAACAGCTGAAATAAATGAAAATATCCAGCCTTAGACATCAGAAACCAAATGCTTGGGGTATTATGGGAATAATGTTATTTTTTGTGAAGAGTGTAGCAACAACTTTATTGGCCTTATGATTAAAATGAGAGTGTTAAAATGTGACAGTGTGTTCAGGGAGTTGTTATATACTGTTATCAGCATGAACAAAAATGTGTTAGCTGGTGGAATTTGTTTTTATGTTTTGCTCAGCCTGTCAAGCCAGCAAACAAACACCATCCATTTCACGTCTTGAAAGCAACTAATATTGCTATTGGTGGGCTTACACAACATGACTTTGGTTAAGTTTAAGTTTGCACCTGACAGTCTGAGGACATTCTCAAACTGATGTTTATCATAGTGATTTTCATATTGTTTAATGATCTTTACTATATTAATTCATGCATCTTAGCAGTGAGAAAATGGAATTTCCATCTCAGATTATAGACTGGGTCTGTCAAAACTGATATTTACATTATCTTTTTTTTTCAGCTTCTTTTCTGTATTCATGTCATTACATAATCTTTTTGTGTTCCCCTATAATGCTATACTTTATAAGCACCTGAGTAAAGAATTAGTGCTGAGAATAGTTTATCCCACCCTTACATCTATGATTCTACAACTGCATGTCAAAAGGCATCAATTTGTTTTAACATTAGGGATTTACTCGAAAAGCCGAGCATCATAGCAATACTAAAAGCATGTTTTGGTTTTAGGACTTTAGGAGCCCAATATTTCGGAAATGGCTCTAATACCACTTATATAAAATAAAATAAAAAGAAATTTAAAAAAATGTTATACTTTACTCAAGGTGTTTACATTATCGATCATACTTAATTTGTTTATCATTCTATAATAGATAATTAAATAACAAATAAGTATATTGTAAATGTAGCACAGCACAGATACAAGCTGCAAAACTACAGTCATCAAGTACTTTCTGTTATACTTTTGTCATATTTTTTAGGCATACAAGCAAATTGCCTTAAGAGAGAGATCAAAGTAAAAAAGTAAGAAGATAGTAAAAAAACAAGTACTTCTGCCATCATTGTTAGAATAAGGATCTTAGCATTAATGTTGAAGTTACAGCAAATATTCTAGTTTTACATATAATGTAAATACTTTGTTTTGACATTTAAAATATGAAACAGTCAGGAAATAAAATGTACTTTATTATTCATAATATGAAATAATAAGTGGCCTCTTGTGTAATGATCAAGTGTTTTAGTTCCATCCATCTAGCAATCCATCCATCCATCCATACATCCATCTATACATACATACATCCATACATCCATACATATATATACATACATCCACCGAGTAATTTATTTGTACTTAAAAAAGTGAAAAGTGCAACCAAATCTGCAGACGTATTCACTAGTCACAACAGTAGAAAAATGCAGAACCTCCAAGACATCCTCTAAAGACAACATTTACATCATGCACATTGAAGTGGACCCTTGCATATATTCACGGACATGCAAAGTAACCCTCTCTTTTCTTACACAAGAATAAGTAGCAATGATCCATGTAAAGTGTTATTTTTATTAACAGCCTCTGAAGTCTGGGAATAAGGTTTATTTTTCAAAATCCCTGCCTTACAAGCATTTCCACTTTGTGCCAATAATCAAAAGTCTACCATGGGCAATAACTCAAGCTCATCACGTCCTAAGTATGACATTTACTGTAAATTGCATGAAAAGCACGGACTCTTTCTCAAGAAGCTGCTCCTGTGACAGCTGCTGCTTAACATAAAATAGTAGAAATGTCAATGACCTTTGAAAAATTTGAAATTACAAATAAAATTTAATGTGAGATCAGAGTTGATTTAGTTATTGTAGCTGCAAAAACAGGGCATTTCCTACATTTGAGCTTAAATATATATTTTTTTGTTTGTTTTTTTGTTTTTTGTTTGTTTTTTTGTTTTGTTTTTTGTTAACCTGAAGTCAGTGCATGAGGCAATATTGTGTGATCGTTGCGGAACCTTTATTATCTTACTTGTTGTGTTGTACTTCACCCCATTGATGTACGCAGGGCAGGGTCTTTCTACAATCCTGCCGGTGATGCTCCGCGGCCAGCAGGTTCCAATCTCGTCGGTGGTGGCGTTGCAATATAAACCTTAGGGTGAAAAGGAGTGAAATAAAATAAAATAAAAAAGAACAAAAAGAAAAGAAAAACATGTAGGGTGAATGCTCACATCTTCCCTTTTCCAGGACGCAACAAAACTACCTTACAATCCTAAAGAAAGAAAATAAAGCAATTCCATCTTACCTTCAACGCTCATCACCGATAATGAAGCATTTTCCAAAAAAGTGTCATGAAAAGCCTCTACTAAACTACAGTTCACGTCCCCGAGCTCTCCAAATATGATCTCGTAAATAGTCGCATCCATGGTGCAAGCTACCGCTTTTCAATTAAATTAGACTGGTTTTAAGTTTGAGAGGAGAAGCGCACGCTAAGCTGAGTGGTCTTCTTGTGAATCGGAGCAACAGTAATGGGAAGTGGAGAGCCCGGCGCGCATTCTTGGAGCGCGTGCCTGCATGTAAAAATCACACCCGCCGACGCGCTCATCCATCCACGTGAAAGACAGGCGACTCACGAACAGACCACATCATGAGCGTTTGACATTTCACACCTGCAGCGCAACTGTCAAGTTCATTTATGTTGGAAAAGTCGGGTGCAATGAAATGACAAAGAAAGCATAGTGTGCGTGTGAAATGCTCGGTAAAGTATAGGAAAGAAGAAGATATAAGCGCAGTATACCTGTAGATGATTGCTGCTAACAAATGACATCAGTGTCATGTATCATTCGTCAATTAAATTATTTATGTAGCCTAAAGGTTTCTCTGAAGTTAAACACACGGAAAGGTTTAATCGCCTATTAGAAATAGCACGTAAGATGGCGTGTTTATTTTCCACCACTGAAAACAGAAAAAATTATGAAATGGTCAATAGGCATATCTTCTATTCCAAAAGCTTATATTAGCTGCACTAAAAGACCATTCTCTGTTTTCACATCAAATCATTATCACTGTGTGTATTTGACCCACAATTATAGCAATAGCACTTTGACATATCAAACCGCACTCCTGTCAACAGTTGCCTATGAAATGGCCAGCATTACAGTCAAAATGATCATATATCCTTATGTCAGAACCGTAATTAAAGTTTTTCACAGTGGCCATTGTACAAGGTATTATAGGCTATTTCAGGTTAAACTGGTCAAAACTGGATATTTCTTTTAAAAAATAAAGTGTAAGTGCCAGTTATAACATTTAATAGCAAGACTTGAAAATGCTTTCCAGACATTCACACAATCAAATTATTTTTTAATTGAAATTAGCATTGTGGATGTCCATGGTGGCATTAAGAATAATATTTTCAGATTTTAAGTAACTTTCTTTAAACAACCAATACCATTTTTTGCTAATCATTTTCAGTCTAGCCTCAGAAGAAAGTGTTTAAATGCGTTTCCACATGACCAAAGGATAGTAGCATAATAAGTGAAAAAATGGTGACATGCAAATCCCTCAGCTTTTGTTTTATAGGGTCAGTGTTCACCTAACATGATGCATGCATTAATAGCAAAGCTAAACCTTGTTTTTTCTCTTTCTCTCTTTTTATTTCTTAATTATTACAATTATTTATTATTAATCCTGGCCATGTATGTATACATTTTTTATAAATAACCCCAGTAGACTGTAACTGACAGTTGAAAAGTGTAGCTACAGTTTATTGACAGTAGTTGGTCAGATGAAGCTTTAATTCAGTAATCTTGTGTGACAGGTCATGGTTCACTATCAAAGAGCTCAAACCTCTTTAAAGTATTCAACATGTTAAAAGTGTGTCATATTACTACTGAAATTTCACATGATGCAAAACCTGTTCATGTCCAACAGTTTACAAATACTTGTGTTGTGCTTTTCAAACACAAATATAGGTATGCACTTTGAGCCCATAAGGTAAAATAATTTCACAGTCCTTTAAACTTTACTGTAGAGTGTAATGTTTTATAATTATTGCACATTCAAGAGAGCTACTGGGATTCAATTTTAAATATCAACAGTTGTTTTCTCAATTTTTAGCTTGTTTTGAATATCTTAGTACATTAATTAAGTTGTTACTATACTTAACACAAAAAATAAGGAAATTTTGTTGTAATAATACATCTTGGCAATAAATCTTATACCGTCTTTTTTTATTATTATTTTATATGGTGCCACATTTGTAAGGAAAATGCATTTGTCGGATGCACAAAAAAAACAAGGAAAGCTAACTAAACTAAAAGCCTGCCAAATATTCTTTTCCATTGCCAAACAGCTTATTTATTGACTCTTTTTTTGAGGTACCCAAGGTGCTAACAGTCAGGTGCATGTGCAACATGTTTGAGCATGGACTCTTCAACAGTGGTCAATTGATATTGTAGAGTCAAAGTAGGCAGAAGACAGAGAATGCTACTCTGATTGCTGCACAGGTAAGATAACAGCTTTTAGTGGAAACAGTGATGTTGTAGGGCAACATCTCATTTATTTGAAAAACATGGTTTGTCATCAATGGAGGCAATTTCAATGCAGAGAGATTCGATTCTACAACTAGTGGCAATCCAAGATCATATCAGTCTGGGACCAAACTCTCCAAGATGATAGCAGGGATTTATTAGAGACTACCTTCAGAATTTGGGAGTGCAGAGGATGCATCCTGCATTCTGCAGTCCTGACCTTAATCCAGTTGCTATACGCTTGTAGGATAAGCTTGGGTGTGCTCTTTGTACCAGAGTGACTAACACACACAGTGACTGACTTCCAACAAATTCCAATTGAAGAATAGGATGCCATCCATCAGCAATGTGTGACCAAGCCGGTGACCAGCATGAGGAGGAGGTAGCAGACTATTGTGACTGTGCATGGTTTTCCACATGCTACTGAGGTCCCTGTTTGTTGAATAAATAAACTGTTAAACTGCCAGTGTGTTTTGTTTCTTTAGGCTTCAATCATCCAATCTAAGTAACAACATTAAACAAGAGTCAATAGTAGAATAAGTTATTTGTGGCAACACACATTCTCAACTCAACTCTTCCCAGTTTCCTTACAAACCTAGCCATTTATAAAGACTTTCCAGTGGTATCAGATTATTTCCCAACAAGCACTGTTACTACAAAGAAATATTCAACCAAACGCAAGTTTCCTTACTTTTTCTTCTTAGCTTATATGTATTTTAAATATCTAGTACACACATGGCACTGTAACAACAAATAATAGGTATTTAATTCTCTTTGTTTAAGGCAGCTTCAAGTAACAAAAAGCATGTCCATAGTTGAATGAAGCCAGGGTAACTTGAAAGAATGCTGTTGAAGTCTTATTATATGTACTCCAGCTCCAACCAAAAAATAAAAACTGGCTGTGTGACAATGAAATAGTCTCTTTTCATGCCATAGTTTTCTAAAGCATGACAGACATTCATAGAATCTGCAGTTTTTTTCATTGATTGTCTCTTGGGAGGGGTGTATTCATACACTACTTTGTGATCATTGCTGCCATTAGTTCTGAAATATAAACCAAATCATTTTGTTGGACAACCATAACTCCACACTTACAGGTTTCCATTATTGTAAATGAAATAAAGTCTGAATACAGTTGATAAAGTGTTGGTTTGAGAATGATTGACAGTTTTAAATATGAATAGCTTTTACCTTTAACAGCCCTTCTGTAAATGTGAAAACAATTTGGCCCAATGAGAATCATCATGTAGATCAACATTACAAACACTTAACATTTCCCAAAAAACTGTGATAATGATGAATATCTCTCCTCACTAACAACCAGCTGTTGTGTTAATTTTTGTGCAAATTTAGCCAGACATTCAGATTGAGTATGTACCAAATGAAAACTAAAGCATGGTAACCTTCATAGTTAAATACACTGCAATACAGTCAAATGATTAAACACTTGTCCATAAGCAAGACAGAAATTTGCTGATCAACTTTATTGTTGCATTCTGTAACTTAACTGTGGGAACTGTGTCAATAATTTAAATATTGACACAGTTATTTTGGTCTGACTATTCTCAGTTATATCAGCAAACAAGCAATTCCAATAAAGAGAAAAACAAATCACAAGAAAGTAGAAAATATGATAACAATGTTTGATGTACCAATGTAACAATGTCTAAAAATCTCATAGTGGTCTCCTTCTTAGCTAAGATGACAAGCAGCTGCTTATAATTGTATTAGAATAAATGTTCCTGATGAATATCAGCAAACAAAATATTGAAATGTCTTGTATCTTTAAAGTTGGAATCCTGGCCAATGAAGTGTCTAGACTGAAAATGTGTCTCATAACTGTCTAATATCATGGCTGTTGACCTTTTAAATCTGAGATTTGACCTTTTTACCAGCAAGAGGCTTCTCACTAAGTAGCATGCAGCACTTTGTCTCATTTCACTGCTCTAGACTTGCAGATCATGTACATATATTTCTGTCCAGCATCTGAATGTTGACTCGACCGTGTGATGAACACTGTTCTAATTACACAGCTAAGAATAGAACACCAAAATGTTAATTAATTCCCTCACAACACCCTCTCTTTATTGTTTGCTTTCTGGGATGGTAAGAAAGAGAAACAAATGTGAAATATTAAGAAAAAGCCTGTTTTCTTCTCTTTACAATGTCTAAGATTGCCACTTACTGTGTTTGCTTTATCATACTTCACCAGAAGACACCTGGTAAAAATTACTAATTAATTACTCATTACCATAATGATAATTATTACTCTGATGTCCATCTGGGGTTCTGCATCTCTTTAAAACATCACAGATGAAAAATAATTTTCCCACTAACTGCAGGGTTGCAGGGTCTGGTGATAGAGGAAAAAAGTAATCAAGTTAATATGGAATCAAACCAAAAGAAGGGAATTGTTGAGCCCCATGCATGTAACCTCATCTATCCCCGTGTGAGCTGGCTCAAAGCCACTTTATTATAACATTGAGCCAAAACCTTTGCAATCTAATACATTGGTCCCTACATGAATCTCACTTTCACAGCAGTTGAAATAATCATTTGCTATTTATGTTAACTTCTTTAGAGGGCTGTATGAAGCTGTGTATAATTTTAAAGGATGCAACAACAAAATTAAACAGAGGCAAAACAGATATCATTGATAGGTCATTTCAAGTGCATGTTCTGAAAGGCTCATTGACAAAAACAGTGCAGTATGTTTTTATTATTATATTTTTGGTTTTGTTTTGTGGTTTCTCAGTACTGGCATATTAAAAAATATCTGCATGATGTGCACATATTTCACACTTGCTATATTGCCTGCGTGTCTTTAAAATGTCCCACACTTGAGGTCAAATCCAATCTATGAATCCAATCTTTTCCCCCCTTTTTTAGTCCCTCAGGAAACTATAAATTGTGTCTTTCTCATTGGAACAAGAAAAGTAAAAGTCATAGGACAGTGTGCAAGATATAGACAAAGTAAGCACTTTTATGCTATGCAGATACAAAAAGACATAGGAGACATACAGGTGAAAATCTACACTTTCCGTAAAAGCCCTCCCAAAAAACTAAATCAATAACAATTAATATCTAAATTGTCATACAAAAAAATCTAATCCAGAGTTGTTCAGTGTTACGGCCCTTGGCCTGATCGGCTGGACATAATGGGAAACAGCTGAAGCTGGTTCCATTCGGAGAGTGCTGGCAAGAGCTCCTCCTCGACTCCGCCCTCGCCTTATGGGATTGGTCAACTGCCGTTCCGACGGGAGCTGCTCG
>JBAMHW010000008.1:19585439-19596243 GCA_037177495.1 Rhadinocentrus ornatus
GTGGACAGTTTGATTTCACAGAAGTGTGATTGACTTGGAGTTACATTGTGTTGTTTAAGTGTTCCCTTTGTTTTTTTTTAACAGTGTACTTTTATTTAATAACAGCAATATGAGTTTTAAAACACATTTCCGATATTGCGATATACATACAGTATAAGATTACAGCGTTTCACTGACTGGGGTTCAAGCCAGTCAGTGATTCAAGCTGAACTTAAAGAACCGCAACACACTGGCTACATAAGTGATGATATACACCACAGACAGGGAGCCCAACCAATGAGCCTGACCAAGCCGAGCAGCAGTTGGCTATGCTGTGTTGAACCCTCTTACCAGTAAATTGTGGTTATTAAAACAATAATCATCTCCCACGGGTTTGATGCCCTCAAATCCATGCAAAAAGCCAGTTGACTCACTTTTTACAATATTGCAACATTGAGACATCAGATACCTGTGGGCAGGACGCAAACAAGTCACTCTTGTTTCCCTCCTCTCGCTATGGTCACTATCTCCTCAGGCCACCACTGGGCTTCCACCTCAACACTGCAACAGGAAAATGAATACTTTTCACCCGAGTGCGTGCGTGAGTCTCCTTACGTGAGCAGGATTGTATGTTAATGTAGCTCCTTTTTCTGTTTCGAGGGATCCGGCCCGGGCTGCTGCGCAATAACGGAGGTGGCGCAGTGGAATTGATGAGCTCCCATTGTGCCACTTGAAGGAAAGTGACCAAACCTACAGGCCAGACTGGCCTGAGTTTGTCTGTTGCAGGACATACTGGACATTCATTCCTTGTTATCTCTGACAGCAGCAGCGGCGGCGCGGAAGTCCTGGTGCGGGTATTACGGATCGGACAGCGGTGTACGGAGCCCTGCTGGAGAGCCTTCCGGTATTGGGGTACCAAGGAAAACCTGGAGCGTCACACTGGATTGGACTGACTGATACCACGAGCTTGGCTGCAGAAGGGACTGCCACAAGGAAGGGACTGCTGGATCTAGGGTTTTGCACATCATAACTTTGACTTTTATTTTCTTTTAAGATTTGTATTTTAAGTTGGCTTTTATTTGTTTAGGTCTTTAGCCACTCCCAATTTTAATGTAATTTTTTCTTTAGAAATAAAATACATTTTTTATTCATGCTCAGTCTGTGCTGGTGTGGCCCGGGAATCGATCCTAAGGAACATTTCTAAACAATCCATTACATCTATCTTCTCATGCCCATTCTTTCTGCTTTTTTTTTTTCAGTGTTTCTTTTGCTTTGCAGTCACCTCTTTATCTGGATTTTGCCAGAAAAAACTTGAGGATTTCATTTCTAATACTTCAACACTCAGGGCTGAATACGATTCAAGTCATGTGAAATTTCAAAATGGGCATTCAGCCAATGGTGGGAACTGGGCAGTTTCAAATGTGTGATTTTTTTTGGTTGGTTTGGTTGGTTTTTTGCACAGCTTAGTCCATGATTTCCCTGTGGTTCCAGTGCTAAGTACCTGATCTTGTGTTGCCATAGTCATGCTTTTTATTGGTAGTACATTCTATTGAAGGGCTGAGACATTTTCTAAACAATTAATCCACGGGTGTATATGGGGGTGAGGGGCATATTAACATTGCTGATATATTTATGTCTTCTTTCTGCATGGGTGATAGCTTTGACACTCACTACACTCTTTCAGAGTGTCAGGGTGCAAGCCTTTAGACTCCACCCTTTGTGCATTGTGGGGGGTTTACATGGCATGACACTACTGGCAGCTTTCTCCTCATGTGACCAGCTTACTATTGCAGTGTGGTACCTGATGACTATGTACATGTTTATGTTTTGGATCGTATTCATATGACTGAGCTGACTTCTCAGCCTTTCTCCTACTCTCTGGAAGTATCTGGCACTCAGCAAGAATAGGAGGCATGACAAATTAACAGAAGACATACTTACACACTGCTCATAAGTCTAAAATCGTGACATGGTCTCCATTGTGGTTTCAAACACTTAGATTTTTTTCAACATGTCTGTATAGGTGCACATAAAAACCTGCAAAACAATGTTTTATAATGACACACAAAGACAAGGTGGTGCATATAGAGAATCCAGACATAAACTGCCTCTGAGCAGAGGAAATTATCACACGCTTACCTTAAAATATCCATGAAGAGACACCAGAAGTTGTCTATTAACATCTGCTAACAAACCAAATTAATGTTTGAGCTTGGATCCCCTGAAAGCCCCAGTGTAATGCGAGCCCTGTTAAAGACTGAATTAAAAGTATTAAGAAGTGTAAAAGTACAAGCGCCAGCAGATCACAGCACTTTTCATGAAAAAATTCCTTTTGCACGAATCAAAGCTGACATTTTGCTTAGCAGCATGGATAACTCATGATGAAGGTATTTTGTGTTCTAATTGATTTATTTTACATCAAAGATAAGAATACATTGGGAATTTTGTTCCAAGAAGTTGGTGATTCTGTGATTCACAGTGTTTTACTATTTCCTTTGAAATGAAAAATAAAATGAGCACATTGGAAGGTGACTATGAGTTCATTCCAACTAAATGAAAAAGTTCATGCATGAAAACTTGTACCGCACTGAAATTCAAATTTAACTTCAAAGCAAGGAAGCTGAAAATGGGGGTAACAGCACTTCCTTTTTTTGCATGGCTTAGACCAGGGGTTGGCCCCTATATTTGGCCTGGCTTTCTGGCCGGCTGAATGGCAAAAATTACATCTTCTTTAGGCAAAACCTGTTTTTTCTTACTAAACAAAACTTTTTCATATCTTATACAAATACCTGCAGCATTTTAGTTATTGAGCTTTAAAGATACAGAGTAGCACCTGCAAAAATATTCTAGCTGGGATTCATATCTGCTTTTGCATTAACACATTTAGCCTCTATTTGATAGATGCATACAGACCTTGCATTTAAATAAATAAATAAAATAAAATATCAGATCACATTTCATATAGTGATTTCGACTCAAGCACTTTGTGTGACAATTTGATATCCAGTAACTGGTTAGATTGTTAAATGAAAATAATTTCTCTTTGTGCCACTGAATGTATTCCAAGAGAAGTGGGAAAACTTTAGCCCCCTGTTCTGTTTATAACTGAAGAATTTAGTATAAAGTGTTTGCACATGCAAGTGCTGGCAATGCAGCCGACTAATGATTAGAATTCTGTACTTGTTTTAAACACTTTGAATCAGTAGGGGAGAAAATATTCTGGCACCTTTTGTTTGTTTTTCTGTTTATTTATTCAGTCACAAAATGAACATAATATTCCTTATGAATAAAGATGACACAGTGTGACATTATGTTGTTGAGTTTTCCATTTGTCGTTGTTTTTGAAAATGCAATTTCTCAAGAAACCCTTTAGGCTATTTAGCACCACCAACCATTTGAAAACTAGTGGAAAAAGACAAAAAGAAATTGCAAAAACAATTTTCTTATTCAATACAATAACACTTAAAGGATAATATCGATGGTAGAGTTTAACTTCACTAGTCAGTGTGGGAGTAAAACTGCCAAGGTATAATTTAATCTCGAATATAAACCATTCTGTGTTAAAGTTACACAGACAGTTGCTTTAATTGTAGGTAGGTCATATGTCACCAACAGAATCACATTTGTCTCCTTATTTGTTTTTATAGACTAAATTTGGATGCAGCACATCCTGATCCAAGTCACAAAACAGTTGGTACAAGGTATCTACTGATAATCAAGACTATACAGTTCATTTTGGTATAATTATAATAGACTTTGGTTATGTAATATGAAAAAGAGCATTAAATAAATAATTCCACAATCATTCTACTCCCCGGATGCTGTAAAGGGTTATCTCAGGCGTCCTTCTAACTCACAACCCATCCAATTTTAAGTTGTTTTTTTTTGTTTGTTTGTTTGTTTGTTTTTTTCTTTTTTGCTGCAAATCCTCCGTTAGCCAGCTGTTCCTCTCTTTGGTCCTGTAATCTGTCTCCATAGAACTTTTTCTGACATGAGACACATACTGTAGCATTAATGGTTTCATTATTCTGTTAGAAATGCATTTTAGAGACAATGTTCTGTTATTCACAAATAGTTAATTTGTAATTAAAAATCCTAGGGAACTCATCCTCGTCACACCCTGTTTTTTTTTTTTCAATTTCAATTTATTTATTTAGGAATAGGGGCCAGGCATATTAACGTTTATTTTTACATAAAGTTTATAGCCAGTTGCTAATTTCCATCTTTGGAAGTAGATGGACTTCACAGGCACTATATACTGTGTTTTGATTAATTCTCAGATGTTTAAGGAGGATTGTGGTATTTCTCCAATACCTCTCTTCCTTCCCACACACATCACAGCATGCTGTTGCTGACATGACATGTGCTTCAGACTTAGGGAGTACTGAGCAGTGGCAGAGTGGCCTGCTGCTGCATTTCTATAGCAGGCAGAAGAAAAAGTGGTTCCTACCAGCTGGGTATAATTTAGACAAGATCCTGACAGTACAGTTACCTCCAACTATATTCCAAGGCAAAGTAAACATTCATCCCAATTACTAAAATATTGTCATTTCAACATGGAAACCAATTCTATAACATATCAAAGGTATCAATATTTTAGCGTCAAATGGCCAGCACACTTTGCATATACAATGTCATATTGCCATATTAAAACGTCAGTGGTCATATTCTGTAAAGGATCAGCTTGCATTTATTTTTGCAAGCTTGTTTGAAAGCTAGTGGGATTATGGCCTGTACATTATGGCATGGGACATGAAGAACATATAGTTTGTGTCATATCTAAAAGGCATTTGTCACCTTGCATGGGTTTTATTCTATCCACTGTCCTCTCTGTTGTGCCTGAGGTGCAAACAAAATAATGGAAATGAGAATATAGTACTCAACAAACATGAAGCACTGTTAAAACTTCTGTTAACTCATTTCAGTATGTGCAAATAGACTCCCATTTTTCAGAGATTAAAATACATGCCACATGAACTCTGTTAATCTGCCATATGGTCCCACCATTAGTTCATGTACGGGTCATTAAGAGATTACACTGAAATGCTTTTTAGAAAATAGCTCTCTACTAATAACATGCTACTTTGTTATTACGCACACACTTGTATAATTATTAATAAATGCAAAGCAAAAACATGAGTTTACTTGCACTCATTATTAAACCTAAACTGTAAATATAAATTCATGTGATTCATTAATAAGATAAAAACCAGTCAGTTGGTTTCAGTCTACTGTAATAACTGGAAGGATGGATGGATGGATGGATGGATGGATGGATGGATGGATGGATGGATGGATGGATGGATGGATGGGTAAGCTGCCAAGTGTTAACAATGGTCTCAAAAAAATAAAACCACAAGAACATTTACGAAACTACTTTAACACAGAAAACATTTGTACAAATGCAGCAACGGAAAACAAGTTTCAGAAAACACGCTTTAGAAAATGTGAATTCGGGTGTCTTGTATTAAATTCTTGTAATGTTGTGTTCTCTTTCTGCTTCACTGTTTTGTTTTTGTTTTGATTTATTTTCTGATGGGTTGTGTTTTCTAAGAAGTTGTGTAATTAATGTAATTGTGATAATAATAATGATAATTCTGAAATAATTGAATATTTTCACGGTTTTTCACTTGCCTTCTGCACCCTGTCGACAACTAATATCACGCTGTTCCTGGCCACGCTGTGAGTCATTCCTCGCTTAGTTTTTCCTGACCTCATTTAGACACCTCAACTTGGTTTTGACATCCATAAAATTTTTGTCTTGCCTTATCCATCAAATGATGTCACTTTGATACTTAGAACTGTCCATCTTTCTGCTCTTCTTTTCCTTCTCGGTTTATCTAAGACAAAGGGCTGTCACTTCTTCTTGAGTTAAGCTTGAAGGGAAAAAAACAGACAGGGTCACGATAGCCAAATGTCTCTTTGCCAACTGAAAAGTCCCACAGTCATTTGATAGCTCACAAAAACACTTCAGAGGAATCTGTGTGTATCGCATATCTGCAGGTATTACACTAGGGTAATTCTATCTAGCTCCGCGGCTTTCCTTAGAGAGAAAAGAGAAAACCCCAAAGGAATCTGAGATGAGAGGGGAAATAAAAAGATCTTTAATTAGCACCCACAGCGTCACTTCAGCCAGTTTAGATTATCACACTATGTTCAAAGTAAAAGAATAAAATAGTGTTAATTGGAATTTTATCAGAAGAGGCTTTTAAATTCCTTTAGCTTTCAGTCTTCCGACTGTTAAATGTTTTTCTTTCAAGTTAATCTACTTTATTCTTAATTCCTAACTAATTAATGAAATCCATGACCCATACTCACCTCCTCCCATTTGTCAAAAACCTCTTTCCAACACTGCTGCTTATCCACTCCACCTCCTATGATAGTCACTATTAATCCCTTGCATGCAGCATTTACAGTTATCTAACCAAATAATAATGTGTCATTTTTGAGCCTGTTAATCAAACAAACATGCATATTCAAAATGCAAACATGTAAAACAAGCAATAATAAAAAAATTAAAAAACAGTAATTCCAATTTTTGCTTGTCCTCTATTGCAATTGTTGGGGTTGTTGTTTTTTTGTTGCTGTTGTTTGTTTTTTTAATGTATTTGGTTACTTCAGTGTTTCTGGTTGTTATGGTTGTGACAGTAGTAATAATGGAACATTTCAGCAAGTATACTGAATAAATGCAACACACATGCAGATCAGAGAAGAGATTGGAGAAATGAATGTATAGCATTCTGTATGTACTTCCAAATCCTGGATTAACAAACTGAGAAGTGCATGGGCGGCACCAGGATTTTTCCTTTGCAGTTGCTTAGTAGTGGTTTTGTGACTGGAGGGAGTTTTTATTTTTAGTCTTCAAGTCTTCAAAATAAAAATTTAAAGAAAATAATTACAATACCAAGAGGGCAAGCAACAGAAGCCTAATATTATCAGAATGTACACCACATTCTGTATATAAAGTTATGAGTTTATACATCACACAATGTCAAACATTGAACTTTTTACCTTTGTTAACTCTGGAATATGTCCCAAAGCAATATGAACTTACACACTACTGTCAGAGTGTAAAGTTTACATACGATTGATGATCATGTGTTGTAGTTTATTTAATACAGTTGATCACTGCATTTGTAGTATATTTCTTTGGGTATTTTGGTTGTACGGGGCAAGGCGGTCTTTCATTTTTACTTTTTTTTTTATAGGATTTTTTCTTAATAAAATACAAAACAAGAAATATTATTATGATTTGTGTTCAGTGACAGAGAATCCCAATAAAAAAATAAATAAAATAAAGTGGCATGTATGAAAGGGAGTAGATAGATGTATAGGGCTTATCTAGACCTACCCCTTTGTGCCATATCCAACAATTTCATGAGCCACCTAGCTGAAATCAGGTACAGTGGAGAGGAGGTCACTGCTAGCTCCATTAACTGACAAAAAACTGCTTTTAATAACTAACAATCCACACTGGAATAAAAAACACAAATCTCATTTTATTAAATTATCAAAAGTTGGTAAAGAAATAGCTTTAAGCTTTTGCAGAAGCTTTTCATTTTCTATTTTGACATAGTTTTGTTATAACTAGTTTAGGCTGCAGAACAACACTGATATGTTTGTGTTACTGACAGAATGATTTTTATTTTCTGGTTATGAGGGTCTGATGCAAATAATGTAACCAACAACATGGATGAGAAAAAGTTATTGTCGGATTGACAACTTTTCACAAAAAATTGCTGTGGTGTTGTCGGGAATAAAATCCAGTACTTACTCTACCATGTATCAGCGGTGTTCCACCCGATGCCTAAACACTGCCCTCAGCAGACAGACAGTGTCAACCAAAGTGACCTTCAGTGGAAGACGGCTGAGATCTTGATTTTTTATTACATTCAGCTGCTGTGGAAGGAGCCATCCATGGACTTCACATGTATTTGCAGATTTCCATTTTATTTTGATTTGAAAAAAAAGAGGTCATATTCTCATCTGTTCTGCTCTGATATAAACATGAATGCCATTTTAGCAATAGCAGAGGTTTTACTCAGTGTTTGCCCGGATTTGTCAATAGCTTGGGCTTGAGGCAAGCAGGTATTGTTGCGGCTGGTCACGACGAGAGCACCTGTGTGTCACTGTCCCATTCCTTCGGATCTGCTTGGTATATTCATTGTATCCGTGTTGCTCAGTACAACGTTGGAGGTAGCTGGGTCCTCCATCTCTGTAGGAATATACACTGACATAAAAGACTTCTCTTATTTATTAGCTTGAGTCCACATTAGTGCTCTGCTAGCCACACAGTGTTTACCACGTACAACTTAACTAACAATTGGATCAAGGATCATAATGGAGACCTTTGCCTGACTAGTGAGGTTTGCCACCACCACATCATATTTTTATATTTTCAGCCAACAAACATAATAATGATCCAAAACAGTTTTCATTACATCCTTGTGGTTGCTAAGCAATTGCTAGACTGAGTCTTGTTGTTGCTATGGCAACAACAAGCAACCGCCTGGCGCCGTCCCGATTGAGTCCGTATGGGCATAGTGAATTGATGAAGCTTTAAATCCACACTGAAACAAACACAATGTACTATACACAGCTGAAAAGTTGAAAGTCCTGTTCCTAATGTTTAAGCTTAACTTATATAGCTGTGTCTTAGTTCCAGTTTACAGAAACATACATTAAAAAAGAAATCACTTAGAAAATTCCCTTTTATCAATATGTACAGTTTTGTTGTAGAATGGTTTTATAATGACAAAGATCGACACTAATGCTGAAAATGTGCATATGCATATATATTTAGGGTAGACCATAACAAACTTGAAGTTGTGTTTCTATAATTGTCACTGTTTATATTGTGCCACAAGACCACTGACAGGTTGGAAAGGTCCCTGCAAAATGGCAAATTTACAACTTTGATGTCTGATGGGGGAGGTAATGCCTCCAGAGATGCTTAAAGAATAAGATGAGAATCACATCTTCTACACCACGCGCAAAACACACTGGGCACCAAGTTCCAGGCCGGACACCAAAAAAATCAGGCTCATGAGTAATCATATTTACAGCATATCTATTGATACAAGATACAGATAAAGATAGAGATACAAATTTCAGCTTTCTGATTGGTAAAGTATGATGCAGTGTTGTTGATTAATTAACAGTAAGGCAAAGACCGCAACAACTCCAAAGAACAAAACAAACTAAAACTTTCAGCTGCTAACAGCTAAGCAGAACTTGATTGGCTGTTAGATCCATTTGATTTTAATCAGGTGTGTTAGAGCAGGGATACATGGAAAATGTGTAGGAATGCAGCCCTTGAGGACCAGGGTTCATCACCACGGCAGGATACACGTCATCGTTCATTGCAGTGATTGAGCTTCTGACATGTTCAATGACACTCTGTAAATGTCACTATGACAAATTTTTTGAGCACAATAACAATCTTAACATGACAGTTACATGTAATATGTCACAGTCTGTCATGAACTATGTTGACCTATATAAACAATTGTATGTAAACATTGTTTATCATGATTAACATACAATTAGAGCCGGTCTCACCCACCAAAGACCGATTTTAGAGGTGAACAGCTATTCTTTTTCTCAAAGTTAACCCTAAACCCCAAACATCACAGAAGGCATAATTATAGCTTGTTCAGTTGTGCTTAGGGCACCCAAAAAGCTAGCAGTGGCTCTGCTGATTTCCAAACACGGTGCATGGCAAGCAGGATTTGATTGATGGAACCTGCAACTGCAACACCCTCCTTGGACATGATTTATTGGTCAGTGTTAAAGCAATCACAGACACAGAGAAATCATATTTTAAAAATAATTAATCAAAGACAACATAATATGTGCCCTATATTACAGACTTCTTCGGTGTTGTTTTGTGGCTGAAAACAAGAGAAAATACAAAAAATAAATAAATAAGAAGAAAAAGAAAAAGAACAATTTATTAATGATGTGAGCAATATATCTCTAGTCAGATGTGTTATTTTGGAGAAGGTCTTTCATTCTGTGTAACAAAACTCTTAGAGTAATGTCAATTTATTCCGACTTTTAAAAATGCACTACGGCAGCTTACACTTCTTATAAAAATGCATATTTTCTAAGAGTACAACACATTTTATTGAGATGTTGTTGTCGAAACTAATTAATTCTGTTCCAAGGAGGTTTTTATAGCACCCTAGCCATAAGTGCAGAAGTTTTACCAACTTATGAAGTGAAAAGCTCATACTGAGAAATAATGACAGAAAAAGCTGACTTACCATTTACAGAAACAAGCAAAAAAAAATGTATATATATTTATTTATTTTTTCTCTTTTTAGAAAGGACCCAGGAGTTTTCATTCCTTCTGTGTAAATACAGACATGCCATTCAAATTTCTTACACATCAGGACATTTTTTAATCATCTGGTCCTCACCTAGTTATAAAATTAGTCCAGATAATCAACAATACACAGCATTTATTTGACAAAAACAAACAAAAAATGCAGAGGCCATGATTCTCAAGCTTGAATATCTGCCATTAGTGCTTGAAGTAATTGCTTTTTACGTGGCTTAATCAATCTCTCTTTGTGTTGTGGAGGAACTTCGACCCATTTATTCATTTATTTATTTTTTTATACAATGCTGTTTCACTTTATTGAGGTTTGTGGACATTCTTGCAAACCCAGCTCTGGTAAGGTCCTTTCACTAATTAACTAAAGTCAAGATTTTTGCTGGGCGAGTGTAAAATCATGAAACTTTACTTTACATGATACCGTACATTTGACTGTGGAAAACAGAGTTCACAGTCAACTTATTAGGTCCACGGTGTCCAGGT
>JBAMHW010000008.1:19606065-19625736 GCA_037177495.1 Rhadinocentrus ornatus
AATAAATAAATAAATAAATAAATAAATAAATAAATAAATAAATAAATAAATAAATAAATAAATAAATAAATAAAAGAGTGCACCGGGTACATCCTATCCTTGAGGAGAGAGGGGAGCTTGAGTTTAATTGTTTAGTATAGGAGCTGAAGCTGTACAACAACCGCTTCAGGACGGACTTTCAGATCTTCATAATTCAGCTCGTTGGCAATTGTTTGCCACACATTGTCTTTGTGATCATTGCCGTGGTAATTCTTGTCTCGCTTGTCGAACAAACACGAGTGTTGTGAGACAAATGTAATAAGACGCTTGGCCACAGTCATACAAAGTTGGAAAGAAGCAGCAGCGAGAAGTGACACTTGCATATCTTGCAACACCGGCTCTGGTGACGCTATTAATACGCAGTCTGATTGGTCGATTGTGTCTCTGTCGGATGCGAATATTAAGAAAAATCAACCTCAGTCCGAAAAAATAAATCGATTGATCAAAAATCAATCTAAAATCGATTAATGGAAATTCGTCACTGATGTGAATGTTTCCATTGACTTCTTGTTGATTCAATAAAAAATATTGCCGTGCGAAATTGTCGGATAAAATTTTGGGAGTAGGTGTGTAAAGGCCTTAATACTCAATTTTACTTTGCCCAATTAATATTAATTAGGGCCTTTGTTTGTTTGTTTTTAAGTCAGCTTTAACAGCAATTTCATGGAGTGAGTAATGCAATCTACTGTGTACTACTTTTAGATATTCCATGTACTTTCCCCAGATCTGTACACTGTTTTTGGTGGGGTTATACTGGTTCCAGAATAAGGATACAATAAAGCAGGTCTACGCTATAGTTAAAATTCATATTTCAATTGCAATAAGGGCAAGAAAACATCATTTTCATAGGAATGTATATACTGTACATAGCTCTCATATTAAGCATTTAGTAAATCCTTTACTGAAGTTTAATGACACATTGATAGGATTAGTTTAGTGTGTTTATGAAGATTCCTTCACTTGAAGGTATTAAAAATAAGAAAAATAAGTTATTTATGCAGGTTTTATAATCTCAGTTTCTAAATACATCCATACAAAACAGGAGTAAAATTTCAAATACATAACCAAGCAAGTTAATTAATAACTGGATTAATAGAGATGACATATAAGGCAGAAAGCAAAAACAGATACATAGGAATGTTTCAAGAAGCAATAGAGACAATGTTAGACAAAAAATATATATATAAAAACAGCTATGCTAATTTAAAACTAATCAATGTGGAACTCCCGCAAAGGAGTGTTAAAGTCATGTAAAGCATGAGAAACATAATAAGTACAGTGAGGACATGTTGATCCATCACTGCCCTCTGCTGGAAATTGACCTAATTCTTCATGAAAACAGTCTTACCTCTCATTTTACTCAGACTCATATATATTTTATCCATTTGTCAGATTGAAGACCACCCCTTTTTACCAATGGATTGTCTTCTTGGTGGTTATTGTGCATGTATGGCTTCATTACTTTGAATTGTCAGTCAAATGCAATGCTCGATTGCACTAATAGTGGTCTGATCCTGCAGTAGTAGACCCACTAGTGGGTGAAAATGAATTATGCACACCAACACACCAGTTTTTCTGTACATCCTAGGGTCCAGTTTAAAATCAGATGTCTGTTTCATTTATGTTTTGTTTTTGTTTTTTTGTTTTTTTATATGCTATTTTTTAGAAAGGTGTTTAATCAAATAGTCCTCGAAGACATATCTGTAAGTGTAATATAAAGTAACTTAAATATAAATTTTCCAATAAGTAGAGCTGGTTTGTATATGATTGGCCTCATAGTATAATTGCCCAAGTCATATTTTGGACAAATTGTCATCGAGCTAATTTTACACTCCCAACACTGCAGATTCATCAAGCATCATCATTTCTGTAAACCTTAAAATATTTCTTTGGAAATTATGCAATAAGGCTAACAATATGGGAAAAATTCATCATCTTTTCTGCAAAAGTTACTGTGTTGTGAATCCAATGAGGGAAAATAAATTAAAGAAATAGACTTTCAGAGTGAAAATTGGCTCACATGACAATGATACAATTTCACATTAACAATATCACTTCTGCTCTTCATTCTCAGTCAGTGTGCATTTATTATGAATTGAGTAATGTTTCACCTCAACAGAGCATGTCTTCTCTAACAGTTTTTTACAGGATGAAAGAATAGTAAACAGTCAGTGGAGTACTCTTCTTCTGCATTTATATAAATACTTTTTCAAGAATTGTAGTAACACAAAACATTTGGCTTTTTGTTTCCATTACTGATCTTACTTCAGTGACTTGCTCCTTATCATATGAAGTCCATTATAGCTTTCGGGCAACTCAACAATCTACAATTGTGTAAACAGACTTAAATGTATTTCACAGACAGATAATCCAAAGCATTACTTAAACATTAAATATGATTCAATTCTTCTTGTGGCAGGAAAAATAACTATAATTGACTACTGAATGAAATTGGTAATTAGATCATCCAAGCTATCTGGTTAATGAATTGCTTAAAAACCTTAAGCTACACTAGCTTAATTACCTCTCTATGTAAACTAGTAACAGCAGTTACACTGTTTGGGTTGGATTTAATATGAACTAATGTAATAAGGAGTGAAAGAGTCAATATGTCAGGAAAAGGGCAGGTTTGACTGGAATGTCACTAAACCATTCTAAAAACTCTGAGATCTGAGGAAATTATGCCAATGTCGGTATCACCAGTAGAAACACTGCATAAAACATTAGGAATTCCTGGATTTAGGTTTTAAGTGCTGGAGATGTTATTTTAATATTATCATTCATTTTTAACATGACACTACATTTACTTCAGACGGAAATCAGGACCCTCACTGTGTCTCATATCAGATACGTGTCTTTGTACACTTATATGTAGCACAATGTGTGCACTGCATGCATATTTACATGTGTGTTGCAGGAACTTTAATGATAGTGTTGGGATAAACTAAACATTTAAAGTATTGCTGAATTACTGTAATATTTGGATATTGACCAACCGTTTTGGCAATATGTTGAAGAGCACACCCTATTTCAACTGGAAATAAAAAAAATCTTACCAGATGTCATAATTTAGTAAAAAGCAACCTTAGAGTTAATAGGGTGTTTTTCTCATTTGCATTATCATTAGATAGTTTTAGATTTAGAATTTGAATGACCCTGTCGTTGAAATGTGCTATACAAATAAACTTGCTTTGCCAACTTGCCTAGATAAAGCTGATAACGTCAAGGAGGGGAATTAAAACAGGCATTTATGTAGCCACTTTAATTTTAATAATACTAACTAATAATAGCTTAGATCATCTATCCTAATACAATGATCATAACACACGATAGGCCTTTGTCTCATATGACATTTTGACTTGAAAAAGCAGTACAAGCACAGATATATTAATGAGTGCTTTATTCCACATAGAGGATGTTTTGTTTCTGTGCATGTTCTACAACTAATTAACATGCAGGTGCAGAAGGGAACAAAGAGAGCAAACCAAATCAAACTCTATCTTTAAAATGTGCTCATGGGAGCAGTTTGGGGTTTGGCTGTGCACATTCAGTCATTTGAATTTTGCAACCATGACACCATAAGTGACTAACACACTAATCCTTAGAAACTTAAAAACTGAAATAAAGCAAAACAAAGATATGCAGCTGCAAGAGGTTTTATAAACCGTCTGAGTGTCTTAGACTTGCTGCAAAGTTTATCTCTACTAAAATTTTACATCTGACAGCCAGCAAATTGATCAAACTACTCACTGTTCACTAGAGGGCAATGGTGAGGTTAGAGGATGAGTTTCAGATAAGTGATCCAGAAGGTCAAATGCTGATCTTTAAACTCCATGTTGCTGAAACATGTTGTGCAGACTGCATACATGTGCAAATCATTTAGAACTGGAGGAGTCTTGCAGCTGCCACAGTTCCTTGTCCAAATTGAAGAAATACCTGGATATGTTGTAGATTTGGATGAAATCCCAAAGCATAATGCGAAAGAAGTTCAAGCACACCGCTATTTAAGGTTTTTTGCACTGCAGTAAACACTGAGATCTATTTAGGAGGAATCACTCAGGGCATTACGTTGATTACAGTGGTAATGGGAGTCAATATGATCTGTGTCACATGGTGTGAGTGTGACTTAAACAGTTTTGAATCCTAACAGCCTCCCATTCACATTACACATATGACCCCTCCTTGTGGTTATGAATGCCTCAATGGACTCCAAAGGCTACACCATCTGGTGGGGGAAACAAATCCCCCCTGCTTTTTCCCCAGTGCACCATTTCAGAGGGTCAAAGAAGTGCATTTCCGCCAGGCTAGAAAAAGAAAGAAATTATAAAAGTATTTTACACATCATTCCTACTGCCTAATTTACTTAGTTTCTTTTCAACCAAAAGGACAGAAATATAGGCAGCAGGACATGAAAGTAAGGACAGAAGATACACAACACAGCAACTCCCTACACACAGAATTTAAAAACAGTGTTTCCTTATTAGCCATTAGAAGACAATTGTGCCCAGTGAAAGCATGAGAAGTGTCTTAATGTTAGCACGTTCTAAGAATTTTCTACAAACGTGTAACTTTTATCAGATTAATATTAATATCCAAAATTGATATTTAAAGTTGGAAACAAAATTTATAGTTGACTTATGCTCCCACGAAATCTATCAAGCAGTGTTTGATGTCATACCCAACTATGTGTGGCATTAAGGAGGCTCACTGAGTGTTACTCACATTGTAAATCTCTTATTTGCCACAAATTTATCCCAGATGTTTGCATAATATCTTTCTCTTGATTAAAAAAAAGAAAAAGTTCCACCTTTGTTCAATTTCTTTTCCCTCTCCTGTCCCCGAAATTTCATTTTGGCGTGGTCAAATTTTTGTCTAAACTTGGGAGAATATATTGCATTCTTCAGTTTTGTTCATTTTCCCTGTCTCCGCTATGAAATACATGATCCATTTCACCAGTGCAGGAAGCTTAACTGCTCTAGGATTAAAAAAGAAAACAAACAGCAAAAAGAAACAATCTCACCTCAGACATGGATAGCAGCCAGAGGACTGGAAAAACTCTTTGTTCTTTTGTTTTGTTGTAAAGGTCGAACCACCTCTGCTTTGACGCAAAATTCCAGCCAACAGAAAATAACAAGAGGATGATGAATGGACATCCCCCTTTCATCTTACATGCTAATAAACAGCATTCATGTGATAAAACTTCTTGTACATAAAAAAATGAAAAAATTCCATTTATGTGAAATTTGTGGGTGGTCTAATGGGTCTTAAGTGAATGTGAGGTATGCCCTGAGACCAGCAAAGGTAAAATGATCTCTATATGAACTCCCTGAAATTTGAAACAACTCATTAAAGCACTACTGAATGTATTCTTCTAGATATAAATTTACATGTCATCGCTGTGCAGATCATTTCAGCTGATAATAGGGGCCAAGCTTGAATCTACATGAAGCTGATCACCAGGCTGTCTTTTAAGCTCATGTGAGACCAAACCTCATTCTGTCCTTATTGCATGTGCTCCACAAAAATGGAAACAATTTGATATGTTGCTACTGAATGCAAGTTATTTAAATCTTCCACATTCAATATTTCAATTGCAGGATACTGACTTGACATAACATGAAGCCCATACCTTCCTTATTTTGAGTTCAGCAGAGTGTTATCGTAATATTTGTACAAGTGCTCTGTCAACAGTGGCGCTTCCTGTCCACCCAGTTTTCAGTTCAGTTCAGCCAAATATGAAGAACACTGAAATTTTTGCCAGGACAGATTCACATAATTTCTAAGCCAACATTAAAGTTCGACAGATGATGCACTTTGATTGACACATTTATGCCTGTGCTGAATTGAGGTTACGTCATGTATCCTGACAATGTTTACTCGTATAGTCTCTACCAATGTGCACTGAGGTGTATTAGAAACTTAAAAACCTTTATTCACTTTAAAAGTCTGGGTTGATGGTCTACTTTACCCCCCTGTTAATTCAAAAACTGGCTTTTTAAATTTTATTCTAAGTATTCTTGATGTACTACTATTTGTAGACACCTGTTGTCTTTGCTCCATAAACTTTACCTCCTTGCTGTCCGTAAAGCCTGCACTGCTTTTAGAAACAACAACTAACTTTTCCTCTTGGAAAAAGCTCTAAATTCATCAAAGTCTTATAGACTGAACACAGTGATATTTTTATTTTTATTATTATAAAAGTTTTTGTAATTAATTATTGCATACGCCACATTATTATATTTGTTTTACATGTGTTGCTTTATTATTATTGTATATGTATAAAACATTTCTTTATTAAGATAAATATATAATATATTCCTATTTCTCATTCAAGTATTTATTAGTCATTCTTGTTGTGATGAAATCTTTCCAACTGGGCACTTTAGGGGCATTGTTTTTTGTAGAGAAATATTAATTTGATCTTGTTACTCAATGTTTTGACATGTTTAGATGGAATGCAGAATAATTAAGCCTGGTGCACTACGGGCAAAGATCAGTTCTTCTGTGTGAAATAGGTAGCATTATCTGACACGAAAGGGCTGTTTGGGGTCTATTGTGCTTGGCTCAGTGCTATAGAGTTGTGTAAGAGAATGTAATAATGTTTTATCTGTTTTCCGAATACAAAAGAATAAAACAAGTTCCACAAGGCCTATACACTGTGTGACTCAATGTCTCTGTGTTTCAGCTTTAAATATTTGCAGGGTTCAAATCTCACAAATCTTAAGTTTTTGATCATTTTTTGTGATACAGCTTTTCTTTTTGCTTTTGTTTGTTTTGTTTTCTTCCGTTTTTTTTGTTTTTTTGTTGTTGTTTTTTTTTGGAGGGGGGGGGGGTGCTGATTGTCCCCCCCCCAAAAAAAAATTCCCATTTGTTTTTTTCTTTCCTAGACAAAAATAGAAGCATATACATAACAGATACAGACAAATAAACACACACTGAGTACTTCATCTACAGACCGAGACAGGATGCAACTCAAGTATCAGACATGCCAGAAGAATACAAGTCAACCAGCCCAGTCTCTACGTCGTGTTTGGAACTTGGCAGAAGGCTGTCACAATGGTTGGCATTGTGCCCAATAAGCCATGATTTGTGGACATCTGCTCTTTTGCTACCCTAACCAACTGTGCAAAATTATCTATGGACAAGAAAAGTTCTGTCATCCTTTTACATGCATGGACACATCTACTAAACACAAGTACATAATTCTAAAAGACTTTTGCTGTTGGCATTTAGTGGTATTTTCATGGCCTGTCTATGATCTACAGACCTTTGTGGGACAGGAAGTAACTGAGCCAGCCTTTTTAGAGGGTACACTTGCAATGGGTTTGGTGCTCTAATCAAAGCAGTCTCATTTATTCCGTGTAAACAGGGCAAATAAGGAAAGACCTGTCAGCATGCTCAGACTCATGATTAATCACCTTTGTATTTCTAATGTCCATGAAGCTCATCAGTGAAATATGACACACTGATAAATCTTTACAGAGATAGTTGAGATATTTTACTGCTTTGTATTTGCTGATTTGTACATCTGTTTTAGCCAGCTTGCTCTGTGGGCATATGCTGTGAAACAGAGCCTGCAGTGGACTGAGACATATTAGTGTCTTTTGCAAGAGCTCAGAAACAAATGTTTATACACTGGATTTAGGCCTCAATGTTATTCAGTCTCTTGGCAGTGCTTTCTCATTAGCATGGCTCTGAAACAGTCGTCTACTCATGCATTTGGTCCCATTTCAACGAAGGGGCCTTACACCCAAGCTGCATCAATAGCTTTTATTCCTCACCAAGGGGGTTTGGTAGGAAACTGTTAAATGAATGGTTGCAGACTGTTTCACTGTAGTTGCTTAAGAGGAAGAAAAAGATCCAGCATTCCCAGTAATGGTTTTAATTTTTTTTTTTAAATGAAAGAGAGAACATTTAATAACATGTAATATTTCATTTCAGCATTTGCCACTGCTAAAGGCAGTTTTCTAACCCTGAAGGAAGTGCATACCCATCTCTAAATTGGAATCGTGAGTCACTGAGACTTCACATCTGAGCAGGTTCATCTGGATTAAATGGTGTGACATTCAAAATAATAGCTTGAAAATGTGACCTATTGAACCTCATTACACAAGTAAGCAGACACAAAATAACATTTATCTTGGGGGAGGGATATCCCTAGTAATTATGACTAACAAAGCAAAAGAAATGTTTTTAATCTGGAAAGATTTTCATTTATCAGACTAAGTGCTAATATATGGACACATGCACAGATGTGCACCCTTGGCTGGACCAGCTGCGACATCGCAGGAGAGCAGGGATTACAAATACAGGTATTATCTTCTATCTGTTGTAAAATCGCTATAACATCTCAACATAGCAAATGACATATTGGTGCATTGAGGTTAGAAAATTGGTTGAGCAGCAATCTCCCATGTGGGAGACCAGGGTTCGAGTCCCCCGGGGGACGAACATTAACACCTTCCACTTGGGTCCTTAGGCAAGTCCTTTAATACTACTGCCTAACCATTATAACTCGCTTTGGATTAAAGCGTCAGCTAAATGATTGTAAAGATTTAGATGATAGTGCTATTATACAACTGTAGTTATTTAAACTAGTGTGCCATTCATCCATGTTTGCAGAGAAAAGTACATGTTTAATTTGCTGTTGTTTTTAATACTTTAAAGCTAAGGTTTGTAACTGAAATGAAGTTAAAAGAAGACCTGTATCATTTGGGTTCTTTATTTTAAAAACAGGAAATGTAATACACCAGAGCAGAATGGCTTCAGGTGTACTAACAGATTCAGGTTAGCAGTTAACATTTCATTTAGTTTTTTAGATGATGTGTGACATGGCAAATCATTTTTACTTCATAATGATTCTTATACCTTTTCTCTTAATATGCTAATAATCTAATAATGTTTGTGGTTTCATTTCACAGCTTTGAAATCCCTAATAATGCATTGCCCAGTATTGCCCATTTAGCTTCAGATCACTGTTCATTCACTTTAATTAAAACATTAGGTGGAAACTGGAAGGAATGTCAACATTCAGCACCAAAAACATATGTTATGCACAGATATGCAAAGACTGACAATCCAAGGTTTGGGTTTTTTTTTTTTTTCTTCTTTTTTTCCTGCACGGCATCAGAGTTAGCTTATTTTTTAGCTAAAGCAGAGGAATGTGAGATAAAAAAAGATCTCTGAAAGCTCCCAGACAGACACCTGTGATGAAAATGAGGAAATCACTTTCAAGCAGCATGCAGTTAGTTCCACTGAGGGGGAATTGCGGGGAAGAAATAGATCAAAAGTGCCACACAGACATCTGGGTAGTCGCAGATGTGATAGATCCATGTTTGGATGGACAATTTAGAAGTAAAATGACAACGTCTCACCTCTGTCTAAAAAAAGAAGAAAAGAAAAAGCTCAACACTTTGGTTCTATTGGCCTTATTAGGATAAAATTTCCTAAGAGATATGATTAATAAAATCTAAAATCATACCAATTATATTGAATTATTTATATTTTCTAATACTGTTGAGGTTTAAATGTTTAAGTTCATTCAAAGAAGAAAAAAAAACCTCTATATACATATAAACTGTATATACTCTATACACTGATAAGTCTTAACAGTGTGACCACTTGATGAATACAGCATAGGTCCTTCTCATGCCACCAAAGATCTCTGATCATGTTAGCAATAGATCCTTTTGGCCCTGTCGGTTGTGAGGTAGGGTCTTTGTGGATTGGACTTGGTTTCCACAGATGGTTTAAGTTTTCATTAGACTGATATCGGAAGATTTTGTGAATATCTAAGACTTTATATTGGGTTCCTTTAACTTTTCCTAAGCAGTTTTTGTAGCACCTGTTGCTATGCTGCTGGTGAAGACTGCTTTCTAGTTGTGTGCTGTTGCTATATGGGGGGTGGAAGGTGGGGCAGCTGGTCTGCAGAAATATTTAACTTAGTGGCAAGAGTAAAGAAACATCCATGTGAATGTAAGGATGCAGGATTTCCTAGCAGAACATTGCATTGTGCCAAGATGAGCAGTATTAATTACTTTACCTGTTACTGGTTTTAATGCTATATCTGATCTGTATGGACACTGGAGCAATACCTAGACTTTCAGTTCAGAGAGAGGCTTTCCTCCTCCTGTATCAGATTTTATGTGAGCAGGTGATTAGACATCAGTAATAGCTTTAGGATGACTTCAAATAAAGAAAACTTTTTTGTCCTTTGCCATTCTAAAATTATCAGTGCTAATTTCAAACAAGATGAATTTCACAACTAATGTGATTCCCAAGAGTCTCCTAAATGCCCTTCTAAAAGCCCACCTAAGCTCTTTGCAACATTGACTTCTTCATGAATCTTTGGACAATGAATTTATCTATCTTGAATTATTGCTTGCTAAAAAAAAATAATTTGAACACATAACACTGTTTACTGTTTATGTGAAAACTATATTTAGCATAAGTAGTGTTTTAAGGGGCAGTGGTGTGATAATACAGTACCGAATTGAAAGCACAGTCCTCTGTTCTTCTACCAGTCTGGCATGAAGGCATAAAGGGATTTTGGCACTGTTCTTTGCCAGAGGAAGTGAAAAGATGTGCCTCTTGCTATTCAGCTACACAACTCACATGTTAAATGGATTTCAGGTGAAGAAAAGCTGCTTTTAGGAGAAGGGTAAAAAATCACACAGGGTTTCCTGAGAGCATCAAATGTGGCAACTTTCTTTCAATCTGCATTTAAAAGAGTTTATGTGAGAAAGTGCGAAATATTGTTGACCTTTGTGGATTTTTTTTTATAGCTCTTAAATTAAATTTTCACCAAATATTCGATTTCCTTTTCCAAATAATCTACTTTGTGACCGCCCATGATTTTCTGTTTTTTCCTGCATTGAAATGGCTGAAATTCCTCAAAAGCACAAGCAAACATGGCTCAATACAGCCCTGAAACATTATCTTCCTCTGCTGACTAATGCAGCACCCTCTCACAAGGGGAAACAATTACACACAATGCAAGGAAGCGGCTCCCAGATTGTTTCCTTCCTTTGATAAGGCCCACTCTACTACAGGATAGGAGAGTCATTTTTGCACCCTAGAGAGAAGCACTGTGTGAGAAGATCCTGTGCCTCTGGAGCCAACACCTGTCCTGTAGACACCCATGAACTCCTGCTCGAGTTCCCAGTCCACCACCCAGTGATAATCAGCCCTCACTGACTTCCACAGCTGAGCACACAATGGTTTGTATTTAAGATTTAATGCTGTCAGTAAGGTATTTAGGAAATGCTTGCAATCTGTCTCTGGCTATGGGAGGAGAGCACAACTGGAACAATTCCTTTAATGCAAAAATCGTTTTCTAGCCATTGCCTCTATAAAAAAAATGAAAAAAAATGCATATAGCATTACATGTATGATATTCAGAATGACTTAGAAAAACATTTTTCCAGAAAAGTGACTTCTGCCTTTGTGTCGGCACTCTTTTCCTTTTAAAATAACATGAGGACAAAAAAGTAACCATTGAAAATCATAAACCACTTTCCACTGTTTCCTATGATTGTCCCATAGAGTGTGTTCGGTAAAGCCTGAAACATCTGCTTACAGTCAGAGAACAACTGCATGACACGTGTCAGCTGTTTTACAATAAAAAAATACAATATGTGATTTTAAATAATAGTTTATTGGCTTCCTTCCTTTAGTCCCTCCTGGGACATAGGCCATTACAAAGAGCTCTTCCAGCATCACAGCCAGCATCCCTGTTTGTCTCCAGGTGTAACTCTCTTGGTCATAGTACCTGATGTTTCATTAGTCCATTTTTCTTTTTTTTGGTGGTTTTCCATGTTATGATCAAAGTGGTTTTAGGAAGGCTGTAAATTATCTCTCTTCTCTGTATTTGTTACATTTTTATAACTGTAATTATTTGATTCATGGCAAGTTTTTTAATATTTCATGCAACCTTTGTAAAGCATGTGTAGAAGAAATAACTGTGGCAGTGGTTCTTTAGATTCTAATTTTAGATTTAAAACCAAATAAGTTGATCTCTAGATGCTCTTCTGTCATTGTAATATTTAATTGTTCCCCATTGGAGAGATTTTTTTGCATGTATGACGGGACAGACGCTGGCAGGGATGTAAAGCTTTGTTTAACCCTGTCTGAGCATGTGAGATGTTTTTAATGCAGATGCCTTAGAGAGTTTCCCCAAATGACTCAAGGGCAGTTCCTCTGACAGCAAGGCCACTCAGAGGAACTTGAATCCCTAATGTTATTCCTAGAAAAAATACCCAGAAAAGTGTACAAGGAGTATTGTCCATGACCAATAACAAGGAACTGGTAGACAGCATTGGACACAGCCCAACACAGCATCATTTGCCCACATTGTTCTAGCCACTTATCTTTACCACATCAAAGACATTGATGTCTCTCCCCAATAACTCGAACAGAGACAGGATCTCCTGGAGGAATTTGTGTTCATGGGAAGGGAAAGAGAAGCCCTTTCTCATTTTCCTATAGGCATAATCATTGGTATGAAGAAGCAAGTGACGAAAACATGTTTTATTGCACACCAAAGCACTCAAGGCTAAAAGTGATCACAATAACCCATGTGAAGACAAAAGTCACAAATGTAAATATGTGCTTGCCTTTGGTGGTATTTCATAGTTAGTACTCCTACAACATTACTAAATATTATGGTCATTTGACCATATTTGAATAGGGAATAAAACTTAAAACGATTAGTGAGTCTAAAGGGCAAACCATACCCCTGTCCAAATATAATGAGTATGCTCAGTTTATTGTTGACATTTCAAAGTGTCTGCATCAAACTCATCCTTCCTTTAAGATTGCAATCTTTTGTCTGTTCATATGCTTGTCTTGGTGACATTTCCAACACATTTTATTTCATTAGATAAAAGTTTTAGATACAATTTTAACAAAATCCTAAATTGTGAGTCAACTTAACTGATACAAACACACCACAGCATCTGTAGAGGTTCTATTTTCCTCTTCTGTGATTTCAATGACTCTCAGTAGTTCAAGCAGCTTTCTGATTTATGTGGATTTTGCATATAATATCCTGGGTTTTCCACATCCTCCTTGTAGAAGAAGCAGCTAAATTATTATCAAATTTAACGAAATACTAAATATATATTTCTAGAGCATTATAATCAACCAAGCAGCATGTAATTTACCCTTGGTTTTGTTTGTTAAGTATTCAGCAGGCAACAGCAGGTCACACAATTTACTGCATGTTAGTTTCATGTAGCTGCTTCTGCAGAAGCCTGGTTTAGTTAAAGGCTCTGAAGTCATGAAACTGACAGACTAATTATGTTGTCTTAAACCAGGGATAGGCAAGTTCAATCCGAGAGAGCTGCAGTCCTGCGGGTTTGAGATGTATCACTGCTCTAACATACCTGATTCAAATAAAATTGATTTAATAGATTATCAAGTTCTGCTAAGTGACTTATTAATTTGAATTAGGTGTGTTGAAACAGAGAAAGCTCTAAAACTTGCAAGACTGTGGCTCTAAGGACTGAACTTGCCTACCTCTGTCTTAAACAATATTACTGCAGTAGCTGACATTCACTCTATCAGTGTAAAGATCTGTCATTATCTATCCCTGAGGAGTCTCTCTGGTCTGCCATTATTTGTCGCCAGTATCCTGGCTGTGGTGTGTAACTCTTCCATTTTTCCACAGTTTACAATTTCCTCTGATTCAGGTTCCAGCCTCTCAATGACGTGTCTTTTGTCCTCTCTCTTCTTAGAATTTTGCCTCCCTTTGTGCTTTCCTGCATTTGCTGACACTGCCACTGGTCCTATTTCAGTATTTGTTAATTGATTCTTTGTTTTTACCACCGTTGTGGGTTCTTCTGTCTCCTCTCATGCGGGTGCTTTACATTATATCAAAGGGGCTCAAGGGGTTCTCCTTCTCACAGTTGTGTAATTATCACATGCTTATAGTTGAAATATGGAGCTGAGTAGCAAGCCATAATCTGTCTTAAGTCCAGGTCTTTTAAGATTTATAAGTTAAACTTCTCTCTTTCAGTCCTTCTGTCAAGTGATAACATCCTGGTTATAGCCTTCTTTTTAAATTGATTAATTTCTTCTGTCAGACATTATATAAAATGATTCATAACCAGAACCAGCTGTTTTGGTAAGATACCTTATTGGTATCAGGGAGTATTGTTACTTATCCAAAGGCCCATCCAACATATCAGCTACAAAATCAAGTGACCATTATTTTTTCATCCCTCAAAGGAAAAGCTTATAAAAGAAAAGGGCACCGTACTCTCTGAAAAATTAAAGTGTAGGGCCAAGAGAAGGATCTGTGATTTTAATCCATGATTATGAACAGCTTTTTTAATTTAAGCCATTTGCGTATGTTTAGATCTCATTACATTGGGCAAGACAAGGCATGTTTATTTGAATAGCACATTTTATGTACAAGAAGTCACTACACTTACACTACATTCATTTAGCAAATGCCTTTAAACTCATTGTTCACAGATACTTTTAAAGGTAGATTGGGGAAATTGGGTGTCAAAGCAGCAATGTCCCATTTGACGACCACTCTTCCCCTTCCGTTATGGCTTGTTATGTAGCAGATCCCTTAAACACTTGTTCATTTTGGACATTTGAGGCAGTTTTCTTTGATCAATTTAGAACACAATGTTCATTACTGTTGGACTATTCAACCAAAGACTCTTACGACTGTACCAGCAGTGACTTATTAGCATCATATGTATTATCACTGTTTGCAGTAAAAACATAAGGAAAAGTTGGCCTGTTTGTGTCCACCTGCTTTGGCCCAGATGCAAATATATGGCACTGTCATAGTTGAAGTTCCTGTGGCCCTGGACAGTATTGGTTGGCCACATTTATACCTATACTGCATGCAGAAGCAATGCCCAGGATGACCCATAATCGACCCTAGTTGTAGTTAAACTCAAGGGAAAATACTGAGGGTATGGTCAGATTGGGTTTAAAGTGAAGTGACATTTAAAAATAACCTACAAGAAAAGCTGTGAGTGCTCATCCACCTTCCTCTCCCTTGTCTCTGTGTTGCAATACACACATCTGTTCTGGGTGCCGTCAGTCTGTGTGACTAAACTACAGAGAAGCCTTTATAGAGAGTCTAAGATCACAGTTTTTAACCATTTTTTTAATCCTTGAAGAGGCCTTATTCTTGCTAATTTCATTTGAGTGTTCGGTTTTTGTGTTTTATCACTTACTTTTGCGCAATTTAAAGTCATTTACTGGACATGATCTCCCTAAATGTGAACAAAATCTTGGAAAATGGTTTAGCTTTAACACTTTTTGTCAGTAGCTTAAGGTCACAGGATTTCTTATTCATCTCTTTCCTCTAATATTGAATAATGAGAACAGAGGAGAGGTGAAGAACACCTTTGAAGGACTTTTATGTTGTTTTTTATGTTAATTTAATCAAACTATAATTTCTAAATTAAATCATTTTGTTCACAGCTTGGGAGCTAAATTTATAGACCTTTCAAAATGGGTGGGACTCCAAATTGAACATCAGGCATGTCCCTAAATATATTTGAGGACATGAACTAGATTATAACCTGCAGCTGCTGTCTTCTATTCACATTTTGCACACAACTGCTTACCCATTAGCACGTGTCGTTATGGGACATACGTGAAGACAAGGAAGTCAGTGTTATTGTCATTACTCTGGACCCCAAATGCTCATCTCTTAGGACTAGTGTAAATTGTTCTCATTGTTTTCCCACCTCAGCAAGACAACAGATGGCCTTACACACCCATAAACAAACCCACTCTCTTGTGCATCCACACACTGAAATTAAGCACATACAGTAAAGTTGGCCTATATATATATATATATATATATACAATGTCTTTTAAGTGAAAAGGTTGAACAAATAGAGATGACTTCCAAAGGAATTTCTGAAGCTGCTTTTTGTTGTCTAGGCAAACCTCTGTGAGTAACAGGAGATTTAGCAAGAAGGGAGTCTCCAACCCAAAGTCCAAAGGGTCACCCTCCCCTAATGGGAGCTATGCACCCTCATACAAAGTCTCTACACTTATAAAGAACTGTGCTGTGTCACTGACAAATGGCTTTGACCTCTGTGTTGAAGTGCATAAACAAAAAGTGAGATACCATCCATGTTTTAACAAAAGCATGAATCTGAATGCAGCCATAAACTCAAGCTTAATGTATAACAATAAAATTATTTAGACAAATTTGCAGATGAGCATGTTTAATACACATCATTGTGGAAAAATATGCAGAAAGAAATTATTTCAGGTATCTGATGTGCCTCTGTTGCAATATCAATGACTGCTTTGTTAGTCGTAACAGTGTTAAGTCATTCCTCACGCAGGCATTTTGGGAAACATTTATTGAAATTTGATAAGGTCAGGAAATGTGATGCACTGCTCTGTTAATATACCAGAAAAGTTCTTGCAGTCTGATTTGATTTAACTGTCTCCATTGGGACTTAGCAATGTGTGGCTCATATTGAACCTCGATGAACAAGCTGCATTTAAACCAAATTTAACAGAGGCCACTGCAACATTCTTTAAAGGGCAAATATATTAAATATCAATTGACTCTTGTTCACATTTTTTTTTATTCAAATATCAAATATTAATATGAAACAATCTGACAAGCTTTATTTTACTTATCCTTAAGGACTCCAGAGTTATGGTTTAACAGAAAAAAGGTAGTAATAATATACTATCACTGCTAATAGTTACTGCATATTGTTCTGTAGATAATTCTACTTTGCTCTGACAAGTCTTCTTCACAATTTACAATGTAACAAATTTAACTATACAAATCAGTGCATATCTTGACCCCAGTAAAGCATGTTGAACAAACTTGCAGCCTTTGTGCATTCATCATAAATGACTATGTGCTGCTCTGTTTGGAATGGGAAGATCACCCTGATACCCCCTGATATCTGCCGCAGAAGCAGCAATTAATCTGTGAGTTTTAGCTTGTTTTAGAGGGGATTTGAGATTGTCTACACAATATAAACTAACCTTTTCAACTGCACAAATGTTGAGAAATCATTATGTTGTGTTACTTTTTAACTTACCTGAATATTTTTATATCAATGATTGATCAAAACAACTTTTCATTGTGTGAACCAGGTTGCTGAAACATTTTTACAACTCATTATCACCATGTTCTCTGTTCGTTTTTGCTCTGAATTTCTCCACTATCGTTTCACTGTTTGTTCACTTTTACTTTCTCATGGGCGTTCCAGCTGCAGATGTTAAAGAGGTGCTTTAATATTTTTAGGCTGCCTTACTAACACTAAAAGGCAAACAAGTGAGGGTGCTGTAGACAAAAAAAAGACAAAGAAAAAACAGCCAAGCCATACTTTCTGTGATTCCCTCGGGAGTTATTTAACTCTAAGCCTAAGGACTTAAGAGCACACAAACAGGAGAACTTAAGGCATTTTGCCTCAGGGTTGGATACCACATTTACTTACACGGCTATATGCATGTCGGTCAGGGTGGAATGATGAACTTACAGGGACACAACGCCTGGCCTTTTGTTGAATACATATCTCTGGAAAATAGCAGGTTGCAATGGAGACTGTTAGCTGGATCCATAAAGATCTAATTATATTGGGATATGTTATATTGGGATAGAACGTCCAGGCAGGCGTAGAATCTGCAGAACGCAAAATATGTAAAAGGGGATGACAATAATATTTTATACATGCATTTAGAATAACATAATAGTGTTATAGGAATTGTAGTTATATCACAAGGAATGTAAAGGAGCATAAAATCAATACTAATAGCCAGTTCAAAGTCCTTCCTTATCAGCCGGCACTCAACATTTTATTATTTTATAAGTTTGTTCCATGCCAGAGAAGCTAATGTATCAAAAGTAGGACATGCAGGATAACAGCTCTCCATAAAGACCTAATAAAGAGCATCTTTATCTGGGGTTTATGGGTTTTAGTGGGAGGTAGATTCATTATAAGGATAGTGTTGTTTTTTTTCCATGTGTGAAGTCGTCATAAAAATACACTTGAATTGTGTCTTTAAATAGTCTACAAAGTGCAGCCCTTGTATAAGTTAAACACTGATTCATGTTTTTCTTCTGCTGTGTTCTTTATTTGTTCTTCTTTTTTTTGTATGTTTAATTTGGTTTACAGTTCTACAGATCAATTTCACAGCAAATATATACTTTAATTCACACCAAATGATGAGGAAAAGAGATGTGATCCAAGCATAATGTTGGTAGACAGCAAGGTTTCCTTGGTGATCTTCCCACAGTGATGAGATAAGTAACACAGGATGTTGTCTCTGAAAGAGGAAGGAGTCTTTAAATTTAGAGTTGCTGTCATGGCATCACAGACCCCTGACATAGCCTTTCAAAAGTGTATTTTGTATGGGTTTTGTAGAGGTTGGTACTACAAGACAATGGGTTTACTATGGTAATAAAAAGGCAATGAGCCCGGAGACATGCAGTACTTAACAATTGAGGAGAACTCACCCCCTAATAAAAGCCCTACTACGTGTTTGTGCGTTTGTGTGTAACAATGCACATGAAAGTGGTCCTGTGTACAACCTCAAGGAACCTCATATCCCCCCAAAAGAAAAATCAATATGACAAAAAACTACAATTGCCTCATTTACAGATTAGATTTGGATTTTATCAAGCAAGATCCCTTCAAAAACTAATCAGTTGAAATACTACCTCAGGTGTTTTATGAAAAGTTAAGCATAATGCAGAAAAAGCAGAGAATTGCCATGACTTACCTGACAACTCTGGAATAAAGCTCTTTTGTTGCCTTAGGATTGTTAAAAACACTGGTTGGTAATTAAGAGGAAAGTTGTTTTTAAAGAATGGCAAGAATTAATATTTACAATTCTTTAACATCTCAACAATGACAATAATAAGAACAAATTAGGCTAATTTAGGGCAGGCCTTTTGATTTCCATTGGTTAATGTTAGTTACGTAACCAGCGGTCCAGTCTGGGTCAGCTCAGCAGTGCACTGACCCAAACTTGCTCCATAGCATCAGTCTCATGATTGTGATTTGCCAGTTAATGCTACTGTCTCCTGGATAGAAGCAAAGAAAGCTTTTCAGCAGTGATGAGTTAAGTGTGGAGTTTGGTAAAACAAAGCATCACCCTGTCAAACTCCTGGTAAACAATGTAAGACCTGGCTAATCATTTAACCTTGTATTTGTTTCCACTTTCAAAATCACACAATGATATTCCTTGCCATGTCAAAATATTGTAGACTTACAAAAGCATTTTAACACAAAAAAATTGAGGCAATTATGTAAATTATGTGGTGGTAAGAATGTTCCTTTGGATGCCAGATATACTGTGACCAAGCTATAATTAGATATGTTTGACCAATTAGCAAAATGAGCTCCTAACTGTCACAAGCAGTTTCACAGGTCACTGCATTTCTGTGTCTGTGCTTCTCAACCTTTAATCCTTCATTCTATTCTATTTGTTTAGCACAATGCTTTCCCATCAAACACTCAGACGTGTTTGATTCCATCCTTCTCTTCTCAGTGCATTGCACCACTTGAAACGGCGCAGATGTAGCAATGAGGTTTGGGTTTACACTAACTAAAAAGTAGAGCAAACTATGATAACTCATTCTTGCTAGGCCAAATCAGATTGATTTTTGCAGTG
>JBAMHW010000008.1:19634926-19653676 GCA_037177495.1 Rhadinocentrus ornatus
CCAAAAACGCTAACTAGGTAAATCAACATTTTACATTCTCAGATAGCCATTTGACCATATTCCAAGCATGTTAGCATGTTAGCTAGCATGCTAACATGTTAGCATTTTTGCAAAAAAACACAGGTTCACCCGCCGAGTTAAGCTAATTAGGTGTACGAGACGGGTGGACAGGGCCACGAAGCTCGGACCCGATGGATGCCACTTGCGGCTTTAATTTAAGTTGTTGGACTTATTTTGTCTCTTTTCGAACAAAATATTGACCATAGAGTGACTGCAAGTTTAGAAGAAGTACTCCATTACTTCTCTGGTACCAGGGCACCACAAGCAGAACACACACAGGGACCAGGGAGTTTGGAGTTTGACATAGTGACTGCAGTTTTGGAGTCAATCAAATCCATTGGTTCTCTCAGCATCTCCTTCACCTTGCACACTTCCTGATATTTTATGGTTGCTAATAAAATTTTGTTCTGTAGGTTTGTTTATTAGAGCATCCAAACCAGCATAGAGGATTAGTGCCACAGAGTGTATTAGAATATGTTCACTAGCTTTGCATCGATCCATTATGTGGAGTGTATTTGCCTGGACTTGTGGCAAGGTTAACCAATCGGGCATCAGGATCCGCCCACTGACTTTGATGGACTAGGTTGACAGATTAAATATATTCATGATGCATTGCAACACAGGACCATGAAATAATTAATTAAATAGTAAAATACTTATAAATGTTATTTACATACATTAATTGGTATTTTAATTAATCAGTGATACATTTGATAACACAATAATGTATTTAATTCTCATTTTATTTAATTAATGACACATATAGGTAAGTGTTTAATTATACATTTGATTATTTCATTGTGGCACTTTTACTCCTCCATACAGACCAACACTGCATACAGCTGCATGGTAATTTGGTGTGGTTAGATTAGCAATCAAATAAACACAAGACTTAGAAAAATCAACTTAGCTGATTAAATTATTGGTATTAATGCCATCTTGGGTCGCTGAATGTTGATAAAATCCTTGACTTATCCAACAAAATTATATATTCTTGTGCACGCAACATACAATAGAAACAAATGTTGTACAATAGGACCAAACATTTTAGTGACAGTTTTACTTCAGCAGTCAAGAGGTTGAACAGGAGTTTTTATGACACTTCTCTATGTGCTGATATGAAGCTTCTGGAGGTTCCTCTGCAGAAAAATTTCGAACCTGCTTCTCAGTTGGATATTGACAAGGGGAAAGGTGAAGACTAAGCTTTAGGGGCACTCAATGAAGAGCAAACACAAAAAAAATTAAGAATAAATAAAAAGCAGCTCTCAGCATGCAAGCTTTATGTAGGGTTATTGCTTAAATTATATTAACTTAGCAGGAGGATATTATGACTGACTTAGGGTGCATTTAAGGACACCGGGACAGTTCAGCGTTGTAGGCATTCAAGAAGATTATCACAAAATGTTTCTCTGAGATATGTAAACGATGAGTCAGGATTACAATGTCTGTTATATCATTGTAGTCTTTGCCAGGTAAATAGTAAGAAATACACCATGCACACTGGTATCTGAAAAAAGTAAGCTCTCGCATATTGACTGGTGGGACAGCCAAGATTTCCCCAGAGTCAACCTCTTTGTCTGACAACCTTGTGATTTATTGTTGCTGTAGAATTAACAGTCATGCCCCTTTGTTTATTTATGTAGATTAAAAGCACAGTGGGCGATGTATGCAGTTTTGCAACATTTTGTTGCCTCAAAATTTAAAAAAGAGCACCATGGATGCATGGTTTTCATCATTCCTTGTCTGTCTTGTTTGTTAAAACCCCGTTAAATTTAATGTACTTTGCACTTCAACAGGGACAGGCTATTTTACCATTGTATTTTTTTGATATTGTAAGAAAAAAAATCGTTTTGACAATCAAAAAAGAAGGAGAAAAAAAGTATCCTTGGGCCAAGCTTAAATCCAAATTACAAAATGGTATATAAAAAAAAAACTTGTTCATAAAGCACCAGTACACACATGGAATGACCATCCCTCAGAGGTGATCTGATCCCAAAGGGACGTCTTTACGGTTATCGGTTCACATCCTCTAATAAAACATGTTCGAATCTGGAGCAACCGCTTTTTGCACATCGCAAAGCCCAAAATTGTTCTTTTTATGAGGCTAAAGGCAGTGTTTCACTCTGTGCCCTGCTCTGAACTAGAAATGAACTGTTTACACCAGGGATGTCGGTTTGATTCTAAGATGTAACCTAAAATGTAGGCAGGGACAGAGCTGAAAGAACTTGGCCATATGTAGCCCACACTTACTCTGAATGTGGTCTGAATGATAAGATCTAAGTCATGTCACTCCCACATGCCCAAACTTCAGCCTCTCCTACTATTCACAGTCACAAGGCACCAGCTCACTTGTTTTGTATTCCCATGATGGCTCCACTGTGCTGACCACCTGCTTGTTGCCATCACATAGTCTCTTTTTTAGTTTGTCTATGTTGCATGCTAATGTGCTGTCAGATCAAGGTCTTTTTTTGCTTAGATACATGCAAACTGTTTTTAACTCCGTTTCTGAGCAGTTTATCTGTCAGTTTTCTGCACTTGGAAATTATGACTTATGAATAAACAAAACAACATTACAATGACCTTGACCTCAATTTGAGGGTACCCTTTCTTAAATGTATAATGTGTTCAGATCAATTAAACAGATGATTTTTAGGGCTCTAAATGTCAAAGACGGATAGCTAAAATTATGTAGAACAGTGTTTTGGAGTTAACATTTACAAACAATAATTAGAAATCTTTTGATTCACACTGCTGTGTGCTGCTTTCCTTGAGGTTCTGTTGGTTGGGGAGGCCCCCAATTTACACTAGAAATATGTGAGTGACATCTCTTATCACTGTTTAAGTGTGCAGTTTGTTTAAGCTGTGTGTACATTGATTCCCCACCCTTCGTCAGTCTGTTTTCCTTTTTGTTTGTTTGGGGTTTTTCTCTTCAATCACCAACTCTAAAGCATACAATCAACACTACTATTCTTATGGAACTAAATAAACACATAAGACAAGCAGGATTGTCAGTCCCACCCTGGAAATGACATTTTGATTAGTAATTTTAAGTATGTATTATAACTGTTTTCCAGGAAGCTGTTTTCAGTAAATCTTTTAGCACAATTTTATGGGCTTTTAAAGTCTCACATTAATGCTGATTGTATTCAAGGTTTCAAAGAAAGACCATTTCCTAGAATTTGAGGTTCCCAGCTCAGGAAGTATTGACACCTCCTCTCTGCTACTTGCCTGTTTGTTGAAAAGATGTTTTTATTTTCATACGGGTTATTTAAAAGCATCCAGCCAGCATTGACCTATTCTCAATTATAGACGGCATCCAAAGTTTGTAGCAGACTTTTTGATTAATTTATTTTTTTTATTAGTGATGTTTCTTGTAATAGCTGTTGATGTCATCATGATGGTAACAGACCATGAAAAGTTCTACGAAAAATGTGATGGAAGATATGTAATGGCTAGATAATATGTGACCAGGAGCCTTATTTAAAGAAAATCACAGAGGTTCAGCTGCAGTCTTTTCTCAAATGAACAACCTGTAACCAGGGTTGTAATCTCTGGACTCTGGATTACTACTTTCAGCTGGATTCACTAAACAGTATAGATATCACCATATAGTATGCTTTCTAACTGTTTTCTCAGGTAGCACTTGCTGATTATTCATTGTTATATTCTATTATAATTTTATCTATTGTAAACCCTGGAAGGCAAAACCTTTAAAGTTGTAAGTACCATTTTATTCTGCTTCAGTCTTTATACAGATTATATACTTGACTTGCTTCCGTTTCTGCATGATTAAATAGTCTAGAACTGCTAAGTTGAATCTTGTTACATCTTAATAACATGCCTCTGAAAGACTAGACTTGTGTGATATTTTTGTCTTGAACTCTGAGAATCACCCTCATCCAATAAGTTTCCAACAGGCCAACTCTAATCACTCAATTGCTTATAAAAATGCAGATAATCATAAAACAGCCAGATGTTTTCGTAAATGTTGAGTTTCAGGCCCTTTTTTTAATGTTTTTTTTTTTTGTTGTTTGTTTGTTTTGTTGTTGTTTTTTTACTTATTTATTTATTGATTTACATATTTTGTTTCAATATAATCTGTATATTTTTTTAAGGTAGGAAGTTTCCCTTTTCTGGGGCATATAAAGACAGAAAAAACTAAATAGAATACTACTAATAATACTAGTGTATTATCAGACTGAAGAGGCATCAGAGAAGGCTGATGAATTTAATAAACAAACCTCATCTCTGTCAAGCAGCACATTTAAATTTGTATAAACCTGTGGTATCTAAACTTATTTTAGGCCACAAAATCGTTTCTGTTTTCATTTGATATTTGGTTGCATTAGATATTAAAAAGTACTTGGCAATGTCAGCTTTATTTACACATAAAAATGCAGACATGTTTATGAAGAGTAAGGGTGTGAGAATAGGGATGTTTTGAGTTTAGCTTTGAATATTGTAACTGATCTCAGGTCAGTAGCCGTTTGCCTCAGAGAACTGGACATCAGTAACTGTAAGTATGTTCGGGAGACTGATGTATTTCTGGAACAGTTCAAATATCTTTTTCTGATAACTTGAGTGACCTGATTGGGTCTTTTGAGGTTTGAAGTATTGTTAGGTTTACAGTGTGTTAAAATCTCATTGGTTAGGGTTAGGAAAATATCCCAGATTGCGTTAAAATAGGTACTCATATCACATAATCATCTCTATTTGTTGTCTTACTGACTTTCAGTAGTCTTAATCTTTACACAGAAGACAAAAAAGCATCCAGAAGACATAAGCAATCTGCCATTAAATTACAGCACTCTAATATCTTGCAGGTTGACAGAAAAAATATCACAATTTCTATCCGTCAGCATCCATACAAATTTTTTAATTTAATGTTTAATGTTATTTAACAAAATATCTTCAACTGTGTAATCAGTTGCCTTAATGTTACTTGGTCAACAATGGAAATGGAAATTTGCCTGTTTAAATTTCATATTCAAGAGGTAAATTGTTTTTATTTTTGTTCTTTTTCTAAAGATTCATTCAAGCCCCCCAAAAAATCCCTAATTTTTTTTCTAAATAACAAACAATTTAAAAAAGGGAAGCTTAGATTTAAAGTTTCTATCTAAATCATTAAGCAAGGGTGAGGGTTCAAATAGGCTGCTAAGCTAACATAACATGGATTTATGTTCTACCAGTTAAAAAGTAGAACTAAATAAAAAAAAATTGAGGTAGTAAATCCTGGTTGACTAAACATGGAAGGAGGAGAAAGAGGAAGAAGAGAAGCAGCATGACCTTTTAACCTACCAGTTCCCTCACAAGGCAAAGCAGAATGGGAGCCTCCTTTCCTTGTCAAGAATTCAAAAGGTCCCATTTCCTTCACAGTGGCAAATGACTGATGTTAACTTCAGCGCAATGAGCCCTGTGTGACACATGCTCAGAATAGAATAAGTGGGCTGAAAGTGGTCAGGATAGAAAGCAGACTGAAAGACAGGAAAACCGCTTGCTGCAACTATGGCAGTGAGTTTGTCCTTCACACATGAGATCTTAAACATGTGTTTGGAGTTGAGCCATATATTAGAAATGCATTGCATAATTGCAGTATGGTTTACATCAGAAATTAATTAGAAATATAGCATATTCTAATCATAAGTAATTATATTTGCAAGCTCTTACTGACCACATGTGTGTATTGTTTTTTATTACAGCCCTTTTCAAATCTAAAAACACTCAGATTGATGATAAAAACACACTTTTTGCCATTGTGGCTATGCCATTGGGTTAATATTCCACTGTAATAATTTGGTGTTATCTTAAATGAGCTGTGAATAGCTTCAGCTAAACTAGAAAGTACTTAACAGAGTCTCACTGGGTGAAATGCAAATCTCTCAGCTGCTCATGATAGGCCAAGTCACACACACAATGAGGTGACTACTCACACGGCCACCAGTAAGGCGGCTAGTAAAACCATATATGTCACGCAAATGCCGCAAAACATGTTAGCTTGCATGGAGCTGAGGTTGTCTGAACAGCCAAGTAATAGGTTAAAACGTTAGAATTTTTGAGGGCAGTTCTGGCAGAATGTCTGGAAATGATCATTTGATCTTCACTGGCCTCTCTGCTGCAGTAGGGGGACCAAAACAAGTCTTATCCTGACCAAGAGATAAAGGCGGCATTTGCCTTTGAGTTAGCTGCCGCCACATTGGCCCAAAGCGGTCATGTTAGCGGTGCTCATCTGAACCCTGCCATTACCTTTGGCCTGCTGACCAGCTGCCAGATGAGTCTCCTCAGAGTTGCTCTTTACATGATAGCTCAGATGCTGGGTGCAGTATAAGGCAGTGCCATTGTGTACGGTCTTTGGCCAGAAAACACAGATTCACTTGGTGTTATCAAGGTGAGGGTGAATGCGTGCATTTCCAATAAGTAATGCTCATTGTAACAAATTGTATTTGATGCTAATACTGGGTATCATTTTTAGAATTAGCTTCAGCCTGATATGGTTTTCTGCGAAAGTTGTGTCTCAGTCTCTAAGACTGGCTTATTTGCTGTCTACTAGGGATTACTGTTTAATTTAAATGTCAAATTTTCATTACTTGAAATATGTGGCTGTTGTGCAACTAAAGCAGGCCCTCTCTCATGTGGGACTTAATAGTATGAAAGCTTGTCCTGACCTCTGCAGTGATTAAAGTACTAAATCAGACAACTAAATACAGCAAATTCTGGCATTTGCAGCATTCTTAGTTGCAGGAGAAATGACGAGTAAAGGATTTTTTCCCTTTTCCTTATTTTTCTCTGAAGAAAATTTAGCAGATGCAGGACATAGAACAGCCCAGTCTTACCTAACAGGAATAAAAAGAGGCGCATATTTGTTTTCTTTGTCTCGGCTAAATAGAACCAGCCCCTGACCAGATTTTGGCTTTGAATTCCTGCACACCCTCCAGCTGATCCTGTGTGTGCTTGCAGTCACAGACGAAAGGCACAACGCTGGTGGGTTTGCACCTCTGGCAATTGGACTCTCTTTATGGCTGGGACACCTTGGTGGAGTGAGTCAATTAAAACATCCTTTTTTTTTTTTACTTTTCATTAATTTGGCAGTGTTCTTGCGTCTTTCTGAGGCCTGACGGTAGATTGGCTTGAAATGGCTTTAAGTTAGCTTTCCACTTAATCTGCTGACGTACAGCTAGAAAAGCAAGCAGAGTTTCCTCTGATATGGTTCACAGATCAGCAACATGGGATGCAGTATCAACCCAGCTTGATCCTTTGCGCCTGCAGTCATTCAAGGGTCTTTTGATGATCGTTGGGTATGTATTGTATTGCTGAAAATTTGATTTCTGTCTGTCTTGTTATGTGGTTTTTCAGGTGTACTGGATTGGACTACTGAGTGACAGTGTGGTGGCAGCGCCTCCTGCAGAGATGAGATGCACTGTGTAAAAACAAGAGCCTTACTCCACTGTAGCTGACTTTTAGAAAGTACAACTGAGCTGCTTATCACCTATCAATGGAAAACGTGGAAAACTTGATTAGGAAGAGGTTAGTCAAGAGCTGAAGGTCTCTCTGGCCTTTGTGCTGGCCAAAGACACACTGGCTCAGAGCTTGGGGCATGTTGGTGTCACACACCTGAAACCTGCAGTGAGTTTGGGCCTCCTGTTAAGCTGCTAGATGAGTGTACTTACATGTGTGTACTACATGCTGGTCCAGATGCTTGGAGCAGTTGCCATCAGTGAAATTGTGAATCAATGTAAGCCTGGGCAATATCTTGGTGTAAATGATGTAACTTCCTTTTCTATGCCTCACACATTGCTCATATTTCATTGGATTGTACTAAGTTCCAGTGTTCATTAATCATCTACATTTTCCAAGGAAATAAGGAAATTCATTTAGCAGAAATAATGGTTTTATATTTCTATCATAGCTTGAAGTAATCTAACAAAGCACTGAAAATTATAGATTTAGCTAAAGATAGCTTTATATATTGAAAATAAGGTTATGAGAAGCAAGTTTGGCTGCTAATTGTCTTCAGAGTTCTATGAATTTTGAGTGTAAATATTAGCTTGCTCCATGAAAAATAAAAAAACAAAAGGTATACTAGTAAGGCATGAATAGCAAAAACTTTAAAAAACTCAGAAGAAAGTGGCAAGCTTGGGATATTACACGACTGTGATCCTTAGAAAAGGTTTTTGAGTGAAAATAATTTACATGAATGCAGTGTTTGAGATTAAATAATATGAACTGAACATCTATTTGATTATGGTTTTTTACAGCTTACAGTTTTGCACTGAGCTCCTTGCTGATTCTGTGTGTTATAACAATGACTGAATGAAGAAGGAATGATGTCAAAGGCTCTGCACCTCTGGCCAGCAGACTTTCAGTAGGACTTGGACACTTTGCAGCAGTAAGTGAAAAAAACAGTTGTAATTATGTTTATATAATATAAAGTCTATTGCTTCAGCAAGACCTTTTCTGTGGCAAGTTTAACCTGTGTCTATAAAGCAGTGGACATGGTTTCAGACTCCTCCTCCAGCAACATTACATTGTGTTGGTGTGGATGTTGTGACAGCATTTTAGGAACGAGGTACAGCAAATGACTGTTCCAAAGGCAACTACACAAGTTACACTTTAAGTTGAGAGCAACCCAGCAACATGTATCAACTTTAACAAAGGACTAGCTTACTGTTTAGTGAGAAGTGTTTTGCCTTGCAACATAGGGCATTTAAAGCGGTACATAACAGGTCGGTGCAATAATTGCAGGAGGCACAAACCAGCAAACTAATGTCATTAACTCACAAATAAATGCTACAGTAAATACCCAACACAAACAACTTTAACATTAAAGCTGGGGTTATGTATCACACTGACGTAGTTTCTGGTCAATCAATATAGGTAAATGTTTTAGTTAGGTTTAGCTTTATCTGTTAAGTGTTAAATTTTAAAAATTGGTTATGCAAGACTGTCTAGGAGGAATTTTGTGTGACTGATGAACTTCATATGTTGTATTAACAGATATGTTTTGCTGGTTGTGGCATCAATCCTGCACCCTCCTTTGGACCAGCTGTGGTACTTTGCAAGATGAAAAATCTTTGGGTCATCAGGCGGATTGACACTTTTGGGGGTTTTGTATAAGACTGTACTTGGGGGTTTGCAGAGATTGCTTTCCATCTTGTGCTTTAACTAATGACAAACGTGTCCTGTCCATCATTCTAGCAAGCAGAAAAATGGTCTGGCTACAGTGTTGTGCCAAACAAATTTGCTCTGCCAGGAGGAGTTTTATGGGTATAAGGCTACTCTTGATGATCTCTTTTTTTTATTTATTTATTTAAATATATTGTTTTATCTTATGTATTTGGAATTGTGAAATGTGTGTTATCTTGCTGGACCTGACTGGGGATAACAGAAAAAAAGGAGAGTAATGAAGAGAAATAGGAAGGATAGTAGAAGAAAGATAGAGGGGACAGAATACAGTAGATAAAAGCAACGACCCTTCAATCCAGCGTAACACCAGAAAACCAACTGCTACACCTGTACAGAAACACAACAGAGAATTCCCTACAGCTTTTATAAATAAACTAAGCTGACAATCATCAGCAGTTTGTAAAAAAAAAAAAAAAAAAGTAACCAAGATGTATCACAACAACAACCAAAGTACCGAAGACACACACATAAAAAAAGGAAAGAAATAAAAACTAAACAAATTAGCTTGTGATTAAATCCACTGAACAACTCAGTCACTGCATCAGCATGCAGAGTATGAGGAATGAGGAGTGAGCAGAGATGACTGTGATCATACAAATGTGACCATGCCTCCACAGAGGCCAAAGGCGGACTAGGGAAGCCCAGAGACCACGCTGATCAGCAGCAATCCCGGAGCATGAACCCAAGCCACCCCACCACAAAGACGACCCCAAACCCACCCCGCGGGCAGCAGGGGAAGGCCGCAGCCAGAGAACCCCATGGTCACGGGGCACAGACCCTGGCGGGTCAGGATCGGCAGTCGATGACCCCGCCAGGCACAGGCCATTCAGGGCGGCCAGAGCATACCCCAAAAAATAGAGGCAACCCCCACCCCTCCCCCACATCCCCGTTACTGTAACCAGTCATTTGATGGTATTTTTGTCATCTATACAAAACCAATCATACTTTTTAAACAGTGATATCATAATAAATGTTTTTCTCAACAGTCACAAAATCATTTGAACAAATTGTTAAATATTTTGAAGGACTCCAACGTTGCCAGCACTGACAAGCACCCGCTAGCCAGGTATCACATCTATCTGGGCTTGTTTGTCTTTTCAGTAGTTCGAAGAGCAATCGCTTGTTGTCTGTGGAACAACAATGTTAATGGCAACCTACCACAAAGCAACTTTTTGTCAAATTTAAAGGAAACTACCAAAATAAAAGAAAATCTATGAGAATTGATGCTGAAAATTCAATGATGTTACATTAGCAACCTTTTGTTTTTACCTGTGAAAGACCCAGATGTTACATTTTTCAGCGGTGTTCCCAGATGTTTGCCCCTGCCCTGCAACTGTAAAGGATCCTTTAAAAAAATTCCTGGAACCCTGAACTTAATCACGTTTCTCATTCCGTTTCAGAGATTTCCAAAAACCTCCTTCAAAAATTGTCCAAAACTTTTTGAGTTGTGATGCTAAAAGACAGGCCTACAGACAGATGGACCCTCCGAAAACATAACGTAGGCCTTGCCAGAGGTATTAACAATACCATACGTAATTTTAGATCTGGATGATCGTGCAAAACTTGCTCTGAATTATATAACAGACTGCATAATCAGGCTGTTTGGCAAGAGTCCCAAACCATTTTCTGTATTGTTGTAACACAACGTCAGGATGTGAATCAGGTAATTGAACTTAGAAGTAAACAAAATTCTTAAAAAGCATAATTAGACAAGATGTGTGCATCAAAGAGGTTTCCTGAGTGGCCATGTAACAAGCATATCCTTTCTCTATTTACGCACGCGCTGCCTCTCACGTCCCGTTTTGTGCCATATGGATATTTGATGTTGCCCACACCCCTGGCCAATCATTGAATAACCATCAAGCGACTTTAAACTCCTCACAACAAAACATTTCCTAATAGAGGTTACATAGTGTAAGGGCAATCCTACCAAGGTTGTTTAAAGACAATGCAAGCTATTGTTATCTCAAATGCTAATCAGGATGTCCTGATGTGACTGGATGCTCATCGCTCTGTGTGAGATGATCATTAACAAGATGTCTCAACTAATTTTACAATGGCATTTGAAGCTGTAAAAGTGGAAATTTTGTCTTTTGTTCTGACACAGGTTCAGAGAGATGAAATCCACATAACTCTAAATTTTTAAATAAATTTTAATGCAATGTATAGGCTGGATTTTACAGAGAAAAGTTTTAATGAAATCAAAGAAGAACAGCTTTCAGATGGCTGAAAAAATAAAATCAATGACAATTAGCTGGCTATAATCTAATTCAGACTATGATTCTTAACTCTGTTGATGAAAAATGTGGACGTTGGTCATAATGTTTGTCTGGCGCAGTGTATGTGTATTTACTTTTAAATTTACAAATGAATTGAACTCACTTAAATGACATTGGCTCTTCTTCAGATATTTTTTATAATGGATTCTCAAAGGCCAGTCATGTGACAGCAGGCAGCCCAAAATCTTCTTCCTTTGTGTGCTTAACCTCAGGGGTCAGAGCATTGTGTTTAGCCTCTTGTTTTGAAGTTTTCCTCCAAAAAGATAGACAAAGCTCTTTTTGTTGTCCTTCAGTCATTTTGTCTGAGAGTGTTCATCAAATTGTTTGGCTCTCGTTTTGAACTTGATTAGTCCGTAACTTGGCACTGTGGAGTGTTCGGCATTCCTCTCATTATATTTATCTAAACAAAATAAACAATTTAGCATGGAGGTCTGACCTGGTTTAAGCAGATTTCACAGTGACAATTGTAGAATGTCACCATATTGTTTCCCAGTTTTGCAGTTTAGTTTCTCTTTATTTTTTGTCTAAAAGCATCTAAATGACAGGCAGAGCTCCATTTTCTTACGATCAACAATTATAAAAAAAAAAAAAGTCCAAAATCAACTGCTTGTTTATCCAGAACCTGCTAACCTCATTTCTCTGTGAACTCTACCACAAACACATCGCTAGGCTCTTCTGTTCCACTGCCACAGTTACATGAACCTTCATTACAGTCAGCTTGATTATTGTAGTGCATTATGAGTCACTCCAACCATTGTGCTGCATGATTTGTAATGCATTTATTCATGGCTGGAAATGGCCCCCAGCAAAAATTTCCTCAGACTGAAGTCTCCTAAAAGACTGCAATGCCTGGCTGTTTGAAAAAAAAAACAACTGATGCATTTTAAAGTGAAACAACACAGACAAAATTTGCAAAAAATGTTCATGTACGTTTGAGGCTTTATCCCCCTGCTCTTAATAACGTGTCTTCATTCAGAAGAGTTGAAATAATGTATTTAAATACATAAGAATGTGCATGTTTACTGCATTTGGTCATGCAGAGGAGGTGTTATTTGCATATTTAAACACATTTTTTAAAGGTGGTAACGGAAAAACATATCGTCTTAATTAACTTAGATGCAAGTAAGATCATTGTGACATCTGATGACATTTTTATCTTTAATTATGTCCTTTGTTTTAAAAATGTTCTGATTCACTATCACCGTTTGACCTTATCCAGGCTCTACAAGGAGCACTAATGCAGCATTTCTTTTAATTTTCAGTCTAACTATCCAAGGCTTATTTTCCCGTCTACAATCACACATCAGTGAGTAAATCAGGGCCAATGTGAAGATAAAGTGTCTTGCCCAAGGACATTTCAACACGTGCAGGGAGCTGTGAATTGAACCACCAATCAAATGAAGAACAGTACACCACCTGAGTCATGCCCCCAGACCCTTATCTTAACATTTACAGTTAACTGGTGAATTAACATTTATAGCCTGTTTTGTTTTTTGTTTGTTTAGTTTCTTTTTTAGATTTTATTTTTTTAAACTTCAAAACTATTTATGTATGTATTTATATCTAAATATATAGAGAGAGATCCAAAAATATTTGCAAACAAGTTCATTGCTATCTTTCTGCATATCTGAATATTTAATTTCTCAACAACTGTTGTATTTTTGCTTTACTCTTCTCACCAAAAATATTTTGCATTTGAAACTTATGCTGAAAGGTTACTGAACTTATTGCCACTGGGAGTGAATTATAATACAAAAGGTCTGGTTAACTAAAATTGGTCTTGTGGATTTTGAAGTGAAGAGAGAAAAAAACATATTAAAATAATAAATAACATGTTCATTTTGTTTTTCTGTATATTCATAGGAACATGTAAGACAAAATCTCTCAGACACCTTTAACAAGAACTTATCTCTAAGCTATCTTCAAGCCTGTCACCATATACTGACTGATAATGGGCTCTTATCTACAACACAACAAGAGTTTCTCACTGTGTTCACTCCATTTCTGCTTTTCAGCAGTTTTGGCAAACATTCAGTAAACAGTATGTCAGAAGTGATGTGAGGTGCCAGTCACAACTGCAGAATAAAACTTCACATTTTTGTGACCACTGTGATATCACAGATGCGATTAATGTTATCCCTTACTTTTTTCCAAGTGACAATCCACAACCAGTTTTCATAATGTTCTTTCCAAACATCAGAACTAAAAACAACTAACTTTGCAATATCATGGTTGTAAGCATATGTCCAAAAATTCTTCTGAGGTTCTTAACAGTAAGGTATTAATCAAATCAGGTCTCAGTTTCACCCAGTGTTTGTATGTCACTTAAGATTAATAATTGCCATCATTGTGTCATGACCCAATGACTCTGTTAAGTTTGACACTGTTGAAGAGTGGATCCTATCATAGAAACCAGTCCTGCACAGTACATGCGTTTTCAATTGTATGCCCACAACATATGGAAATATACACCAAAACTGAAAAACATATATACATATATACACACACACACACACATAAATTTTCCCTTTCTTGAACTTTAACTGCGGACGTACAATAATAATATTGGATCATTCATCTTCATCTAACCAATATTCAATAGATAATACATTAAGTATTTTTGATTTAGTGAAGGTCAGAAAAATAAATTGAAAGTTAATCAAAATTATCATGAAGTGAAAAAGCCATTTCATATTAAACCTGTCATCACACATCACATGACAAGAACATACGATATACAACACTGCCACCATGTGGGCAAACTAGCATTTGCCGCTATATGGTTTAGTTTTAATACTAATTAAGGTACTATATTTTAGGTGCCACAAACTTTGCTGCTTAAGGTCTAGATAAAAACAAGAAAAACTTGGAGAATGCGATATTGTCCAGTTATTAGACCAACCAGTGCACAAGGCATGCATATATAGTGTTTACAAAACATCTGAAAAAAAAAAACCCTAAGGAGTGTCAGTTTTTTCTATTGTGATGAAAAATGAGTGCTTCCCAATTTTGCACAAAATGCACCCAAATAAATTATTATTGACGTATCAGAACTTAGGTTCGTAGTCGTAGTAACCGGAAGTTATTCAGTCCTAGTTCCGGTTGCGAAAGTGTGAAGATGTCGTCTTCCCTGTTTGATTTTAGCGTCGCAAAAGATGAATTTATGGTGAGAAAGAATAAAATTGCGTTTTATTTTCAAACCATGTTTAGTTTTATACGGAATGGTATATTTAAAAATATAGACATATTGCACATCTGTTAGTGAAGGTTATCCCTGGTTCTACCTCTCATGTGCAATAGCAGGCAGCTATTGAAGCTAAGCTAGCAGGAACGCTACTAAACGATGCAATTTCTCATTAATGTCTTTGTCTCACTTTCTTTAAAACCACAGGTTGCCACCAAAAAAGCGCTCGATCTTAAATCTTCCAAACAGTTAATCACAGTTTTTCAAAATATCCCCGGAAAGTGAGTTGTTCACATTTTGCTGTTTGAATTGCAGTAATGAAAGTAGAGCAAAGCAAGCATTACGACCGTTTGCGTCTTATCTGATTTCACAGCGAGACCGAGAAGAAGACCACACTTGACCAGGCCTTGAGAGGTGTTCTTGGGAATCAGATTGTAAGACAACTGTATGCATACGTTCATTCAAAACTAATTGTCTATTAACAATTTGTCTAAATGAAATATATTAAATAAAATGTTTTAGGATGAGCAGAAGGCGAATTGTGATGACTACCTGTCTCTTATCTACCTGAGTATCAACGCTGTTACAGAAAGTATGTTATTCTGTCTGTTTTCTATTGTTTCTTATAATTTTGCCAGAGCTTAAGACCTGTGTTATTCTAACCTTCCTGTGTCCACATAGGTATATGCTCGGCTACAACTCCTTTTGTCCTGCTTGGGGACGTACTGGACTGCCTTCCCCTTGACCTGTGTGACAGAATATTCTCTTTTGTTGAAGAAAATGTCTCCACCTGGAAATCGGTAAGTAAGCTGTTGATTTTCAGTTAAGGTAGCTGAAATTTGTCATTAATATTATGGAAGATTAAATAAAAGTTCGTATACTGTCTCTTTTATTCAGAACTCCTTTTACACTGCAGGGAAGAACTATTTATTGAGGATGTGTAATGGTAAAGTTTTTGTTTTTATCTCATTCTTGTTCATGCTTAAGTCATTGCATCTTCAAATGGCAAGCCAAATTTTATGTTTTATATATCTATATCTTTTATATTTGGGCAGATCTTTTAAGAAGACTGTCCAAATCTCAGAATACAGTATTCTGTGGGCGAATCCAGCTTTTTCTGGCACGTCTCTTTCCTCTCTCTGAAAAATCAGGTAAGAAAAATTATCATCTTTAAGATTAATAAGATGACATTAACCAATGTATGTTTTTAAAATAATGATTATAGTTTGCCAAACATGTTTTAAATCTGTCAAATTAGGTGCAAGTTATGTTATGTTGTGTTTGTTTTTTTCTTCTTTTTTTTTTAAATCTAGGGCTTAATCTACAGAGCCAGTTTAATCTGGACAATATAACGGTGTTCAACAAAAATGAACAAGAAAGCACCTTTGGGCAGAAGGTGAAGTGTCGAATCCTGATTTTGAACGTTTTAAATTACATCAAAAACTTTCAGTTTGACTTTATGCTGCAACTTTTATAGAGTACAGAAGAAAAGGAAGATGGTATGGAGGTGGAGGAAGGAGAAATGGGAGAGGAAGATGCACCAGCGCCATGGTAAATTTAATCTTTGCTTTGAGGTAGGCCAGATATTTTTCCCATCTTTTATTACAAGTTTATTAAAACTAAATTCAAATTTGCTTTCAGTTCCATTCCAATTGACTACAACTTGTACAGAAAGTTCTGGACACTGCAGGACTACTTCAGAAATCCAGTGCAGTGCTATGATAAATTCTCATGGATGACATTCCTTAAGGTAATGCATCGCACCACATAAATAGAACAAAATGCATTCCTACTTTCGCATGTCCTTGGTCTAGATAGCTAATTTTGAAACAGGCTTAAAGTACTCATCACCTGGAAATTGTACTTTTTCAAGTTAAAACATGTATATTGGTGTTGGACCGAAGTGTTAACGTCCATGAAAGCCTTTCTTTTGAAGACGGTCAAGTTTTTCCGTCTGGGCCCTTTGTTCACAGCAGAACCACCAACAAGGGTAAACTCTCGCAAACATGTGATTTTAATTTGCTCCTGTGATTTCGTCATCACAGGAATAAGCCAGCCCCTCTTCCACGCCTAAAATCACCTGCTCAGCCTACCCCAGTCGTCATAACGACAAGTTGTTTGAAGATGTCGACCGTGAGTCAAGCTGACGCAGCTAAAACTAACACTAATGCTAAGGGACGAGCCTAAAAGTTGAAACCCCTGCAATGTACAAATGACCCCCATGTTTTCATTTAGTTGTAAACGTGCTTCTGCCACCATCTCGGAATCTTCACCCTCAGGCCCGGAGTCTGGTTCAAACATAAATGGCTGAATTCCATAAGCTGCTGCTCGATCAGGTTTGCTCGCCATCACTAAGCTGTTGATGTTTTGGAGTCTGGCGCACTGTGCATGCACTGGGCCAGCCCCCCTTCCGATTCTGGCCTCCCTGCAGCCAGTCAGCGTGCACCTCTTCAACATTAGTCAAAAGCTTGCATGAAGTCTCACGAGACAAAGTTGTGGTATGAGCAAATGGTCAGAACAAGCTTTATGTTTGATTTTTTTTTTTAAGTTTTCAAAAAAATATTTTAACGCACTTAGAGGACCAGGTGATGACACCTTTAACAAAAATCTCACTGCCTTTAAAAGATTTCTCGTTTCCTTGCTCAGTTCTCAGATGAGACCTTGGCAGTGTTCAAGAGCTACAAACTGGATGACATGCAGGCCTCCAAGAGAAAACTGGAAGAACTGAGAGCATCAGATGGAGAACATGTTTACTTTGCAAAGTTCCTCACAAGTGAGAAGGTGAGAAGCTTCAATCTGAAATTCCATACCATGTTGAAATATTGTACATTCTTAAATGTATTTACCTTTTATTTTTAGCATGTTTGTGTTTAATATGTTAACTTTTTACTTTAAGATATGTGTTGAATGTAATAGCTTTTTCCGTCTTTATTTGCAGCTGATGGACTTGCAGCTCAGCGATGGCAACTTCAGGCGGCACATACTACTCCAGTACCTGATCCTCTTCCAGTACCTGAAGGGTCAGGTCAAATTCAAAAGGTGAAGCATGTCTCTCCACTCACCTTGATTGCTAAAGAATCTTTCATTTGTGTTGCAAAAGAAGCATAAGTTGTTGGAAAGTTATGTTTTTCCTGTTTATACCTGTACAGCTCCAGCTGTGTGCTGAATGATGACCAGAGTTTGTGGATTGAGGAGACGACTAAACTGATTTATCAGGTCAGTTGAAAGCTACCCACCATACTGTGGTAGAGACCTGCAAGACAGGGCTATGCCAAAACAGAAATTTGTTTAAAAAAGACAAGAAAATGTCTGCAGTATTTAAAATGCTAAAAGTAGCATCATTAAAATGGAAGAAGGCTGAAATGACCACTTTAAACCAAGACTTACTAAATCTGCCTGCCTGGCCAAGCAAAGTCATCAAGGATAAGGGTCTTTATCAGATATGCTACTAACAAGCCAATGGTCACCATGAATGAGTTATCTTCTCTCCTGATAACATATATTGAACTATTTGACCACAATTAAAGCAGCATGTGTGGAGGAAACCAGGCAGTAGGCATCCCCTCAGTAACACCACCTCACCAGTAAAACAATGTGGTGATGGCTACATTATGCTGTGGGGCCGTTCTTCTGCAACAATAGTTGGAGGTTAAGCCAGGTGAAAGTAGAAAAACACTAAGCTTCTGAGCTATGGAAGAATTACATTTGAGTAGGACAGTTCCCATATGGATCCTGCCAAGAAAACCCAGGAGAGACTTCATTAAAACTATAGAGTCCTGCAAACAAACCAGAAGCTGGACATATGGAGCAATGTGGAAATAGCTATTTCCTGATGCTCTCCATTTCTGGTGAGAGGAATCATTTTAAAACTGGTTTTAAAGTTATAATTATAACAAAATTAGCAATACTTGTTTTTCCCCCCCCCATAAACCATGGACATTGTGCACAGTATTGACTGCTGCAATCCAAAGCTTTCACTCTAGTGGTAGCATGAGACGGAGTCTACAACCCACACAAGTGGCTCAGGTAGTGCAGCTCATCCAGGAT
>JBAMHW010000008.1:19653776-19700082 GCA_037177495.1 Rhadinocentrus ornatus
CAGCAGTTCCTGCAAGACGAAGGCATTGATGCTATGGACTGGCCCGCCCGTTCCCCAGACCTGAATCCAATTGAGTACATCTGGGACATCATGTCTCGCTCCATCCACCAACGCCATGTTGGACCACAGACTGTCCAGGAGTCGGCCAATGCTTTAGTCCAGGTCTGGGAGGAGATCCCTCAGGAGACCTCATCAGGAGCGTGCCCTGGCGTTTTAGGGAGGTCATACTGGCACATGGAGGCCACACACACTACTAAGCCTCCTTTGACTTGTTTTAAGGACATTACATCAAAGTTGGTTCAGCCTGTAGTGTGTTTTTCCACTTTAATTTTGAGTGTGACTCCAAATCCAGACCTCCGTGGGTTAATAAACTTGATTTCCATTGATAATATTTGTGTGATTTTGTTGTCAGCACATTCAACTATGTAAAGAACAAAGTGTTTAATGAGAATAGTTCATTCATTAAGATCTAGGATGTGTTATTTTAGTGTTCCCTTTATTTTTTCAAACAGTGTATATATATATATATATATATATATATATAAATATCATTACAAGTCAGAAAGAGGAGCAAACCTGTTCTTATGCTCTGTTCTTGTAGCTGTTGAGAGAAATCCCTCCCGATGGAGACAAGTTTGCCACTATGGTCGAGGTGAGTTATGCTTCATAAATTCAAATCCTATCCATATGCTTTCCTATTCTGTTTTGTGCTGGAGTTTCCTGTACACTTGTCAGACAAGAAATGTATATCATCTTTGACAGCATATCCTCAACACAGAGGAGAACTGGAACGCCTGGAAAAATGAGGGATGTCCGAGCTTTGTGAAGGAAAGGTACAGTGAAATGTTATCCAGTGTTTTCCCAAGTTTTTTGGCATTGGGGTGGTGGGGGCAGGGCACCCTCCTAATATAAATGTCAGGGAAACACTGTAAACATATAGACATGGCAGATGCCAACTTTGTTTGATTTATATGCACTCATTGACCAGTTTAAAAAGAAGTATGTAAAAAGAGTATGGTGTGTGACTTTAAACTATAACACCAAAATGACTAGTGGGTCACTCGCTTTTCTCCCAAACAGAACAGTAGATGACAAACCCAAAAGACCCACAAGGAAGAGACAAGCTCCAGAGGACTTTCTTGGAAAAGGGCCAGACCGCAAGATTTTCATGGGAAAGTGAGTTTCCTTACTAGGGATGGTGTCGCTAGCTGAAAAGTGCAAATATTTGAAAATTGGATTGGCAAGTGTGTAACTAGCCAACAAGTACTAACAAGTAGTAAAACTATCTCTGAGCATGTCTTTGTTCAGATGTTTTCTATATGTGCAGATAAAATATTTTGTTCTATCAATTGTTATCTGACTCAAGCTACAGTGTGGATTAATCTGCTAATTGCAACCTTTGTGTTTTCTCAGTGATGAATTGACTCGATTGTGGAACCTGAACCATGATAACATGGAGGCCTGCAAGTCAGACAGCAGGTGAGTGGTTCACTAAATAACCTTGAAGACTACAATCTTTACTGTTGTGAGTATAAATATCAGAAGTTTGCTTTTATTAATCTTTTTCTTCTCTCAGAGAGTTTATGCCGTCACTGGATGAGTTCTTTGCAGAAGCCATTGAGCAGGCTGACCCAGCCAACATGGTGGAGGAGGAGTACAAGTAGGTTGCTGTTGTAATGTGTCCTGTGAGAACTTCTAAAAGTTTGTTTGCAGGATGTGCTTTACATTTTTACTGTTCTATGGGGCCTAATATCTGCTCTATTCCTGGTTCTTGCCTGATTTTTTTTCTCTTCATGTCTTTCTCTATAATCTGTGCAGGGTTGTGCGTAATTCAAACTATGGCTGGAGGGCTTTGAGGCTACTGTCCAGGAGAAGTCCGCACTTCTTTCAGCCAACTAACCAGAAGTTCAAGAGTCTGGCAGACTACCTGGACAGCATGGTTAGCAAACTAGCCAAAGAGCTGCCGGTGAGGGATTTTTTTTTTTTAAATCCTTAAAGTACATTATTATAATTTTAGTAGAAATGAACTTTACCTAATGCTGTTTATTTTCCCCTTTTTAAATACAGAAGGACATCCCCTCTGAAGAAATCAAGACAGGAGAAGAGGATGACGACGATAACGGAGACAATCTTCTTAAAGACAGCAATGACAGTGAGTGATTTGCCACTTTTTTTTTTTTCTTTTTTACTATGATGTGAAGCATGGGTCTAACCATACTGGCCTCATCAAATTGAAATATCCCAGTAAGCCACTATGCATGTAAGTAGACATTAAAGCAAACACAGCAGAAAGAAAATGCAGCCATCATTGTGCTTTTTGTGTTTAATTGCAGTCTGCCCTAAAGCCTACCAGAAAGTTTTTTCCTTCCCTCTTAAATATCCTTTTTGCAACCCTACATGATCTTAAAGGGAAGTTTTTATAACAGAGCGTGTAACCCGACACCTCCAGCTAAATTTAGTTTAATCCAGTCTATATTTACAAACCGATTCTGTAATTAACACTCCATTGTGTTTAATTTCCAGTCTAAGCACATCTGTAATGTATCATTTCTTTTTTTTTCCTCTCTCTCCTAAGGTCCAAGTATTCAGAGCAAACTCGTGACAAATCAGCAGATGGATGACATCGCTTCCAAACTGGGCGCCCAGTGGAAGACGCTGGCTACTCATTTGGAGATGAAGGCAGCAGAATTGCGGGAAATTGAGACAGACAGTGAGGATGCCGACATGCAAGCCAAACTACTGCTGGTAGCCTGGCAGGACAGAGAGGGAACACAAGCTACTGTGGAGAGCCTGGTCACAGCTCTTAATGCTGCAGGGTTCTCACAAATTGCAGACAGCCTCAGTGAGGCTTAAAATAGACAATTTGTTGTTTAATCTTTACCTTCATTTCATTGTCTCCGCACATGTTTTTTCCAAACAAAATCCTATTAGAAAACTAACATTTTTGTACTTAGTATAGGTTCAGCTTTTTACTGTAGAAAAACAAATAAATGATTTTCCCCCCCTTTATAAATGACTGCTTACATGAAGAAATCTCACATTTTGGTGTAGCAGTTTATTTCACCACCTATGAAAAGCAATCAGTCAATAACTTATTACAGTGTTGAAGTTTTACGTTTAATACATTGGGGCAGGATGATGAGAAAACCTGCACAGAGAAACAAGTGAAGCCAAGTCAGAAATCTGTGTCTCCAAAAACAAAATTTAAAAGCCTAATGAGTAAACCATTGTGGTTGAATCTCAAGCCTTTATTTAACCACGAATGATTCACCACAAAGGTAACGCTTTTTAAACCATATCCCTACACTTCCCTGAAAAGAACTTGAATGAAGATTTGGCAGACAGAACCTCATTTGTGAATACTTGGAGAACAATCACAGGAAATGATGTGAGCCAAGCACCTAAAAGACCTGAGATTGAACCCATATTTCCCAAAAGGGCCAACAGGTTAGCAAGTGTTCCATAATACATCTGCAACAACAGGAGCCAGAATGTCAATGACAACAGCTTGCTAGGCATTTTTGTACAAGTTGATTAGACTACTAGAGAAATATTTTTATCTTATGATATGATCACCTTATCAAAGGCTATGTGTATAAAACATTTAATGAAAACTGCAGCGCTAGACTCATAAATCTTAAGGATCCAGTCCAGAGATTGCCTCTTAACATATCTCCATTTTCAAAGCTTACTATATTTGAATATTTAACACAATTTGTTGTACAAGCATCTGTGTTGGTTACAAAAACAAAACAAAAAAAAATTAAGGTAATCAAATATTTAAAGACACCAGTTTTATTGCACATCTATGCAGACAGTGCTTGGAAATGGCAATCTGTGTGGATGTTTAAAGAAATTTTCCCTAGCTATTGTTCCTCTTCAAGAATGTCCAGCCGGCGGGGCCCGTACAGTAGAACATACGCTATATGCCAGTCTCCACCACCTGACAGCCGCAGGATGTCCTCGGGAGACACCACACTCACCTTGTCATCATCAAACTTGACCCACTCATCTGCCAAGGGAGAAAGAGGAACCATTAAGTTCCCAAATATTCTGATTTGTGAGTGTTTTCTGAGTGTTATTGGTAAACAGTTGTCACCTTCTTTCCTCTTGACCCATCCAACGTAATGGCCTGATGAACTGGAGCGACCTTGGTGTGTCAGCACAGCCTGCAGGTCATAGTAGCCGCTGTTGTTGGAACCAAGATCTACAGAAACAAAACAAATTACTTCAAACAGCCTTATAGAAGAAGAAAGACAACTTGGACTTTTTCTATACGCAAAGAAAACTGATAATTATGATAAATTTGGGGGCAGTAGCAAATACTATGAGCAGAAAAAGAAATCTGTCTTTTCATTAGTTGTTGAAAACGAGCGGAAAATCAGGGCCAGTTTCTGAAATACAACTAAAAGGACGTCACTACAATACATTTCAAATTAATTAAGTGTACACCTACATTTTTTATTTTTGCAAATGCCACACACTTTTATTGCAGCTGCTATCAGCAAAAACTGCTTATTTGTAGTTGACTTCATTTCGTGATTAAGATGTACAATAATGTGGATTGCTCCACGGTACAAAAATTAAACTACCTTTCTGTTTATTTAGCAGTATTTGACAACCTGAGGAGAAAGGACTTCAGAAATGATGCTTCTATTATCATTGGTATCAACCAACATCAGTGACCCATTTCCTTTTGCAGCCATAGATGCTCCTGTCATCACAGGACTTCCGCTATCTTTGACAGATAATGCAGAAGTACTGGATCATAAACCCTTCTTTTTTTCTTCTTTTCTAGAAGTTTTCTATGTGTTGCTTTTTGGATGTTAGCACTTTGACTTAAACCCTCTATATTTACATTCGTGAAGGCTTCCCATGGTTAAACATTTTGAAACTACCTTGAAAAGTTCATGACTTAATTACAGGTTGTTTTTTTTCTTTTAACAAGAACAAAATTCTGTGTTCATCCATCATGATTTTTTAAAGTGATGTTTGCAGGGATAACCAGCAACTTCTGAAGAAAGAAGTCATTTTTTTAACCTCTTAAGATTTGCACTCGGGTCAACAGGACACTTGAAATCAATTCCAAAACGAGCCACAATCAGTCAAATTCTTGGATCAATGAAAATAGAAGTGTGCTTTGTTGTTTGTTTTGCAAGAATGGGGAGCAATTTATGTAAAGCAGGGATCTCAAACTTCGGTCCTCAAAAGGTGTCCTGTAGTGCTCCCCTACTCCAGCAAACTTGATTCAAATTAAAAGGATCCAACAGCTTGTCAAGTTTGACACAATAACCCATTTATTTGAGTCAGATGTGTTGAAGCAGGAGAAACATCAGGATATATCTTGGGAAAAACATTTTTTATTTGCCAACATCATCAAAACCTGATGATTTTTTTTTTTTTTTTTTAAGCACTTAAATTGGGGCTGTTTTTGTGTTGCATTCTTGTGTTTTAAGCTACATCTATTTGGGGATTTTAATTCTTATTTACCTACTTTAAATCATAATGTGATGTCTATGTGCCATACTATGGATAGATAAAGGTATATAGTCTTTTCCAAATTGTGAAATGTTCTATATTCAAACTGGCACTGATAGTGAGTAGTGGGAGTATTTTAATGTGTCAACATACCCTCTGCGAATGAGAAAGGCTCATATTTCACTTTTGTAGCATCTGGCTTCTTTATCAACTGTAACACAAAAACAAATCTGGTAAATTTCATTGAATGTTTAAGTGAAAGTTTATTCATTAACAAATACAAAAATGAGTGAGTTTGGGGGGTGGGGGGGTATATTTGCTTTACCTTCTGCTGCTGTTTCTCTAGCTTCTTGTCCTCAACCTCCTTAAATTTTGACCTGGTTGGCAACATTTTATCCTGAAGCTCCGCAGTGCACAGCTCATAGACATCCAGCATGAGAGGGAACTTGACATCCTTCAAATTTTACAATATTTAAGAACAGGAGTTAAACTGAATGTTTATAGTGAGGCCTGGTACGAACTGAAATTTATGATGGAAAAAGACTAACTTTAAGAACTTTTGCATTAACAGACTCCTTCTCTTTGTAGAAAAATCTGACCATCTGAACAGTCAAGTAGGCAGGGAGGCGGCTAAGTTTTGACTGGTTAGAGGGGGAAAAAACTTCAATAAAGTTAACACACTTAACAACAAAGCTTGGGAAATTAAAGGACAATACCCCATTCTGTATTTAAGAGTGGAAAGGTCTAATACTTACAGATTTTATATACAGGGCATTTCTGTCCAAGGATGGAGACATTTTCGTGATCTCTTCTTGCAGTCTCTGAAAAAGAAGAAATGTGATTAGATCTTTATTAACCGACAACTTATTACATGCCACTTATGTAACATGCATAAGTGGCATGTGCTTCGCTCTGATAACTGAATATAAAACATCCAATCTCAAAAACAACAGACTTAAATAATTAAAACACCTAAGGATCATTATGGCATAATGAGGCAGAAACGCGAAGCACACAATGTCTAATTACTTACAAAGCATTTTTCTGATATGACTTTACTCTGAATGACAGTCACGCAGTGTTTACTGATCACCTTCCCCCGAGTAAGTTATATTAATGCTTAATAGAAATTAAATAAAGTTAGATGGGACATGCCAAGCTCACATTATGTAAACACATACACCTTAATCGCAACATGTGCTGCCAGTTCATAGTATCTGGTTATACACAGTTCCTTTCTGAAACACTTCTCTCCACAGTAGCAGTTCTTTGAATAAACAAATAAATGGCTTATAATAAAAAAAAACACAGTTACTGATTCTAAATTCGTTTTTATAGATTGGTTTGCTTGTTTCTGCCACATCAGGTAACACAATCAGATTGCTGTCCTATTTAGAATAATGTGCAAAGTTGGAATATCATTGTCCATGCACCCATAGCTACCAAGTTTCCTTTTTATATAACAAATAAGATATATCTATATGTTCTTTGTAAACAGCACTAAAATACTGTGTTTTAAATCTTGTGATATAACCTCTTGGTTGGAAAAATATATAATAAAATTCTTTAGCCCCCCCAGATGTTTATCGACCAGTGTGCAGGGAAATATTGTGGCAGAAAGTTCAACAGATACCACCTGCATGCCTCAAACTACAGCTGTTGAAAAAAACAACATGTTTCTCCCTTTCGAGACACTGTAGTAATATAGCAGTGCAAATTGCAGAGAAAAAAAATCAAGGGTGACCCACAATGACCAACTCTGAACTGCTCTCCTTGGTCCCACCGCTCTGTTTTACGTGGATAAGGTGCCCCTCTTCTTTTCAGGATCAAGGACTAGTGTTCATCTATCCTAGTACCAGATGGCCATAAAATGTCACAGTGGAATTTTAATTGACCCAACTGTACAACAAAAACAAAAATGTTTGTTATTATGGATATTTTTTCCATCTGGACAACTGTACAGGGAGTGAATGTGTTTGTAATTCATCCATCGAAATCATACTAAGATCTAAAGTTGTCCCATTTTTTCTTTTCTTTCCTGTCGTGTCCATAGTAGCAAGCCAAATGATGAGTCTGGTTGCTGTGTTGTGCCAAACAAATTTGCTTATGGTTTATGGGTACAAGGCTCCTCTTGATAATCTGATTAATTTATTTATTTGCTGGTATTTATTTACAATCCAAAGCATATGTGATTTGGGTGTTATGCTCGTCGTTGACCTAATATTTCACACTTAATGATTAAATTTTAATCCACAGTTGGGAAGGGTTTTGCGCAGGGCAGGACCCATGTCTGTTTATGCCACGTGTTGTATAAAGTTCTGGACTTCCTCACTGCATCGACCAGCTGTTCTTGAAAACTATCCATTCAACCTTGTTGAATCTTTTGCATCACCAGAAAACCAGAATTGAAAACTTTCCATATTAACCACGTCCACTTTAAATTTCAAACCAATAGCACAATTGTTCTCAGATGCCACACAAGAAAAAAGTTCTGTTTGGGTGATGTGTCAAGGACAAGCTGTAAAAAAATCTTTAACCAAGACCGCATTTTGTTCTTGCCAACTCGAGAGCAAAAACATGTTCTTGCAGAATATGTAGCAGGCTTTATGCAGTGGATGGACATGGATAGTGTTCTCTGGTTCTCACTCAGATTCTGGGAGCAAACAAGATAACAACGGGTAAACACTGTACCACAGTACACAAACCAATGGATGATGTCACATCAACTATGGTTTTCAAACTTGCTTGTGTTTTATGCCTGATACATACCAGCCTTAGTCCCGTTGCAAGATATTTGACTTCTTGATTGATGAAGCAACTAAGCTGGAGTTGGCTTTCCTTGCCCTTGATTGGCTCTTCCTCCTCAGACTCTGTGCATTTCATGCTGATCAGCAGAGTTGGGGAAAAACTCAGGCAGCTTGATTCCTCTGTTCCATCTTATTTTAAACACAACCATAACACATCACAACACTAGTTTTTGACTTATAGGGCCAAACAATCCTGAACACAGGAAGAAAAGTTCTCAAAGAGGCACTGAAAGGATACGTAGTTTCATATTCTACACCAAAGTACTGGTCGATGAAGTTCTTCTTTGAAGAGGCAGATGCAGCTTCACTCTGAGACTCAGTCTTAAGATCGAAATAAGCAAAATCAAACGTCAACAGAACAGCTTTACTTTAAATTAAAACAAGGTTTTTTAAAAAAAGAAAAAGGAGAATTTTATTTTTTTTTTACCTCCATGACAGTCTCTGTGTCTAGTGGTTCCAACTTTTGCTGAAGGACTCTCATCATCTGCAGCCAACACTCGTTAGCATCCTGACAGAACGAACACGTTGATGTTAATAGATGCAACTATGCGTTATGTGCAAATATAGCAGCACTTTGCAGGGATTTAAGCATTTTAATACTACTAAAGAGCTTCTAACCTGCTGGAGGTACTGTCCCTGGTCCCCTTTCTCAGCAAACTGTGGAAAGGCCATGTGAAGGAACTGCAGCAAAATAATGGGTGGGAGGCTGGACGAAGTCTTGTCCATAGTCTCATATAAATCACGAAGGGCTAACGATGAAAGAATAAATAGTATTTTTTTTTATTAATTATGACGTTTAAGACAATTATTTATCCGTTACTTGATAAAGTCAATAATGAACTATATCACACCTGCTGTGATGTACTGTGATGGTGCGTTTGCCCCTGAAGATCGTAGAGCACCTGAATACCTGCAGAGGGAGAGAGACACATGATTCCACTGGGGGGGAAAAAAGGAAAGAAAATGTTGTGTAGATAATAGGGACCAAACTATCTGATGACGAAAATCCCTTCTGAACCAAGTAAACACACTCTATATATAGTGTATTTTAAAATTAAAGAAGAAAAATGTACCTCTTGAGTGCAGTTTTAAGCTCTGGCACAGAGCGAAGACACTGCACTGTGGCATTCATGTAGCAGGTGTTGCCCAAGTTTGTAAGCCCACAAGGCAGCTCCATCTGAACATAACATAAAAAGTGGGTTAAGTGTCTCTAAGGGTATCAAGGTAAAATACAGACTCAACCCTCATCATGCATAACAGATGAAAATACAAAAACATGCCATTTTATTTCTATTCTACGTGGAAAGCAGATATCCTGTTCAAGTGTTAAATATCTTGCCTACCCCCTATAAAATGGATGTTAATGGTGCAGAAAATGCTTGCAACACTACACCCCCCAAAGTCCTCTTCAATGAACTGGCAAACATTCAAGGCTTTTCATCAAGTTACCTTGATCTAAAAACCTGCTAACGCATCACAAATTAATTTATGTGGGTTTAGAAAGAGTTGGCATCCTTGCAAAAAAACCAAACCACAATCCCTTAACTTAGAAGCAACTTCTGAGCAAACAGCAGCACTGTTTCAAGTTTCACGGCAGTTAGTAAATGATACTGCACGAGGCCTCCGGAAATTTCTGAAAATAATCAGCATAAAATTTCAAACACCTGCAAGTTCAATTGTTTTGTTTGTTTATTAAAGATCCCCATTAGCTTTTGCATTGCAGCAGCTATTCTTCCTGGGGTCTGCTACTTTGGCTGTACAGTGCTTTTTAGCTTCTCTATCTTGTCTATGAAATAGCAAATCTGGTGATTTATTTCTTTTGGTTTAGTAAAAAATTCCCATTCAGTTTCCAAAAAAGATGAAGTAGACTTGGTATTTCCTCTCAATAGATATTTCAAAGTATTCCACAATTGTTTACTATCATGTTTCATTTTGTAAAAATTTCAGTGAAAGCCCGAAATGTAACCTAATTAAAACTCAGAAATGATCATGTCCTTATTACTCTGGGACCAGGCTTTGGAACTTTTGTCTTCCTCACAACTGCAATGAGGTTATGGTCACTGTAACCTATTGGCACAGATATGGAATTAGAGCAAAGTTCAGATGTATTTATAAACATGTGGTCAATACAGGTAGCTATTCGAGTGCCCTCTCTTTTAAACAAATTCTCGTTGGTTTTTTAATGACCTGTAACAGTCCACAAGCTGCAGATGCACTTCTTTGTTTCCTTTTCATTGAGCAGGAAACTAAATTCCAGTCAATGTATAGGCATAAGATCTTGCCTAACTTTAATGGGTAAATGACTTTGAATGTAGAAAGCAACCCCTCCCCTCCATACGCATTCCTGTAATTTCTGAAATTATTATATCCATGTATCATCAGTGATGTATCCTCAAATGTAGAATCTAAATGAGTCTCTGATACTGCCAATATATGTAAATTATTTGATAATAATATATCTGCAACTTCAGTTAATTTATTCCTGATACTACATATGTTTATATGCGTTATTTTAAAACCTTTCATTGGCAATTTATGTGACATTTACAAACTAAGTATTTTTCTTTTTGTTTCATTTTGATAAATTCATTACCGGAGCAACACCATTTATAATTAACAACTTTTAAACATGTACACATACATTCACTCATATACACAAAATCACACATTTGTTGTATTATCACTCTAATTGTCATACTTACAGTCCTAAGTAAGCAGAACTCCTTTTTAGGTTCTTTCTCTTCCATTTAACTCAACTTCAATTTGTCTGGCAAAAACACTGTACACACAACATAAGACTTTAGTCTACTAGCCTTCATACCTTTTAATTTACAATAAATACAGTATAACCAAAAATTATTTTAACTCCTGTTACAGTTTTGAAATTTTAAAGTTATAAAATAAGGCTAGCTTTTAAATGATCATTTTGTCATGTCATTTTAAGCATTGTCTGCGGTAATAATGACTAGTTTCTTTCCTCCAGGTCCCAGTAGCTATTTTTTGTAATAAATTACTCTGGAGACATTTTATTTTCATGTTAAAATCCGCGTCATATACGGCTCTATGGTGCGGCTTGACCACAGGTCCGTAGCGGTGGTGAAACTTCATAAAACCCTCAGGACACTCATACAGGGCAGGGAGAGACACGCGAAAAAAATAGTGATGAGATGGCAGTGATGCCGTTTGTCCAAAGTGTTGATGAGTTTATTAAATCCCGGGTTGTTCACTGTGTTAACTGAGCGCTGGTCTCTGTATCTCTGGGAGCTGGTGGATTATTTAGTCACGACTCACAAAAATTGAACATTTTTCTATTTCCTTGTGTCGCGTCGTAAGCCCCGTGTGCACGTCTACATGAATGAGCGGCAACTTTGCCTCCCGTGTGTCCAGTCCATAACTTGAGAGGTGTTTGCATCTGGAGATGAATTAAATCAAAGCGGCTGGAACTGTGGGAGGAGTCTGCAGCAGAGTGCAGCGCTGCAATGCCAGTGGCGCTCGATTTGCGACTGACAACAGCACAAGAGTAAACTGCAAAGGAGCAAAATAATCGGTCCGTTTCATTTTTATGATCGTTGAAAACCCAGATCGGAATTGTGATTAAAATTCGATTAATCGCACAGCACTATTGCCGGATATATCGGACCATGTTTTATTTTTGCCTGATGTAATTTCATCCTGAGATCCTTGAACTGTGCTCTTCTTTTGGACACCTCTGCTGTTGAAAATTTTCACTCCCCTGAAATTCAGCACTCTCTCTCTCTCTTTGCTATTTGTAAAATAGTATTTTTGGCCAGGTATCTCTGCATTGTAATGATCATCGGTCTTGAGCCAGATTTTGTTGTTGGCCCCACTCTATGCGCAATTTCCACTTTGAGTTGCCAAGAAATATTTTTATCTTTAAATACCTCTTCAAAGAAAGACGGCATGAATTCTGTAGGATGTCCCTTTTCCACATCTTTGTCAAGGCCCAACACTGATATTAAATCTGCTGAAATTATCCAGCCTTTCCGTTTTTCCTCGGAGTTCTTTGTTTTCATTCTGGAGCACATTGCAAACTTTCTCCACTTCATTCATTCTGTCTTGCGTACTGGAGAGCGCCAATTCCATATCAGCAAGTTTGTCTTTGCACTCCTTCAGTTCGACCTTTAAGAAATCCAGTTGAGGCTGTAATTTATCTATTGCTTCTTTTTAATTGCGGATTAATGCAGCAAATTTAGGTTGATTGCTCCATTGTGCCGCGTCAGCTTCTATCCTGATTCTCTCAGGCTGTGACAGGTGAGACACTCGGTGACTCTTTTTTCAGTTTTTTAGGCGTCAGAGATATTCCAACTTCTGTTCCACTATTAATAATTTTGAGAATTATTGTAATTAGTTCTTTTTCAAAGATCCACCTTGTTTCTTAAATATAATTACTTTAGGAGATCGTCATCCTCACCACCCACACCTGCAACCAGACATGACTATTACTATTGTAATAACTGAATTTTCTTAAGTTAGTTATTGGCTTTTTATTGAGGAAAAGAAACAACAACAGGGAAAAGACAACAGAGAAAGTTTTTGTTTTCTTTTGCCCTTTCTTGGTCATTTTCAGGCTTACTCACCGCTGAGGCCAGCTGCTCCTCAGTCATGTCCTCTACAAACATGGGCCGGACAGCAGGTTCCTCAGGCAGGGCTTCTGCCGAACCCATCATCAGCAAGGTCATTCCCTACAAACATGACAGAAAAACACTAACGTTTAACAGATTATTGTGCAGAATACTGTTGTACATTTCTTTTTTTTTTAAAAAAAAGAGTCTACGTGTCTCTAAACATAACAAATACTCACATTTTTCAGTTTAATATTTCCCCACTCCTCATCCTAGAAAGGAGACAAAATGTATATTTAAAATGTATGATGCGAAAAAATTTGCTTTTGATTTAAGCTCTTGTGAAAAATCATCATTACAGTCTGATAACTCTATTTCATTATTTGCCATTTTAAGATATTAGAAAATATGGTTATTTTCTATTTAAAATAACTGCACTGCAGATAGTGTGTAGATGAGATTTATGAAAGCAAGAAGACAATGCAAACATAATCATGCTCATAAGTCTTGTGTCCTGTTTGAAATCATCACTGAATTTTTTTTTATTGGATACCAAGTAAGAACACATTGGCTATTTTCAGCAAAACAAAAACACATATCTGTTGGTCAATGGCAGCGCACCTAATAGCTGTAATAGAATATTATCAAGTTTATTTTTTACCACCTTGTTATATACATTTACGTACATCACCTGTTTTTTATTCTTTTTTTGTTTGTAATATTAAAAGACTAAAAACTTCAAAACTTAAATTAATTTTAGTATAAATAGTCTGGAATCTGTCTTTACTACACTTACTTAAAAGAAATGTGTCAACTAAAATGCTTACAAGTAATTAAAAACATTCCTCAGCAGCCAGACTGATGAGGCTGTCTGCATTGCAGAATAAGACCATTGTAGAGTTTTTTTTTTTACTTATCTCATGAAATAAAAAAGCAACTGATGTCATTTCTTTTGGTTTAAAATGCCAAATAATTAGTTCCACTGGCAGATTTAGTGAATCCTTCCTTATATTTCTTTACAAAATTTAAATACATCAGTGGCTACAAGCTTAGGAAAAACTTTGCTTTAGTATTTGGTACAAGAAAACCTGTAGCTTCATATAGTCTTAATACCTTCAGAGTGCCTCCTTTCACCATGACCTTCTGTCTGTCTGGTTGAACACCAGTTAGGGCAAAGAGCTGAGCCTTGAACACCATGGGTGGTTCCTCAGTGTTGAGCTCTACTGCATCAAACTTCTCTTTGCCCCATTTCACGTTTACTGGAAGAAACAAACAGTGCACGTGTATGTATTAGCTTTACAGGGTGTGTAGTGGAAACATTATAACTTCGTCAAAGTGCTGCCCATGTATGACACAGCATCTAGTTAGCCACAGTTAAGCTCACTTAATGAAGTCCAGTTGTAGGTCCAAAACAAAGTGAAAAGTAGCAGATAGTGTTGTATAATGCAGGTGGTTGTGTTTTTACATTTTGGCCAGGAAGGACTACGGCAGTTAAATTTGCCGAAATGTGTTCTCTTAAAATTGGCTGGTTTCAACAATCCGCAGTGACATACCACAACGCTAAATATTTGGTTAGCTTCATTAGCAACACAATCGTTTACTAAAAGGCGGAGACCCAGTTATTCACAATAACCAAACAAACAGAACGCCTTAAAACAGAGAAAATATAGTCAAAGTATCTACTACGTACGCGAATCAGTAGTTGTAAGTAGCTACTTAAGCAACCCAACTTAAGTCCAGTCAGGCTAACTAGACTAGCTTTGCAGTTAGCTACAGTGGCTGCTGTATCAGGTGCCAGTTAGCATAGCCGGCTTCGTTAAAGATGTTTGTAAACGTGACAAAAAGACAGCAAAAACGTGACATTAGCATGGCAACTTTGTGATTTTTTTGTTTTTCGATGTTGTTTGGAATACCTCGGACGGTTACCTAAGAGCTTAAATGAAACAGTCAACCTCTCAATGTTAGCATGCTAACTGCATATTACGCTAGACAGCTAAGCTAATGTTATATACGCTGCTGCACCGAAACACGTGTAAAGATTAGTTTTTTTAATTATTCTTCTACAACAACCACCATGCTGCATTCGATTGTATCATACCTGTAAACACAGGCATGGTTTGCAGTTTTTGACTTCCTCAGCCGCTTTTTTTCCTGTTTCAATCCACTGGGGCGCGAATCAAGAGTTGGCTAGTTCTCAATCTGAACTTCATTCAAACAGAATGACGCTGCAACAACACGCTGGGAACTTATCGACGCGCTCGACATCTGTTAGTCTTCCTGTTGCCTTTAGCACCTTTCAGACATATATTTCATTACAGGACTTGACTCGGGCTTATTTATTTCACTGAGGTTCTTCCATATAAAGAAAAGTTTGAACATATGAATTTCTTTAACCCACTTAATCGGATACTCTTTTCATATGTGCATTACAGATACATCTGGACGAAAATTCTGTTCCTTCAAGTTGGAATGTCAGAACAAAATCATTTGGTAAACTCAACTTATAAGTAAATGCTGAAATCTTGTGACACAGTACCTTTTCTGTTAGGTCACAGGATCATCATTAGTAAATAAGCAAAAACCACTGGGGAGAATCTTACAAGTTTGTGGTGTCTGACACACAAACTCCCAAACACTCTCACATGAATTAGTTAATTAAGAATTAGGAGAGAAAATTCCAATATAAAGCAACTGTTATTCAACCAGCACAAATAAAACCTGCTACTAAAAAAAATAAAACATAGGATAGTCATCTGTAATAAAAACTAGCGTGCAGTGTGATAAAGATATGTATTTATTGACATATCTATCAGTGCGGACTCCAATGCAGTTTAACCATGCAAATTATCCAAGACAAGAGTAGATCATAGTTCCAGTGCTTTTTTTTTTTGTCTTTTTTCTTTTAAATGGAAAATAAAAAATAAAAAGACTGTGGAGATATTCCATAATCCTTGTTTCTTTATATACATTTTTTTTGGGGGGGGGGTGCATTAACTGGACATTACCATGTTGGAAACTTTGACTGTTAACATAACATTCATTCACACAGGTAGACTTGCTTTAGGTACAACGATCTTGAAAAATTTCTTATGATATGAATGAAGTTTGGGGACTTTGCTTCGACACAAACTCTATTGCAATGTCCTTAAAGAGGTAATTTATTAGACATTTTTTATATTCAAAACCAGAGAAATAAAGTTCTGATAAAACCACAAATGTGTGGCAATTTCTTAAAAAATAAATGATGGAAGAATTAAGATTTGTCTTATGTTGGAACAAAAAGGGAAAAAAAAAAGACATATGGCAGTAAAATCAATATCCAAACGTTAAGGCACTAGGTGGGCCAAATGCTACACCTGTTTAGTCTTCTACAAATAATTTACAGTCAAGTCAAACAGTGCAGTTTTACATTAGTTAACTTAATGTTTTCCTTTTGAGCCATTTATCTAATAATCAATGTAAGGCAATACATTACAAAAAGGAAAAAAATAATACAAGAAAAAAAGATATTACAGAGACAATGTACCAAATAAACAGAACAAATCCATACGTTTTATAACTCCTATATGCCATTACAATGGAATTTTCCTTATGGCTTGGAGCAATAAAAATAATTATAATAAAAATAATGCATAGATTTAAATGATGATCTTGCATGCTCCTCACTCAATACTCAAAACATCTAATACTTGTGTCCCAATACGCTGTTCCCAAACCTAATCATTTGACCTGAAGTGTGATAATGTTGGCAAAAAGGCCAGAGATATGAGAAGAAGGCATCAGTCATGTTTTTAATTAGATTTTTTTTTTTTTTTTTTTTGCTTAAATATCTGTAGGTGGGGAAAGAAATGACTAAACATATTTTTTTCCCTCCCCTGAGACACAACCTTTCGGCATTGATCTACAATCCCTGTATGACAGTACCTTAAACTGAAGACATACTTGCAGGAGTCCAGGCAAACCCCCCATTTTACCTTCTGGTTTTCATTACTTTTCACAAAATATAAAGCAAAGAATGTCAACATGACACAGTCCTTCCATAGCTCCGTTGTACATCTTTAATTCGAGGTGAGTGTGCGCCATCTTCTGGTACAAAAGGATGGCTGCAAGCTTGCTGATAATGATAATGGTTTCCTCTGAACGTTGAAAGACAGATGGAGGGGGAAATCAGCCTTTCAGTGCTTATGATGCCTTTATGCCAGCCATGGATTGCAATTTTCCATCGCGTGTCTTCTTCTTCTCTTCACTTCACTTTTCTCTAAATTTTCATAAAATTTTCAATGAAGTACAGGCTTTCCATTTTTATGTGAATGAGGAAGGAGGGAAAGTTTAGAGTCCAGAAAAAATCCCAACGGTTCAGGTGGTTAGCTGAAAGAAAGAACAGAGAGAGTGTCCAGTAAAAGAAAAACAGTCTTTACTTTAGTTAGTAACCCAGTCAAAGATATACAAGAGAGATGCCTTTTTGTAAACATTAACAACCTTTAAAATGTTTGACAGGTCAAGTAAATATCCTTAATCGAGAAAATTCTTATGAGAGTGGAAAAGTAAGTCCGTGAAGTTAGTTACTGAACCCAAGAACACATTAGTGGCAATTAGAAAAAAAAACCTTAGGTGTCAACTATACAGAGCCCAGGAGTCAACCAACCAACCAGAAAGTGTCTCGTGTTAGAACCACCCAGTAACACGATAAATAAATAGACGAGTTTAAAGCTGTGAAGGTAAGATTTAAAAAAAGAAACAAAAACAAACAAAAAAAACTTTCTGAAGATGTTCCTGTCAACAAGTGCTGGATGTTGTGTCTGCTGCCTGGAGGCTGGACTGCGCTCTGCTACAACACAGGAAACAAACAGCAAGTCACATGACTGATCTGGCCACATCTAAGCCCTCAAATTTGGGATTAATAGAGAAAAGACTTCTGAGGGTAGCACATCTTCACTTACTGCCTGAAAAAATCCAATTATCTACAGTTATATCAACATTACCATCAGGGGGAAAAAAAAATCATATGCAATAAATAAAATAGAAAGCAAATGTTTTCAGTACTCAGACAATAGTTAACAGTCCAGTTACCTCAGCTTTCCCGTATTGCTTTTAGGGTTCTTCCGGAAGGACTGGTTGGGTCCAGAGCGAGTGGACATAGAACGAGGTGAGGCTCTAGAAAACGTTGACGGTGGGGTCTTGGGAATCTTTTTTCCAAGGTGGCCGATCCATTTCTTTTGCTCATCTTGGGTCAGGGCCAGTAGAAGCATTTCCCGGGCAGTGGTCACATCGTAATTAACTGCAGAGGCACACAGTGTTGCAGATTAGCAATCAAGCTAGATGAATACAACCTTCAACCACCCTGTGGTGATGTATAGCTAAACCCCTCCCCCTTCTGATGCTGCCCCCAAAATTCCCATGTGCATTTACCCTTTATTACCACATACATCAATAAAAAGCTGTTTGTTTGTTTTTCATTGTTGTTTTATTTTAACACACCAACAAATGTTTCCTGTGCAGGTTTGGAGCCAATACCCAAGTTAGATGCACATATGTGTGTTTTGACCTGGCTCAGACAATGAGAAAGCAGTGCTATGCCAGCATAATACTTAATAATACTTAGAGAGAGGCTCAAACATGTATTGGATGAGATTTTTAAAGTAATGTAATGATGTGATTCTGTTGTGGTTTTCCGGATGTGGAAAATCTAAATAATTTTAGCTAAATCACTTTCAAACTGAGTAAAGCACCAGCCACCACAAGAGGAAGTACCTTACCTTTGCAAGGAGCAATGACATCCTCCTTTTTGTCGAGATGGTCCTTGTGGCACTTAACATGGCAGCGGCGACATTCAAGGGCCGCAGGTGGTTTGAAGACGTGCCACAGAGGCTTGGAGCAGGCCTCACAGTTGGAAGGGAAGTGATACAGTGTTGGAATGAACTCATGGCCTTTATGTGGGAGACAGTTGGTCTTGTCGCCCTGGGGGACCGTCTCCATGTCTACCTCCTTTCTACACTCTCCCTCATTGGCATACAAAATCTGAAAATAAGGGTCCATCATAAATTCAGTCGAAGCTAAATGAAAATCAAGATTAAACTCCAGAACCGAGAGGAGTGTCCCACCTGGAATATCCTTGGAATCTCATCCGTCTCAGCTCGGTACACGTCTCCTTGTGTGACTGGTCTCACATGGAATAGTTTGCTGCATAAAAAAAATATGAAATTAGAAAATGAAGTATCCCAATTTCAAGCTCTGCCAAATTTCAACCCCTACATCATCCCTGGCTTTGCTACAGTTTGCTTTTGCTCAGGATATCTGTGACAGGCCAAAAGGAAGCAGTAGTATGAAAAAACCAAGGACTTACTCGATATCTAGTACCATCGAAGGGTTAGACTGCTCCTTATCCTGCTCATCATTGTAGAACAGAATCTTCTTACTGCTCACCACCACATACTGCAAATATTGAAAAGACAATAAAAAAAAGCCTGATATAGCTCTCAAGGGCTTTGGCAGTGTTTGCTGTGTCAGCATAAGAAAGTTTAACTAAAAGCAGGTGAGCAGTGGAAACATGCAGCATACCTGCTTCTTCCATCCATATCGCTTGATATTAGCTCGATTAGGAATGGACAGCCAACCCTCCAGTCTGGATTCTGAAAAGCAGCATAAAAAAATTTACAATCTGTGCTGTGAATTAAATACACAGAAATTCAGGCCATGCTGCGATTAAATCCAAACTAAAATGGGGATAAACAAAAGTTGTAAGTTAAACTGTTACTTTAACGCAAGATGAACTCATTAGGGAGGTCTGAAGGTTTTAAGGCAACTAAACCAGAACAGGTGACAGCAGATAACTGTACAGTAAATAACCCATGCAGGCGGAGAACCTTAGGTGGGACGGACTCCTTCTTACAGCATGTTAAGAGTGTGTATAAGTTTCATCTCGCACTCCTTTTTCAGAACCAAACAGGTGCATTGCAGATTACATTTTCCACATCATTTGGAGTTAAAATCATAAAGGCAAGTGCATGCAGCTGACGCACAAGCTTCACAGGACCAGTGAACTAAAAGGGGCTAATCTATTATAGGTGGCAGTGTGACGGAGATCTTCGTGTCAAGTAGTACTTCTAGTGAACATGCTGACAAAGACAAAGAAGTGTTATGTGTTTGAAAAGCACATTGCTAACAATTAAAATCATTTTCCGTTTCAGGACACATTTAAAAGGTGCTGAGTGTGACGTGGTCAATGTCACACACAGTGTTGTCAGTAAACTGCTCTAATTTAGTTGGGGTTGGTCTCATGACTTTTGGTAAATTTCCGTGCTAGTACATCCCATTAATGTTAAGTCATTTATTTTAAAACTGCATAGTCAATTTGAATTTACTCCTCACTCTGCCAGGCTTCATTCAAAAGTGTTGTAGTAAAAAGGAAAGAAAATTCTCCCAACATTTACAGCACCTCTGGCAAAAGAATACTTAAAATCAGGGAAAAACAAGACGATACACACAACAGCTGCAGCACAGGGCGGGCAAGGAGAACTTGTCCACTGAGTTACTCACAGAGGAAAAGGAATGGAAGTTACAAAGATAAGAGCAAGGAGAACCAACTGGATATGAGGGAAATAAGAGAGATGGATTTAACCAGAGATCAACATATATGGAAACACACACTTAAAACAAAGAATATTTATATTCATCTAACAGCTCAAGAGAAAGATGCTGAAGGTGAGAACAAGAGCTTGACTTTAACTAATTCAATACTGGCTCAGCGTTCTACAACTTAAACATGGAAAACATAACAGGGTCGATTCAAATTAACAAGCATTTAACTATACTAATACACAGTGCTAACGCATTGATTTCATCAGGAGGAAAAAGAGGAGTATGTATATGTATATATATGGCTTATATGAAGAAAACTGCAAAGAGTCATTCTTTAAGAGTTGTGTCAGCATGGAACCTAAACCACTGAGGATGTTGATTAAACTCTGTAATAATAACCTGCAGCACATCACTAAAAGAGACACTTTGTTTTTACAAAACAATAAGAGGAATCCTTTTCTACAAGAGATTATTGCTTTGAATTATGGAGTAGCAGCAGCCCTGTTGAGTGACACGCAGGCGAGTTCATACCTGCGATGTTGCAGTCCGTCTCATCTGTCTGCAAGCTGGTGACACTCGAGTTTTCAATGCGCAGTTGCAAATCACTCAGCTTCTCCCGAAGCTGCTCGATGTCACTTTCTTTGCTGTCCAGCTGCATCTGCAACTCGGTGCGATATGTGCATTCCTCTGCCAGTTGCTGTTGGTAGAAAGGAGAAGAGATTAGAATTAAAAACCTAATAATAAAATACGCTACACAGTTAAACTGGACCGTACTTTTCGATGTTAACTTACTGCCTGCATCTCACTGAGCTCCTTCTGATATTTAATGGCCATGTGGGTAAACTTTTCTTTCTCCTGATTAAGTTCCAGCTGGAGTTTGCGGTTCTCTTTCTCCTTCTTCCGGACGTCTGCTGTGTTGCCTTTCTTCTTATGGTCGAGCTTCATATCTTTTCGATTCATAATCTCTGCCAGTTTGTTCACCGCCTGAAGGATTGAGGTAAACATAATAGTTGTATCAGCCAACATTCTACCCAGCATCTGCATTTGACAATAACTTCTCTAAAGTATAAAATCTTCACCTGAGTTTTTAGTGTGCGCTCATTGTTGAGGCTCTTTTCATAGTTGACCTTTAATGCATTTGTAATCTCTTCCTTCTGTGCTACATATTCTGAAACAAAAAAAAAAAGGATTCAGTTTGTGTGACAAGATAATTACAAAACAACAGATAAAAGGTCAGCATTCCAGTACCTTCCTCTTGAACTCGGAGCTTCTCATGTAACTCTGCCGTCTCTTTGCTGAAGTCCTCAACATCTTTGGTTAAAGTTTTATTGGATTCCTCAAGCTGCACAGAAATAAAAAAATAATAATTTTCCTGAGTCAGTTAATGCAGTTGCAGTGATTATAGTGAATCATCATTCAAAGCGATATTTTAGCTTCTGCTCACCCGTGCAATAGTAGCTTCCTTTTCCCCAACATCCTGCTTATGTCTGGCTGCTGCTTTCTTGTTCTCCTGAATGAGCTCAAAGTACTGCTCCTCCTGAAGTGCCCGAGCAAGCTGCTCTGACTCAGCCTTAGTTACAGTCAGATCCAGCTGGGCGGAAAGGGAGTCCCTGTGTTAAAGGTAAATGGTGTGATAGAGTTAGTTCTTGCTCTTGTGCTGACTACTTCAAACTTAAACCAAGAAAACCTAAATAAGCAAATGAACAAACACATAGGTGGTCAAATAAGTGACAAAAGGCAAAATATACATTAAAAAGAAATTCCATTATTTACCTTTCATTGCACAAATCTTGAACCTTTTTATGTGACTCTTGAACCTGCCGGTTCCTTTCCTCAATCTCCTCTTTTAGTTCCTTGACCTGAGTTTTGTAAAGTGTCTGTGGGAGGAAAGAAATCGTTCAGCTGGCTGTTATCAGAGAAGAGACACTAATATACCGTAATTTATACTTACAGAAAAATACTGTTCGGCCTCAAGCTGGTCCTGAAGTTCCCTCATCTGCCCCTCGTTGCCTCTATATTGTCTGTTAACAAATCAACCCAATAAGATCTGCATTACAATTTTATTTATTCCCTAAATTGAGAAAGTAAATAATGTTTAACACTTTAAAAAACTTTCCTAACACATTTTCAAATAAAATAAAAAAAATCCCCACATCTAAATAAGCTCTTGCAGTGGAGTGAGCTGACCAGTGGATTAGCAAGAGTGTGACTGGAGCGGGACTCAGAGGAAAGCCTAATCTTGTAGCATAAACATTGCAGCAAAACAGCTTTGGAATAGTCTGGCTTTAAGCTGGAATAACAGTACTTATTTGAAAATAACAGGCAATTTCAGGGCAATTTACAACTTGACTTCCAAAGAGAATTACTGCCCAGTGCTGCAACAACAGGAAATAAGAGCTCCTGCCAGCTTTTTGCAGGGCAAAACAAAGTTTTAGAGTGGCTGTCAAAATTATTTTATTTGTAATTATATCACATAATTTATTATCTATTACGTGAAAACCTCATTAAGTTGATCTTATTCCAATCGCAATGTCTCAAGTACTATCACTGACATGAGAAAACCAAGAAATCTAATTCTCAGTACAAATGATACTGCTTCAGAAACCTACTTGGTCAGCTGTGCCAGCTGGAACTCCAGTGAGCGTTTAGTCTCTAGTGCTGTGTTGATCTCCTGCTTGAGTTGCTTCTCTGAACATCTCAGACGATCGACCTCCTGCATGCGAATCTTCAGGTCATTCTGAACCAGGACACGCTTGCTTGACTCTTGTTCTAGCTGTATCTGTACATTTTTCACCTGGGGAATAAATGGAGAAGAATTAAATAATTGTGCAAAAGATGATAATTAGATTAGATTGACCTTTATTTATCCCTCATTGAGGAAATTTTGTGATGCAGAAAGCTGTATATAGTATACATACTTTAAATAGAAACAAAATAAACTACACACTCATCCATATTTATATATATATAAACCAAAATAATGATGCATAGGAGAAAAAAAGAGCTGTACTAAATATAGTGGAAAAGAAAATGCTTTCATGTCTGAAAGCAACATGTGACCCAAACTGTTTACTAACCTCATCTTCCAGCCTTTCCTTTTGTTTCATCAGCTGCTCCATTTTTTGCACAGACTGCTTAAGATCAAACTCTAGCATGGAGCACTGCTTCTCCACCTCCACAACCCGACTCTCTGCTCTCATCCTCGCTCCATTCTCCTCTGACATTTTCTGTTGAACAGCTGGAGCAGGACAGAGACAGTGACACTGTTAAGTCAGTCTTCTACAGCCAAACACATAGTAGTAAGGAAAACTGAGAACCTAAGTTGAGAATATTGGTGCAATAATCACTTTGGATCTAGGGGACATCGCAAATGATCACTCAACCCATCAACTATCACCAACTTTATAACATTTTCGGAAGCAATAACAATGAACAGAGGAATAGATATGTCAAGTAAACGACATGGTGTATGAGTTGGAATGTTTTATAATCTGAAGACTGAAAAGGAAATATACATACAAAAAATAATTAAATTTAAGCAATAAAAAGAGTCTAAATGTAAATCATTATATAAGAGGTGGGGAAAAACTTTTACAGAGAGATAGTAAAAAGAGTAAGGATGTGTGACTTGAACAATACATAAAATAGAAATTCTAAAAGGAAAAAGAAGCAAGGAAACAGCCTAGAGGGCATGCTCTGACATGGGACTGGCATACCGTTCATCGCAGCTGATTTGGCTTCTTCAATAGACTCATATTTGTCAGTGAGCTGTGCCCGAGTCACCCTGTGCTCAGTCTGTTCTTGCTCCAGACGCTGCTGCAAGGTCTTCAGCTTGTAGTTCAGATCTATCTCCAGGTTGTTTTTCTCCTACAGGGAAGAGGAAACAACCAGTAATAATTAGAAAAGCAGTTTCTAATTTTAACACTATTGCTTCCAACTAGTGTCACTTTCTGCGTACTTTCTCCAGGTTATTGCTCCTTTCCTGGGCCTGCTTGCGTTCTGCCTCCACTTTAGAGAGGCTGAGCTTCAAGTTTTTGTTGTCTTCTTGCAGTCCAGCTAATCTCGCTGAGAGTGAAACATAAAGACAGAATCATGGAATAAGTGATGTTTTTTAATGTGAAAGAGATGACTGAGTGTCAACAGGTCACCTTGCAGTTCCCTGATCTCCTCTGAGCCCTGACTGTAGTTCCTTCGTTCAGAGTCCAGGGTGCTTTGAAGAACCAGGAGTTCCTTCTCCAGCTGCGCCTTCTCTCCATCTGCTGAGCGGCTCCTCTCCTGCAACTCGCGGTTCAAACTCTCCAACTGGCTCATTGATTTTGACATCTCTGTGTGGCTCTTTCTCAGTCTTGCTGCAGTGTCTGACTCGGCGCGCAGCAGGTCGTTAGCCTCTTCCAGCTATCAATAAAAACAAAAGAAAATAGAGTTTATTGCAAGCTCGTCCTGAGGCACAGTCCTGGTAGTTAACAGGTGTAAGATGCAGAAAATGAACAGATGGCATTGTCCTTGACTAGTCCAGGATTTGTATGAGTTGTGCAACTTTCACAACAGTATTTTACCTGATTCTGCAGCTGGGCAATTTTGTCATTGGAGACCTGTGAGTTCTGACTGATCTTCTTCATATCTTCAAGCTGCTCCTTCAATGTTGACACTAGAAAAAGACAAAACCTTCATTAAAGTAGGCCTCTTTTAAGCTTCAAGTCCAATCAAGTTTATCAAAAATACATACTTGAGCAAAATTCACAATTCAATACTTTTCAATCCTTACATTAGTAGTAAATCCCTGGATCATAATAGAGATTTTTATGGTTTTAATTATATGTTAACCACTTCATTATCCTTACCCTCATTTTCTAAATTGCGTCTCTTCTCTGCCTCCTGGTCAGCTTTTCTTTGGAACTCGGTGAATCTGTGCTGCAGCATAATCTTATCCTTCTCCAGCAGAGACATGCTGGTTTCTGCACTCTTCCTCAAGTTTGCCTGTGGCAATAAACAACAGAGCAGCTGTGATGTGGAGTGAACGCAACTTTCACTAAACCAAAAGTAATTAGCATAAAAATATACAAATTTATTGCTCATTTAAAACATCTCACGGGACCGAATTATTATTATTTAATTATTATCATTATTAGGGCTGCACGATATAATCAGCATTAATATCTGGCAGATGTTAGTCCTTTTTAACATATCTGTAACGGTAACTTAAACTGGGCCAGTATTAATAACCGATATTTATTTCCAGTTGTATGTGTGTCGGAAGGAGGAGGGGTGTCTGGCCATACAGTATTTGTTTGGGCATGTGACAGAGATGCAGCACAACATTGTAGGGTGTTAAAATTTTTGCACGACACAGAAGATGGATACGCAGACTGACGAAAAATTTTGTCTGTCTTCTGCATCAGTTAATTTGGTCCGTTTTCAGGCAGCTTAGCTATCCGTTGCTTGACGCAGACGACAGAGCAATACCACCGGAAATCGCGGGGGCAGTGTTGAGCTAACACACAACCAGCAAAAGGAACAGGAAGATGAAGTAGAACCGCCAAATAAAAAGCACCCAAAGAAGAAGAAGACGCAGACATAAAAGAAGAAGTTGATAGAAACTGCTTCTTCTTTGTGGTTTTCTTCTTCTTCTTATGGTGTTTTTGTACGGTTCTAAAACAACCTTTTAATGGCGCATTACTGCCACCAACCGTGGTCAAAACATGGGATTGTGAACTCGGAACTGACCACTTATGGGTGAACTGACGTATTACCTATCAAAATGTAAAAGACACATAAAAGTATGAGAGCGGCGACATATGATGAAATTGTCCATCTTCTGCGTCGAGCATAAATGAGCCTTAACTGAAGCAGAGAAGCAATTTCAGCTGTGTGGTTGTTTACCGTGGTGTTGAAAGAAGATACTTGAAAAGCAGTATCGAATACTTGCAAAATTGCAGTAATGTAAGAAAGATGCTAGGTAAAATCATCAGCGCCACCAATTTTATCTGTCATCTGAAAAAGCACTATCTATAGGTTCACAAACAATGGCGGGAAGCTAACACTGCTCACATTAACTTTCATTATGTTAGGTTTGGTCATCTTAAACTTTATAAAAAATATATCAGCCATAACAACAATATTTATAATAATAATAATAATAATAATAATAATTATTATTATTATTATTCTATGGTTGTTTTAAAGGACAGAAGTTTTAAAGGACAGAAGTTAAATGCTGAGAGACAAGAGTTAACCTCTTCATCCAGTTCTTTCATGATCTTCTCAATCTTGGTATTTGATGCCCTAGGGTGAACAGAATAACAGAACATTTTTATCTTTATATATGTCTCACCAGGAAAAGAAAAGTAAAAAAAAGTTCTAAAAAAAATCTTTAAAACTTTTAATAGTTCGGTTTTCTTATCACTAAACACCCACACTTGTTAAAAGACATGTCAAAATAACATTTCTTTGGGTCTTTTTTATTTAAAAAAAACAACAACTAAATTGGAAACACTTTAAAGGACATACAAATGTATTCCCACTAAATTTAACCCATCTTCACACATCACTGCAGGGCTGAAGCCTTATTTTTAAACTAAACTACAGATAAATCTATAAATCTGCTGAGCATTTTGTCTTTGGCTAGAAGACAAAAGCAGAATGAATTATTTACTGCACACCTGCATTTCTGTTCCAACTCATCTTTAAGTTGCATTTCCCTGTGGAGCTGCTCCTCTAGCTGGTAGATTTGTTTCTGCAGGTTCTCCAGCTGGACAGAAACATGCCATTTGAATTTAAGAGAAGAGATAACAGCAGGTATTTTACATCCCATAGGCTTTCTTTTTAAGTGCACATTTCTACTTACATGACTCTTGTCTTCTTTTGTAGAAGAACCATGTTTATCACTCGTCTTTGTTGCAGTGGAGCTGCGAGAAAGGCTGGAAAAAAAGAGTATTTCATTATAGAGATAATTTCAAATGTATTTTGCTAACTAATTGCTGTCACTATTTCTTCAGTTAATAGCAAATATTAATCTAAAAAAGTATAAATAATAAGAACTTATGGAGATTAAGTGAGGAGTTGGAACACTATGTCTGTGATGTTTCCTTTAAAATGAGCTACTCAACATCCACAATGTATTTGTAATAGATTTACTAGGTGTTGCAAGGAATCAGAAACAACATCTCTAAACAATGATTGTAATTATTTCAGAGTCTAAAATCTGACACACGTACTGTTGATTGCTGTAATACGTGAAGCCAACAAAGGGGAGTTGGTTTCCCACAAAGGCCTTTGGTATGGGAAAGGTCTCTTCCTCTCCCCGATCCTCCTCAATGTCATCAAAGTTACTGGTGTCAATGTCACTGCTTAGTTCAGGCACCACAGGAGCAGCCGCTGCAATTGATACAGAGATGAGAAAGATTCACAAAAAACTCTTTACGTACAGTATCAATTTGCTGCATGTAAAGTAGGAGTGGGAAATCTTTAGGCTCATCATGATTCAGATGATCATGGTGCATTATAAATCAATTTTTGAAGCATCTTTTTTTCCCAATGTGAGTACTTGACTACTACTACATTTCAAGTGGAAACGTGTAATATGGTTTCTCATATTTGTCATGAAAAAAAAAAAAAATAAGTTCATCTAATGGGTAATGTAGGACAACTTCCATCACATAAGAGCAAAACATGGAGCTGCACCCAATCCTAGCCGTCTGCACATTCACACCTCACAAAAAGCACAGGACTTTTTGAGCAAGCAAAGTCATCCATAGAAGCCAAAGTACTTCCACATGCTATGTAGGGGGCACTGGTGAGATTTATACATTTAAAAAAAACTACTTTTCCCCAGCCATAGTGATAAGTCACAGTCTTATCTAAAAAAAAATAATCACATAGTCAGTTTCAAAATAGACCTTTAACAATATCTTGGCAAGTCTTCACTACAGGCACTACAAATACTTCAGCTTCTCTTGACCTAATCCAACTTTTGTTTACATTAGTTACCACTAAGGAGGACATCAGAACCTTTAATTTGTTGTCAGCAGCGTGCTAAAATGCTAAAGATGCAATGGTACTGTTTTTAAGTGCCACAAATCCAGTTGTTTCAAGAGATTCTGGACAACAATAGAAATATATATGGGTGGTAAGAAGAAGTCGTAATGTGTGGAGATATTTTAAATTAAAGTCAGTTGATCAGGAAATAAAGTGATAGACATTAATTAATATGTAAAAAGTGTTGAATAAAAAAAAGAAATACACATTGGTAACAAAATGCTTTTAGTAAATTAAAATCTGTTGTAGCAACACCACACAGCATTCACAAGGGTGGGTCTCATAAGCTAGATTATTTTATAGGCTGGCACAGTGATAGCTCATGATAGGAACATTGGCAGCTGCTGTCATGGCATATAGTGTCAAAGTGTGTAGCAAGTTTTTCTAGCTCAATTAGTTCAAAGACTGTGGTATCACATTTTTAATCAAGAATTGAGGAATTTCAATGGTGTTGATGCCAAATATTTGGTGTCAAAAAATTCTAAGTAAATACAAAATCAACAAGAATGAAGTACTATAATACTATAATACCTCCAGATATCTAAGAGAAACAAAAGTAAGTAGTTCAGTTTTTGCAGACAGCTTTTCTTTCAGGAGAACAGATCTATTTTGTAACCCCTTTTACAAGCTGTTGGCTGGCAAAGCTGGTCAGCCAAACGAAAGGGGTGGACAACACAGAAGTGCTGACTTCAGCCTAGTAAAGTATTAAACGTAAAGCCACTAAAGAACTGACCATTGCTACAGGATTTAGCCCTACATTTCTAATCACACTCTGCCACAGTGTCGATCCCAGCGCATTAACATTTGCGTTGAACTGCTTCCCCATGGCTGGCCTCAAAAACGCTGTGCTGTCAATTATTACTCTGAGCAGGAATCACGTTTAGTCTTGGAAAGGATACTGAATGAATGGCTCGTCTACAAGAATTTCCTGCAACTGTGTGGAGTAGGTCAAATGGAAAACATGATCGCTGGCTACATGATTGAAAGAGCAGTGGCTCAAACTGCCAAATTCAATCAGAGTTGTGAAAATCAGAGATTTTAACTGTGAAAATGACTCACTTTCTCTGATATTTTCCCATGTCCACTGGTCATTCTTGAAGAAAGGATGCCTCTTGATTTCATCTACACCATTACGGCCAAGTCGAACTTCCCTGTAGGGACCAGAAGGACAAAAACAATTTCAAGGTTTATAATCTTACATAATAAAAATCTTACTGGAGTTTGTGTTACCAGGTATCTTTCCACAGAGGGTCAAATGCCACTGGGCACAATTAATGCCATAACACAATTTGTCACAATCTAACCTGTCAGTCAAAAAAGCACAGATGAGATTTTTTGCATCATTGGAGATGTCGCTGTCATCCGGGAAGGTCAGGGCATTTTTGTGGTTCATAATTTTGCTGTAGGTCCCCACTAATGAGTCTGCATAGAAAGGAGTATCGCCTGGGCACAGGGGAAAAAAAAAACAAAAAAAATTCATAAATTACATGTTCACCTGCATGATTGCAAGATTAATATCTTTTTCAAGAAATACTTTATCATCACTCACCAACAAGCATTTCATACAGAAACACTCCTACTGACCACCAATCACACTCTCTGCCATAATAGCCGTCTCCTCCTTGGGATTTTAGTACCTCTGGCGAAATGTAGTCTGGAGTTCCCACTGCTGTGTCACATCGTACCATACCATCCTGAAGGGGAAAAGCATTTTTTAACTCATCACCTATATATTTTGTTTGACTACAATAAAGCCAGGGGCACATCAGTAAACAACAATCAGATAAAGCACATCTGTATTTTCGTCGATTTATTTATTTATTTTTTTAAATCTTTATCCATTTAGTGTGATTGTCATATTGACAAAAGTGATATTGTCATACCTTGTTCATTTTCATGCAGGTTCCAAAGTCTGCAAGTTTTAAGTGACCGACCTTGTCTAGCAACATGTTATCAGGCTTCACATCCCTGTTGACACAAATGGCAATGATGTCAGTACAAACACATCACACATACAAATGAAACACACGTCATTTGAAAAGCTGATAACCATAAGCATATCTGCAACATTCGAAAGCTTCTGCTGTACTCTAATAGTTTACTAAACCAGTGGATGAAAGCATGTATTGTTTGTTGTAACAGAAGTGAGAAGAGGGAAACGCCAAATCAGAGATTATAAAAAAATACTGCACACAGCTGCAGCTATCGGTCAGAGTTTATAAACCATGAATGGAAGTGGGACAGAAAAGAACTAAATTTATGTTTACATGAATTTGACAAATTAAAAGATTTTTATTATTGTTTTTGTAAACGATCACTGTAGCCAATCTAGAAATCAAGACAATTTTAGGAGAGCGAGGGAAAAAAAAAAAGAAAGATGCTGTCTGTCACCTGTGAATGAAGCCCATGGAGTGGATTCCATCCAGAGCTAGCACCACCTCAGCGGTGTAAAAGCGGGCCCACTTCTCTGGAACGTCATAGTTGCTCATTAAGTTAACCAAGTCGCCACCAGGCATGTATTCCATCACCATGTAGAGGTAGCGGTCATCTTGGAATGCAAAAAAGAGCTGAGGAACACAAAAGAGATCAAAATAATGGATAAATAAATATAAAAGGGAAATCTAATATAAAAAGTGAGCAAACCAATTAATTTCATACTCATGCATTAGTTTTGTTTTGCCTATATGTAGCATGTATACTGTAGGTCTTGATACACAATTAAATGCATTTTAGGAAGGGGTGCCTGGTGACTATAAGCATATTTTCACCTGGTAACACATTAGAAGAAACAGAAAATTTAAATTTTTCTCTTTCTCGCTCACATTTATGTCTTTGTCAGCTGCTGCTCTGCTATTTGTTAAATTGGCCAAGAATTCTTAACAGATTTCAGTCGAGCTGTCAGCCAGCAAATCGGTTTGGTCAAAATACATGCAGCTCAATTTGGAGCAAACTACTAACACAGACAATAATAAAAGTTCAAATCTAAAAATTGTTGAAATCTAGTCGATTACAGTTTGACCCCAGATGATTTTCTTCTGTGCACGATTGTGTATTGATCTGATGTTTGTAAATTTACGCCATATCCACACAGAGACGAAACAATTTAGTTCTTAAAAAAAAATTTTTGTATAGATGGAAGCTTTTTCAAAAAGGGTGTGTCTACACAATTCTTGTGAGAACGCTGTAGTATCAATGCCAGGCCTGTAAGCTTTGCTGCAACGCTACCGCAGAAATACGCTTTCACACCAGTTTATTCCGAACCATAGCAGGAGGCCTTTATTCCACAGAAATAAACATCGATAGCTCGGAGCTTTGATCCAGAAAGTTGATTGTTACGTTTTTTGGGCTCCATTGTAACCTACGTTTTCCCAAAAATAAACAAGCCATACTCAGATGATTGAGAGTAACAAAATGTTAGAATGTCAGGAAAAGCTTACATTTGTCTAAATTTTAATCAGTTACCAGGCAACATAACAACGCAACTCGAAAGGACATGCAACATTGTGTCACTGAGTCGTAAAAAAAAAGCATTAGGTTGTACACATGCAATGGAAAACGGTGGAGTTTGCAGAGCTATTCACCCCTTCTGTGTTGACAAAACATCCATACGATAAACAAATGTAGCAGAACTTAAACTTGCAGATTTACCCTAGGTATGTGTGTGCATTATAAAGAGAAAGGAATGGGGGGCTGAACTGAATATATAGATTATGAAAGTCAAACAAATAAACACTATTTGCTATAAATTGCAGCTGTTGGTCAACAATTAATTTTTTTTTTTAATTAGGAGCAGCCTTAATTTTAGGCATTTCATCACCAAATCCTACCTGCACCACCCATGCACTGTTGGCAAAAGCCATGATGTCCCTCTCTTCCCAGAAGAAAGCAGAGTCAGACCTCTTGATCATCTCAAACTTGCTCAGCAGCTTCATGGCATATACTTTGCTTGTGGCTTTGTGTCTTACCTGAAAAGATGCAGCAATAATCAAGTCAGACTTTGTATGTACTGTTTGCAACCTCAGGTGAATGCATACGAATGAAGTGCAAAACTCAATCTTACCAACTGAACCTCTCCAAATGCACCCCTTCCAATAACTTTAACCACCTCATAGTCCTCCGCTTTCATCCGTAAATCACGAATCTTACTAATGGTTTCTTTGTCTGGAAAAAACATAAAAAAAAAAAAAATTAATAAATATTTTACATAAACTGAGCTGACTTAAGACAAAGCTTAAATTCAGCCTTATGCACTTTGGCATCAAGTAAAAGTAGCAAAAGCTAAATGGCAGAATTAGCAGCTCAGCTAATACAGTGAGCTATCCGCTTTTATGATCTTATATCCTTTTGAGAGTCATATTATGTTTCCAATTTGAACAGGAACAAGACTGTTGGCAAACATACTAGAAAAAGCTGACAGCGTTTAAGGAGCGTTTGTTGCTTGCCGAGAGTTGGCCTCTTCCCAATGTAATAATTCTAGCTCCCCTAAGGGAGATAGTATCCACTATTCAGCCAAATTTGGTCATGCTAGGGGATAATTTTCAATTTACATGGGCTGCAACTGGCATGGAAAAGCTGGGTGTGGGGTATCTAAGTTCAAATAATCTAAAAAAATAAACACACGTCCTAAACTGTTAGAATACATCTGTGATTAAAACATCATTAAGAAATATTAATGTTTAGAAATTGGAGGACTTCGCAAATGGATTTGGCTGTAGAAAATAATACTTTGTAAATATATTTACTTGCTTGTGCATGTGGGTATATTTTCAGTAGGCCCCTGCATAAACAGTGGAACCATTAGTTGAGTTGACTGGTGTGAAGCACAATGCATCAGAAGAAATCAAAGTAAAGAGCCCTTCAGGCAACTCATGCTATACTAAGAACCAGTGTCTCAGTAGATATCTAGTCCACTGGTCTATACCCATCACTGCTTTACACAAAACGACTTAACCAAGAGCAATTGAGATTATGTGTAATGACAGTTTTTTGCCTTAGGGTTTTTAGTAGCTTTGGTTTATATTCAAACACAAAAACAATCATTTAAACATAACGCGTGTATGTGTAGTGCATGCTGGAGATCAATCACTTCTCCACAAAACCCATCATTTACTAATCAATGCTGCGTGTGACTACAGATCTTAGCAGACTTCAGGATCAAATTGATTCAATAAAACAGAAAATAAACATTAACTATGTAGCTGACTTACAGACATTTCAGTTAAAATACAAATTGACTACATGAAAATCAAGAAATTAAAGACATATATTCCCAAGTTACAACACTAGCCCAACCTCAGACATTACAGTCTCTGTAAGAACGAGTTTTAGGATACACTGTAATATGATAGCTGCCATTTCCTACAGATGTCATTGCAATTCAGCAGTTAATAATTACCAATCAAAAGTTTGGACGCACTTTTCCATTGGACATATTGGGAAAGTGCGTGCAGATTTTTGGCTGGTACTGTAGGTCACCATGTGGGTCAACACCCATTTATGAAAGCCTCTTTGTTGGGGACACCAAGCAGCAGACACCTATTGTGTCCCAGCATACAGAGTGGCAGTGACCCAAAAACAGCTTTCTTTTGTAAACCTAGACTTAAACCCCACATGTAATAGGGGTCTGCAATCGCAAATGGGACATCAATGTTAAAGGACTCCTTAGGAGGGGATTGTGTGATGCCTGGTACTTACATCTATTCAAAAAGTTGTCAATGCTCTTGTTTTTCCTCAGGGCAGGGAAGTCGAGGTCATATACCAGAGCATCCAAGCCATCCTGAAGGAAGAAGAACAGAATTAACAAGCAGGAAGACAAAACTACACTTTCTCTACTTATCCACCAACATCACAGACAACATGCAAAGAGCAAAGAGTCGACTGTAGGGCTGTGGCGCTTCTCGAAGAGCTCTGAACAGAGATTTCTACAGGGGGATTTAAATCAGTGATTGGGATTAAATAAATAGGATCAGAGAAACACATTTTATAAATTTTAAAAATTTTTATTTATACATTTTATATTTTATAAATTAAAAGTAATGGATTAAATAACTTGTGGTGACTAAATTGCTGGTACACACATAAGGATGTGAATCTAAATCTGAAGAGATTTTTTTTTTATCTGTTAGAGACCTCACACATGAAGATAAAAAAATCCGGCATTTAACAGTTTTGATTGTACTGTGTGTGGTGTGCTCCAATAATCTCAGCACAGAACAACACACACATAATGATTCTGTCCCGCAACCGCTCTAGAATCTAGTCCTCCGAGCCAGAAATCTTGCGTCATCAAACGCGATTGAACAAAAACAAAGAAGAAGAAACATGGCAACAACCGAAAAACATAACACCCATGGCAGAGACATACATAATGGAGTAATGATGGTGGTCTTGCAACTATTATTAATAGAAAAAATAATTAAAAAATGAGAGACTGGAGACAGCACGAACATGGACTTTATTTCCTTCCTCGTTTCCCTGTCAGCTCGCTCTCTGGAAGGTTACTTTCTGTTCCACATCACAATCCACACAGTCACAAATCAGGAATCGTCGGCTTTCCACACGCGTGAAGATTTTTTGTCACAATATTGAACATGTTTAATACTTCCAATTTTCAGCCACAACCCGTTTCGGACACCTCAGACTAAATGATAATTTTATAGGATAACCTTGTAAGACTTCAGATAATCAGGCGTTTGCCGTCCTTGATCAGGAACGGGAAAAATAGGGACAAAAACAGTCCAATAATCTTTATGTGTTTACCCAGCTTTAGGGTTCTTTATTCACCAAAGCATCTTGGTGTGAAGCCCCACCACACAGGGATGTCATGATTATGAAATTTTAATAGATGGAGGTTTTTCCACAAATAACTGCAAATGATTTGTGTTTGTTTTTTGAGCCCAAATAATAAATAAGCACACACCTTTAGAGGAAAAACAGCTTTTAGACAGCTGAAGTATAAATAAAGATAACATTTGTTCCTTTTAAGTTTTGAAAAAAAAATGTCTGTGGAAGCAGATTAAAAGTCTATTTCTCTCAGATCTTTGAGGATGTCATTCTTTGTTTAGTTGCACAAGCTGGTGATTGGAGATTTTAAGTATGTTTTTCCTGTTTGTTAATTCTGTTTATGGAAGCGTAACATTTCTTTAAATGCTGGTTTTTCAACTGTATTAAGTGTGTCTTCAGATACTCTCATGTTTTTATTGAGTCACTGGAAAGCTTTGCCAACAGCCAGCTGCTGAAAAGGACCTGCAGCTGTGGCTTTTATTCCAAGTCAGCAAACTACAATTGGCATAATTTTAAATTGGCTTTTAAGAGTAATTGAACATTATGTAGATGGCAGCACAGTAAATCTTTAAATTTAAGTCAAATTACCCAACCAATTATAAAGTGCAATACCTCAGTTCAATGAACAGCAAGAAATGATGCTGCATGTTCATACACTACCTTTTGGAACCAGCTGCTTGCAGCCGCTGCTAGTAAATTAAACACCCAAAACCCTGTCATCAGACTAATATGAACCATTATTCACATAGTAAATGTAGTTATTAGAAAACTCTGACTTTACAAAGTTCTACATCATACCTCAGCTGATGTACAGAGCAATCCAAATTGCAAATACCATCTCTGTGCTGTGGCTCCCATTGTTATTGTCACTTAATGGAGCCACAAGGAACCTTAATCTACTGAAACCTGAAAGCAGCTGTTTAGACAGTAATGTGAAGCCATAAAATGTGCTTGAAAAGTACTATGAAGTTTGAAATTAATAATATCTTAAATGATGTGTTAATTTGTTAAATATTGGAATTACAAATGCTTTAAACAAACAAGTACGTATAGCTATCGCTCCTCTGGCTACTTAGGAGCCAAAATGCCACTGGCATAATTTAATCTAATCTGCTATAATCCAGAGTGACTGGAGTGGCACATGAACACTTGAACACATAGTTTTGTGCAGTCTCTCAAACAGGTGTAAGCCAGATGTTGAACATGAACATCTCGAGGTCCTGCCACAGGTTAGTTTACCCAAGTTTTTTTTAGTCTGAAGTTCAGTAGTAAACTTTGCAGCGGAGGTACAATAAGAATACAAAAGACCTTACTTGCCAGCAAAACGTACATCATCTCTGAATTCTCCATCATAGCAAGAACCTTGTCACTTAGGTATCATGAATATGATAACACATTTGTTTCTGCATCTCTGAGCAAAGCTGTGATGACACACAGTGAATAAGCGGCTAAGACAAAGCAAAGAATCCTCTTAAGAAACTTTGCTGCTTCGGCTCTACAGTGGAGGTCGGGGCCACACCCCTCCACATGAGACATAACACCAAGTGCCCTGCAGGATGGGTGGAAACAGGGAAAAGGCAGGTGGAAGAGGCAAAAGGAGACATGGTGGGTGTAAAGTGTGTCTTGAAAAAAATAAACACAATACAGGATGCTTTTAAGGTCGGTAGTAAGACTCGTAGCAATCTTCAGCTCAGCTTACAAACCTTCATAGGTCAATGCTGAGGAGAAAGTCTGACAAGACAGACCATAAACTGGTAGAACAAGGGACCTTGTTGGCCATACTGAATCCAACCAGCCTACACAACAAAAAAAAAAGTGCTGAAGAACTGAGTCTTTCAGGACCCTAATCACAAGGCTCCGCGCACAGCGTTGCACGTTTGCATAACTTCCTGCCACAGAAAACTCTGGACAGCCACAGTAACATTCCTTAACAGGACTGTACATGTCAGAGAGCTATTTTAGGTATGTGGCCAAACAAGTTCTCAACAAAAAGTGAAGGAAGGGAGAGAAAAAATTATCTAAAGTAAAAGAGTCCCTTAGTGCTGCTTATTTTCAATCAGCACTTGTGTTTAACACTATAAAGGAAAGATGGAGGGAGGGGAGGGCTGGTGAATATGGAGCTGGCTGGTCCAATAAGAGAACAAATAGAGGAAAAAACAAAGTCACAGTGCATGACGGCCATGTTAAGATGGTTCAAGTCAAACACCAGAAGATTAAAAATTAAATGCAATATCACAAAATTACATTGACATAAACAATAAAATCACTAAACTAATTAATTTATTTAATGATAGATGAATAGATTATAAAATAAATATTATCCGATCCAATATCTTATCAGGCTCAGATATAGTGGGAGTCGAAAGTTTGGGAACCCCTGGTTAAAATTCATTGTAATTCGCAAAAAGAAGCCAAGGAAAGATGGAAAAATCTCCGAAAGGCATCAAATTACAGATTAGACATTCTTATAACATATTTTAAAAAGTCAGATCTTCTTTCATTTGTTTACACTCTGAAAATAACAGCAAGGGAAAAAAGCATCTGCAAAAGTTTGGGCACCCTGCAGAGTGTATAGCATGCACCCACTACCAGCACGCAGGATTGTGAGAAAAGCAAGTCAAAACCCATGTTTGACTGCACGACTGCACGACAGACACTGGAGTTGTGGTACACAATTCCACTATAAAGATATACTTGTACAAATATGGTCTTCATGGAAGAGTCATCAGAAGATAACCTCTTCTACGTCCTCGCCACAAAAATCAGCATTTGAAGTTTGCAAATGAATATATAGACAAGCCTGATGGATTTGGAAACAAGTTCTGTGGACCAATGAGGTTAAAATAGAACTTTTTAGCCGGAATGAGCAAAAATACATTTGGAGAAGACAGAGCACAGATTTAATGAAAAGAACCTCTGTCCAACTGTTAAGCATGGGGGTGGATCAATCATGCTTTGGGGTTGTATTGCAGCCAGGGAACATTTCACGAGTAGAAGGAAGAATGGATTCAATAAGATTCCAGCAATTATTGGATGCTAACTTGATGTTATCTGTGAAAAAGTTGAAGTTAAAGAGAGGATGGCTTCTACAAATGGATAATGATCCTAAACACACCTCAAAATCCACGATGGATTACATCAAGAGGCATAATCTGCAGGTTTTGCCATGGCCTTCACAATCTCCTGACCTCAACATAACTGAAACTCTATGGATAGACCTTAAAAGAGCAGCACGTGACAGACCAGCCCAAAAATCTCAAAGAACTGGAAGACTTTTGTAAGGAAGAATGGGCGAGGATACCTCAAACAATAATTGGCTGGCTACAAAAAGTGTTTACAAGCTGCCAAAGGGGGCAGTATAAGGTAACAATTCTGCAGGGTGCCCAAACTTTTGCAGAGGCCTTTTTTTTTTCCCTGTTTTTTTTAAAGTGTAAATGATGGAAATAAAATCTAATTTTTTTTTAACATATTATAAGAATATCTAATCTGTAATTTTATGTCTTTTGGAGATTTTTCCATCTTTCCTTGGCTTCTTTTTGCACATTAAAATGAATTTTAACCAGGGGTGCCCAAACTTTCGATCCCCACTGTATACTTGCTTCATGGATCGGATATCTGACTAAATTCCCCGATCCAATGCTTCGGTGTTTACAAATTAAAAGTATGATACAAGTTTAAGCCTATCAAAATAAGCTGATGCAGAATCAGTAGATGAAATCTATCCATTAGAACATATAAATACATATAATTATATATGACTTTGTATTTTACTCTGAGTTTCTAGTTTAGATGCAGCGTTACCGTACACCCGCACCTACAAGTGTGACGGGGAATGAGCTGCCACTGCTAATTTAGCGTGTCACTAATATGAATACATTAGATTGGAAACATAAAGCAAGAGCAACTTTATACATGTAAAACCAAGATTCCCAAGGTAAAAAGTTGTTCAACTAAGAAGAGAAAAAAGTGCAGCAGGTGAAGTGTTAAACACACAATGTTAAACTGAAGGGATTAACGAACAGAAAAGTTGCTTCAACTCATCATTCTGGCCAATCAGCCTCTATCGGTCAAGGAAAATGGTGGAGAAGTTCACTAGCTAAAATGCTATAACCCTGCTCAATGATGCGACTAGTATGAAGGTGAAGGAAGACCCGGGAATCAAAAAGGTTTCTTTCTATCTCCATTAGATCTATTGCTTTGTTTATCTCTTTATACAGATGGGAGATGTAAAAGTATAGAGCTGTAGAGATACAGATGAATTTGATCTTGTTTTAAAATCCTTGTGTACAGAGAAGTCATCGGATTCAGTCCATAAATAAGATCAAGTTACTTCTGCAGACTAATCTATGATTGTCAAGGTTGTGGGTCAACTTCCAACATTGACCTCAGTTGAACTTACTCAAAGCAATTAATCCTAACATGGATCATTCTAAAAATCAGCTCAACACCAGGCTAATTCGTATACAGGCTTATGGTGACTGATTACCAGCTTTTCCTTTTTTTAAAAAAAAAAAAAAAAAAAAGAAGAGAAAAAAAAAGAGAATTCCCAGAAGTTAAACCATCCTTAATAGAGCACTTATTGTAGCTCCTAAGTTTCAAAGTTGATTAGTCTGCTTTTCAGACAAACAGGGAGGAGGAGGCAAGACTTTGCAGCACAAAAATGAGGAAAAAATGTTGCAAACAATGCATAATGCAAGTTCATACATCTATGAGCTAAGTCCTGTGACTATCCTGATACCTGACAGAAATGTATGCATATTATTTACTGAATGCAACAGTAGCTGAAAGTGGGAGTCATCAGACTCACTTTTAATATGTGGGACTCTTGGTGGAAAGGAAAAAAAACATAAGAAAACAAATCAGAGCTTATCATCTTTCTGCTGATGCTGCTCCAGCCAGAGGATGGCACATCCCTGGGATTACTGGATAACATGAAAACCTATCTAATTACCATATTAAAGAAATGTGGTGGCAATGAAAAAAAATGAATAGCTGTACAAAACACACTAAGCCCCTGGTTGACATTACATATGGCAATTATTTCTTCTATTTCTTAACTTTTCAGGGAGAAAAATACACACAAGCCCTTTTCCAGACATTTAAGTCTGAGTTAAAATTTCCATGAGACATTCGGCCACATCATCGGCGTGCCATCACAAGGCATGTGAATGGCTAAGTCGAGCACAACTTCTTGTTTCCTAGTTGCTACTTCGTCAAGACAATATGCACATGTGAACAATTGTGCAGACGGGCATTTAGTTCTTCGTGCAAATAAAGGTAGCTCCACTGGGAGCCTAAGAAAAAACAAATGTGATCATACAAACCAATGAAGCCATTCAAAGCATGAAATACCACATCAGTTCCTCATTGCTTCCTCTCAGACAGTCTGAGAGAAACCAATACTTAAGTGTGTGTTTATTCAATTGGTACACTATGAAAGAAAGCTACTAGTGAGACTTGCATTTGTGTTATTTAAACTATTCACTTTGTGCATACTACTTTTACACACACCCCTTGTACCTAATATCTATAGACAGGAAATTCCACTTATGTATGAAGACTGCATATCTAACAACTCTACTGAATAAATGGAAGTGGCAGTCAACTCAGGGGTGATTAAACAGGGGTATTCCATTTTATTATCAGGTCCAAGTGAGTTGAAATCACTGCCACAAATACTTTGATGTCAAAATATAAATGACTTACTCCCAACAGTGAAGCACACCTGCGTGTTTCCACTGACAGGGCTTTGCATTCTCAAGCAAAACCCTGCTTTCCTGCTCAGCATTTTTTATCTCACCCAAATAAATAATTATCTTATTAAACACGAACTTGGTACAGTTTATCCATTTTTAAAGGACATAGTCAAGAGGCTCCTTTAAGTAAGATATCTTAACTGGGATTTTACCATTTAGGAAAACAGATTTAAAGTAAAGAAGAATGGAATAAAGTTCAATGGTGAAAAGGGAAAACCTGCTCAGTTATTAAAAAATGAGATCATTTTAGTATGCATTCCTGAACATAATCAGCCTGTTGAGGGAATGCAGAGCTACAAATAGCTCAGCCAATTGTTGTTCCCATAACTGAATAGCTGAGGAGAGCAGTTTACAACTGACAATTCTGAACCTTTCTAACAATAAGGGCAGATAAAATGTTGGCTATAACATTCACCACAAATAAGTTTCTTAAAGCAAGTTCCAATCTAGCTGCTTTTCATGTTTTAGTCAATTACTTAAACATTTTAAAGATAGTTTAAACAATCATCTATTTTCAGAAGGGTAACCCTAGTTATCCAACTCTGGTTGCTTGTTTTGTTTTATTTTATCATTATTATTTTATTGATAGTGGTCGTTCACGACCATAAAAGTGACTTTCACTGAGAGTCTAAGCTGTATTATCTTTGCAATGGGCAGTGAAGCTGTGATGGAGGAACCATTCACAACAAATAAAGATGTTGCACTCATCTGCGTAAACATCTGCGTAAACTAGGTAAATTTTCTAACATTCCATTTTAACTTTATTTTATTAAGTGATCCATGTATTAGTATAATAAACAAACACAAAACCTTGTATTAAAATTAAAGCTCATCCTGCTGCAAACACGCTTTGTTTTGGTTGAACTTGCAGTTCTCTACATGTTCAACATTGTAGAGCTTTGCAGAGTAACGGCTCTATACTGCAGAGCAATCGTAAAACAAAGAAGAAGCATGAATAAGTATATTATAAACAGTACTTAACATTAATGAAGTTTCAATAACACAGGTTATAGAGTATGTTTACGAAGTAAAAATACCATGTAAAACTTTTCTACGTCCGTATCAAACCAATACCATCACAGCCACACACAGATAAACGTCAACAATAACAAAACCTTGTGATGCTTTATTATGCTCCTGTTAAAACTGTGCAGATTCATCAATAAACCTAAAACCACCAAGAAATAACATTTTCAGAGTAGGCAACACCTAAGGGTTAGGCTCATCAACTGAAGGCAAAGGTTACTGAGGCGAAGGCAGGTATTCAGCTGGAGTAAGGCAAGAATTCACTGAGCTTCAGCTATAATTCTAACTGGGATCTAGCGGATCAACTATGAATTAAGATTATGAGGTAGGCCAACAACATGTTATATAAAATAACTTTAAATACTGTTTTAGACTATGACAATATTTTGTAATGGTGGCTGTTACTTAGGCGGAAGGGCGCATGCGTAGCACAGAAATCTGTAAAAGATCCATTAAGTCAATGCCACTGACTACTCAGAAATTGGGTCAGCGTAAGTGTATTTTATTGCATATTAACTGCATAACGGTCAAGTGCATCTCTTGTATGACTAAACTGAGGGGAAATGCACTTAACCCAGTTGAAGTGTATGAAACTGTACTTATAATACATTTTTTTCTGTTAATCTTTTTGCAAGTGAGGTCGTAATGTTGTTTAAACAAGTATTGTAGCATTGACTAATTAGCACCCAGCGCCATCTCCCAAACTGCGTAAGATTGAACCTGTAATATTAAATATCACTGTAGCCCATCTATTAAAACAGCATACACTGCTATGCCGTTTTGATTAAGTAGCCTAAACCGACAGACAATAGTACGCTCTTCTGACAATGTATGCCAGACCGTCAACACTGGCGACTTCTTCTACTCCTCTAACTTGAGCTGGGAACATGTGACCTGCTGCGGCATGTTTGTAGAATTATATTTTGTTTTGGCTTACATATGGACTAAGTCTTGTCCAGACCTTCTCCTATTCTCATGTCGATAAAAACCGAAATGTTTCCAAACACTCGCCTTTGAACCTAATGAGTAAATCTTACGCTCAGTAACAGTAAAAATGTACGAATCATAATTGAATTGATAAAAATCGATTAAATAGCAAATCGGCCCCGCCCACTGGTGCACACACCAGAGCTCAGCCAACAACTTAGCAACTTTGGCCTTATTTTTTAGCGAGTTTTAATACCCTTCTGGCAACTTTATTTTAAAAAAGCAACAAGCAACTTTTTCTGGTGTTATTGGAGAATTTTAGAGGCCGAGTTGATAACAAGTAACGTTTACTCTTCTTAATAAGTCACAGGAGCAGCCACAGTCCACCTCTGCTGAAATTTTTGTAATAGAGTCCCACCCAGGATTTTTTAAGTTATATATATCACAAATAATCTCTCTCTCTATATCTATATAGATATATATCTATATCTATATATCTATATATATCTATATATATATATAGATATATATATATATCACTTAAAACAATCAAACTGCTTAGCTTTGTTTGATGGTCTGTGACCATCCATCTTTCTATTGATGTCATTCCAGGTTTTCAACAGGGTTCAGATCTGGAGATTGAGCTGGCCATGACAGGCTCTGGATGTGGTGATCCCCCATCCAGACCTTGATTCCCCTGGCTGTGTGGTTAGGAGGATTGTCCTGCTGTAATCCTCTGGGTTGGGGAGCACTGCCTTAACATAAGGAAGTAAATGTTTTTCCTAGGATAATCTTGTATGTGGCTTTATTAATGCATCCGTCACAATGACACATTTCCCTGATTCCAGCCTTGCTGAAGCACCCCTAATCATTACTGTTCCTTCTCTATAATTAACAGTCAGTACAATACATTATAAGCCTCTCCAGAACTCCATCTAACCATAAAACCACTAGGTGTTGGGCAGAGCTGCAAGATGGGCTCAGAGAAGATGACCTTACTCCAGTCTTCTTCTGTCCAGGAGAAGACTGGACCTTATGGACCTTAGGCTGTGGTATTTTTCAAACTTCAGCCTGAGGTCTTTGCTTCTCACAGATTAAGGTGAGTTTAGCATGACTCCAATCCTCCCTTCCAACTGTTCTTGCCATACACTTCACCTCACTGCCACTGTGTTTGATGGTCACTCGATGTCAGCCTATAGTTCTTGAGTGATAGGTTTGTGGTCATCCCTTTCAGTTCACAGTTGTTTTGCCCTCTGTACTACTCAAGACTGTAGTTTGGTTGTTATTAAAGCAATATGAGATGTTCTTGTGTAGGAATTTTTTTTTTAATATGGTAATACTCAAAGATGTGGATTTCCCTGGAGTCTGCTAAGATCCCTTTACAAAACAGTCCAGAAAATGATGACAGGGTGGTGTTGTGGTGGCAGAGCATCCAGATAAAGATAAATCTTACGTGGAATGACGAGTATTTATTTAAAAGCTCAAGACAAGAGAAACAGGATTAGAAAACAGAAAAGTTAGTGCATACCCAAAGTTGAATGGTAAGATTTAGGCCAATTATAATCCTAGCACAACCCAGACCAAGCTTTAGCAGGAAAAAGTACTATTCCAGCAGTTCTACACTTTAAACAGAGTGTAGTAGCAGGTAAAGAAACATTTTGTAGTCGGTAAATGGCTTGAATTGTGCATTATGATGGAACCTATTGCTCACAGTCAAGCATGTTGGCTGGTTTATGGGTTACATGTCCTGATTCACAGCCCTGAGAAACACGAGTCTTTACTCTTCAGTCCACATAATTTTGGTTTATGGGAAGAGAGCAGAGCCCACACCCTGCTACCTCAGAGCTGCTTGCCTGGTCGGTCTCAACTCTCTCCAGACATGCAGAATGGCTTTGGGACACACAGGGGACTCCAGGCCAGTCAAAGACAAGAGGTTATTTGATTAGCATGGAATTTTATTAAGCTGTGGGTGGAGTTCCATGGTGGTAGAGAGCCTCAGCTAAAGGCCCCCATTCATTGATCAGAGATTGCAGGAAGGGAGAAAAAGATGAAAAACACCCTTGTGTGAGCCTGCCAGTAGGAACAGCCTCCACAGGTTTCTGCTGTTCAAATGCAGAGCATGTGCACTTTTAATGTGAGTTTAATAGCCTCTTTCTGCAACATGACAGGACATCACAGAGACTAAGCATGTTTTCTTTTCAAAAGACAGTCATCTACAGCAGCTTATTCACAACATAAACAACAACTTGAGCACATGGGTGGGGTTGTAAGGCAAACCCCCATCCCAAATGCTATTTTGCTTAGTTATCAGCCTGCTAGTACATACATCCCATATAATACAATCAAGATTGTGAGGAACTTAACAGGAAACACCAAAAGAACATATATGTCCATCCTGAATTATATTGTCCATCCTGAATTAACTACAATGGAAACTACTGTACTCAAGTAGTAAACCCATAATAAAGTCAGTTAGAGCTGCAAAGCTGAAACACAGGTGTCGATGTCAGTCAATAGATATTCTGGAAATTTCATTAATTTATTTTTCCTACAAATTTGGATCAATCATGCCAAATACATGGGTGCACCTCAAGCCAAATCCCTGTAAAAACCCTAGTCACTGTCAGCCAAGCTAACACATTCCTCATATCAACAAATTCATGACACATTTCCTTGGCATTCACTCCACACCAAGTCAGTTCCAAAGACTGCATTAATACAAACCTATGATGTGGTTGCTTGAGGGTTTAGCACATGCAGCAGCCACCTTCTCCCTCAGACAGGAGAGTCGGTTCATGAGGGGGTCATCTATTAAAACATGAACGGCATACTGTACTACCAGCTGGAGAAATGCAGGTTACAATAGGCTTGAAGATGGTCTAAACCTACATATAAAATTTAGACACATCCAGACCAAACAACACAACTAATCACTCACTTCCTAATGATTAAAACCACACCTTGTGGCATCACAAATCACTTTAGAGAAGGTGCGAATTTAATTTAATAACACAATTTGATTTAACTGTCCTAATCTAACAATATTTATACATGGTGTGCCTTTCTTTGTCACAAACACAATGGCTGCTATCTGTCAGTCTAAATTAATTGTCACTGGTCTTTTTTCTCCCTTGTAATATGCTCCAACACCTGTTGTTAATACTGATGGAACATAGCTAAACAATATTGACATGGCTTATAATCCCTCTTATTACAGTTTGATCTGGGGAAGTACAGATAAATTAGGAGACAGATGGATCCTGAACTTATTCCAGAAAAATAAACAATCTCAGAGAGAAAGAAATGCCAAGAAAAAATAAATAAATAAAATATA
>JBAMHW010000008.1:19700094-19734819 GCA_037177495.1 Rhadinocentrus ornatus
TATATATACACACACACACACACGGAAGAGATGCAAGATAACCAAAAGTAGAGACCTATAAACCAAAAATGTGGTACTAAAACCACAAAGACGCTAAATGAAAATTTACTCCAGGAGATAAAAACCTGATCAAAACTGGACAAAAATAATAAAATTGGAGGGCCAATAAAGAGACTCCGAATCACCACAAAGTTACAATAAATCTTAACAGCTTCAAACGAGCAAAACGGGGGTGAAACAACAAAGAAGAGAAATGTAGCATTGCTTAATATGACAAACTGCCCAAACTCGGAAAGTGTACAACTTTGAATATAGTTCAAAATGGCAATATTCGCACATAAAATGGTGCAAAATATCTACATTATATTTACTTGGGAACACATATTAATCACAAATTCAATAGTGACTGTTTTGGTCCTTGTTAAGATAACTGAATGGGCCGGTGTTACACGTTTGTACCCAGGAGTCGGTTTTTCCACAATACAACCAAGACCTCAAGTTAATTCAATGTTTGACAGTGACAAACTACTCATAAGTGTCCTTCAGCAAATATATACTTAATATATGTTAATGCACACCTCATCAAACTTGTTCAAGTGTATGAATTTCTGCTCCAAGGAGTAGACTGACCCCGAATAGCTGCGATAGCTACCTGGCAAGCTAACAAGCTACAAACTTACCAGTAGACAGTCCGTGTTTATTTCTGACTTTGGGTCCGTCAACATGGAATCGATTTTTTCACATCGAGCTTCCATACTTTTCCCAGAAGACATTTTGTCAAACTCAGTCTCGGCGCTGGGCAATGAACAAAAACAGCTTTCAAGCGAGGCAATGGGATGGCTAGCTAGCTTTAGCAGCCAGCGGCAGCTAGCTAGCCAAGTGTTCCTTTCTTGTGATGTGAACTTTACACCGAACTTCAGAGAAAATGCATCGTTCTCTTCCAGTTTTCACAGACAATAAAGACTTTAAGATTACATTGAACATGCCACATTTCGGAGTAGGAAGATTTCTTTCCAAGCACAAGTGGCAAACAACTTCAGTAGCAGAGATAAATGCGGCGGCAGATTAGTCAACCTCCGTAGGATGCCACTGAGGATAAGTACTTAAAACGTTGGTGCATCCACACAAAAGGCAATTCAAATGTAACTGCAATGTCTTCACGAAAATTGCAGTTTGTCGGAAGACTAGTCCAGGCCCGTTCCCATCGCTGTGCCAGGGCCTATCAGGAATCGACCAACGAATCTGACAGCTGAAAAGTAGAAGTGGTGGGGAAAAAACTTCTGCTTCTTCCAAATTTCGAACAGTTTAAACACGGAGTCGCTATAACGTTTCACCGTACTCCTTCCGCAGCGTCCCATGTACTGTCATTCACTGACGACTGTTTTCCATCCAAACAGTTGTACCTCTCACACTGAATATAAATGTAAATCGGGTTAGATGTGTGTTCGTTTTCGGAAAACAATCGCAGACTATGCCCGTTTTTCTCACACAGCTTGGCCAACATGTCCGCCTTCCTGTTCAAACACACCAGAGAAGCTACTTCAAAATGTCAAGTACTGCGCATGCGCTATGCTAGAGCGCTTTCAAGGTTTCACATGCAACACGTTGCTGTTCCCAATGTTTCAACGTAAACGGCAAGATCTCATATAAAATCTGCCAGGAGAATAAAACCATTACACACAATCACTCAGACAAAATTATATAATTTTTACCACCTTATACTAAACTGACCCTTTCTCCTCACCCCTAATCGTTTCAATTATACAGTTATTGTACTGGCTGCAGGTTTTAGACTATGGGCATCTGCGTAACATGTTAACACAATTTTTTATGTACTGGACAGAAATGTCATTTGGGGTACTTTGTAAAATATAAATAAAATGTCTTCGTTTTAAATGTTACTCTCCAATTACTAAAACCGATACAAAACCAACAACAACAACAATAATAATAATAATAATGAAAACATTATTATAATATAATACATTTTGCCGTTTTAATCAATAGACTCAGGGTTGATCCATTTCTATTCTATTCCTGTGCAAGCATTTTTTTTAACGTCACAGAAGTGGGCTATTCGCAATATAACATTAAATTAATTTATTATTCGTCCCATTTTATAGGAAAGGTGTGATTGCATTCTGTGCATGGTCGATGGTTCTCAGATTATGCAAGTAGTTTGTCCTCCAATTAATGCCAAACAAGTAATCTTTCCCTTGCTTCTCTCCAGTTTAATGAACTGTAACCACAATAATCTGCAAACAGTATTCCTAATGTTGTCCGCCAGAGGGTGGTGTTTTACAACTTATGCTGGGATTTCGCTTGTTTTCAGGAACTTGAAAGGCTGTAATCTTGATGCTGTTTGTTTATTAACGTTACAAACTAAGCAATATTAGCGTAATTCACTGGAGCCAATAGAACCAAATTATGCGTGTCTCTCAAATAAGGCACGCGTTTTTATTTTAATAAATAATAAAAAATAAAAAAAAGAAATTGTTATAGTTTTAACTAATGCTGAGGCTCAACTTCGCAGAAAAAAATGTAGTTAACAGCTATGCCTAGGTTTATAGTCTAATAAATTACAATTTAATGCTAGATTTATTTCCATTTGGCTCTGTTTGTTGTTTATTTTCTTTGTACTGTGGCCCGTTGCATTTATTTAATTTAATATTTTGACATTTAATACTTTTCTGACTGAATTTGGATATGTAGGTTGCGTGTTTAATGCTTCCTATCGGCAGTGTTTTTTCACCGTGCACCGAAACAAATTGAAGTTAAGTTCCGCTAACACTAAACCAAATGGTAGCCTACGCGCAATACTGTCCTGACGTCACTCGGGAGCTCCGTGGCGGTGGGCAGATCACATTAGCCGTGTCCGAAACGGCATCGATGGTGGCGCTGGAGTCAGGGACGCAGCTTCACCCACGGTCGCGATTCTTCACGGACATGGCCACGTAGCGCGTTTTAGACCAGATAAGGTAAGATTGCAAAGAACTGTTTTGCTTGTCTTTGCATATAAACACATATTGAACGTCACATGTCAAGAATGTCTACACCATGGTCGCACCGCAGCCTGTCAAGTCGCACGTTTACCAGATGTTGAAAGTTTGTTTGAAGGTAAAAGAAACGTAAAGTGATTTCTCGCAGAACGTATAAACTGAGACACCATTTGGCATAATCAGTTGAGGAGTGCCAGTAAACATGTTTGGATGCAAAAATGTCGCCTTTTAAAAAGCCTGTACTTCATTTGCTTGCTTTACGCAAATTAACAAGCCTTCAGTAATGTAGTAGCTGTCAGTGACGGTCACCTGTAAGTGCGTGAATTTAACGTCCTGTTTTTTTTATTTTTATTTTTTTTTAAGCTTAAATGGTTCTTTAGGCTAAAAATGAGTTATACTGATGAAAATAGGGTATTTTGAGAGGGGGATATTTTGATAGCCTACTGCTTGTGTTCATCTATCATTGTTAATATTGTCAGGTCAAGCAGGATGTCTGGAGCCACGCCACTAATTTAAGTGCTTGTCTATTGAAAACTACAGTTGCCTAAGGCTTGGTGTTGAAACAGGCTTCAGCAGCTTTAGATAAAGTCATATCAGGTAACAGGAAGCAGAAGATGTATTTGGTGGTTTTCAAGGAGCAAACCAAACTTTTTTAAATAATTTTTTTTATTTTTATAGTTTGTACCAAAATGTCATTAGAGCTTACAATCATTGTGTACACATTTTTAACATCCTCCCATTTCATCAGGCTAGTATGTTAAACTGAAACTTTTCATTTTTTATAATTTCATTTAAGGCTTTAAAAATCCTAATGCATCCTCTAAGTCATGTACATATTACAGTGAGTACGTGTTCAATGAATAGCACATATTGTGAATTAACTGGGTGGCCTGTCTTACCGAGAGCACGCGCAGCCCTGTCACAGAGGGCAAGGGCTGAAGGGGGCAGGGGGCCTTTGACCGCTGACCATCTGGTCCTTTGGGGGCTGGTTTCCTCACTGGCTGCCTTTGTTTCTGGCAAACAATCAGGACTTAATCTGGGAGGAGATAAGTAAGGCCCGGTGACACTGCTCCTGTACTCGGACAGGTTTCTTTCTGCAGCATTGAAGGAAACGTCTCTGTTGTTTTGTGAATGTCTTGAGTTAGTAAAGTTTGGTGCTTTCTCTGGTGTGACTGCTTCAGAGATAGTTTGAAATAGGCAGACCAAAGTGATGATAGATTTGCTCCGAAAATAGTTTCTTTTTTCTCATATGGATGGATAGGCTCTGGCTTATATTGCTCTAAGCATCACAATTTCCTTTATGTGACTAACATCCAGAAAAGATATATTTTTGCTGTGTTATAACACCCAGATCTCATAACACATAATAGCATAGATACATTTTATCCTAATAGCTAAAAATGTACAGTTACTCTTTAATCCACAGAACTTCAAGCAAAATATTTCTAGTTTCATGGCATTGCACAGTGTTTTCCGCAACTTGCAGTATGCTTTTTTATCCATTGACTTTCATTTGACACATGTTTTGCACAATTGTTACACTTTACTCCTACTTTACCCTGCACCTCTCAATTTTTTAATCTTTTACTGTTACAATTAATGCACAGAAATATGATTAAAATATACATAATAATGAGGTTATGTAAGTATCACAAAATACATGGTTTGACAGAAAAATTTCCATGTTTTATAGCTTGCACATGTCAAATCAGCAAAATCTTCCTATATTTTTCATGAAAATGATTCCTCTCTGTTTTAAGAATTATGAGTTTAGATAATAATTGTGCGTCATTTCAAAATCACCCTTGAAAGATGAGCTATTTAACAAGCAAACCTCTAATGCTATTTTTGTTATCTTGTTATGATAACAGTCTCCTCTCATCCCTTTCTGGCTTTTGCCCAGCATCTTATTCTCAGTTGTTTTATTGAAGACCTGCTGGGAGGTGAAGAGGTGTTCCAAAAATGCAACATGACATTTCTCCCCTTAAAGAGCTCAACCATAGGTAACTATTACACATCCATTTGTGCATGAGGCAGTTGTAACCAGGGTAACAGATTGATTTATTTTCTCTCATTATTCTCTCGCTGTATTTTACAGCACATCAGGACTCAGATTTTGCTGCTCTTGCCCTGTGTTTACTCAGTTGGCCCTCTGTGTTTTCTTTTTTTTCCTCTGAAAAAAAGAAAAAGCCTGAATATTGAAAGCTAACATCTCTGTTATGACCAACCAAATTGTTAGTAATCACTTAAATTTATGCTCTATGTCATGACGAACCATCTGATTATCAAGCTAGGATAAATTTTTTTCTACTGCCTTTTGAACTATCTAATGAAGCTAAAAATTACTAATGGTTGATTAATGAAGTAAATGTGTCGCTTGATACACCCACACAGATCATTCATAAAATTCAGATTACCAAACGCAATAGGGCCTAGTCAGCAGTGCAGACAGATGCCTCCTTTCAGAGACACCTCTGTGATTGTGAGCTTTTCTGATCATGAGTGCAGATGGCACAAAATCCCAAAAAGAGACATCAGTGCTTTTGTTTCACACTTTTCTGACTGCAGTGTGTCAAAACCTAGAAAACAGGTGGTCTTCAAAATAAGGGTCATTCATCAACGTGCAGAGTCAGGATTTTTTTTGTTTTGTTTTAGGATTTTACTTATGCACAGTAGTGTTGACATAAGTCTGTGACCTAATCACAGGAACTTAATGTCAGTAGTGCAAGAAGTATTTTGAGCAGACATGGTACACAATTGCTCTGTCTTGATTAAGATCTTACTTACAAACCAAGAGTTTGTAAATGTACAAATTCCCTTAAAATATCAAAGTAAATATAATTTTTTCATAAATTAAAAACAGTATTTTTTGGGAGAACCTTGGTAATAATTACTGCTTTATGCATATAAAATAATAAATTACAGTACATAATATTTAATTTACTCAATTTTTATTTTAAAAATAAGCAATAAGTATCTACATGCTATGCTATTGATTGTGCCACATTTAGAGAAATAGATCTGGCTGTGTTTTTAATAACAAATTTGAATTGGTCACAGTACAGGAACTTACAGGCTTCAGTAAGTGCATGTAGCTGCACCTAAGCACCCAACTGATGCTGGATATTAGCTTGATAATTAGTTAAATGGGTGGATCAAATGAAGCTGATGATAGGGTCCGTCTGTTTTAACTGTGTTCTTTGTTTTGTTTTTGTTTTTTGCAAGTAAGTGATTTGATGTCTACATTTTATTCACATTTGATACAGCAGAGTTGCTTTAGACTAGAATTTTAACCCCTGACCAGTTTGTAGCTTCAAGAAAAGGTTTATATCTGGACAATCATTTCTGTTCATTACTAGTTGTGGTATTTTTTATGACTAGTAGCAATTTAGTAAATTATACATGCATCTAAAAGTTAGCAAGGCCATTTAAGATCAAGCCTAATGTTGATAACCCCCTAATTACATCCCACTACCATCAAAAATTATTATATTTATAGAATAGAGGATTAAACAGCATGTTTATGTCCAGTATATTTTGCCTCCTTAGTAAGATGCGCTTTGTGTTTCATGTAAGGGAGAAAGTATTAAGTTAAAGGTTGTAATGGCCAAACCAGACTGGAATTGATATAATAAACTAATTAACTGAGTAGGGTCGTTATAAGATCAAAGATCAACCACATGGTTCATCTCCTCACAAAAGATTACATTTTGAATAACATGCAGAGATTAATGTGTTCCACTTTGATGCTTGTAAATGTTTAACTTGTCTTTTTTTTTATTGAGGGTTAAGAATGCCAAGAACAGTCTGTTCACCAGAGACGTGCTGGTTTGCAATAAATACAAGAACAGATTCATTGACTGTAAATCACTGTCTGCTTGGCAGAAGTTTGAATAGTTCACTGGAACCACTGTTTCGTGTATGAAGCTGTGTTTTGATATAATTTCCCTGGTATCTTGTGAAGGTGGTTAAGAGTTAAAAAATAAAGCAAGAAAGAGGAGGGAGTGGAGGCACAGATAAGGTCTGCAAAGAAGCAGGGGAGCCAACAGCACTTAGAGACTGGAGAAGTTTTAAATGGGTGAAGAGCTAAACAAAAAACAGCTTGGTGCAGAAACTAAGAGAAAAACAAGGAAACTTTTCTCTTTAATTATTCTTATCCAAAACTCTTAACACTTAACTTAAAAGACATGAGTAAATAAACATACTGGTGGTGTGTTCACAGCATGGATGGAAATCTGAATCAAACTGTAAATATAAAGTTCTGTGACATACTCGACAATTCAAACATTAAAACCAATCTGACAAAGGCCTGTGCCCCTCCCCCAGCTGAATGGAGATGTCAAAGGTCTCTGACCTCTTCCATTTATGTGCATTGATCCCTTTGGTGGGGGGAGGGCTTCCTCGTCAAACCCGTCCACCATCAGCTGTTACTGTATATCTTAGTTTCACCTGCAGGAAGTGAAGAAATTATTTAATTTAATCTTCATTTATTTTATTTTATTTTATTCCTTTTCCCCTATGTTTTTCATCGCTGTGCTTCAAGTCCATGTTGTTTACAAAGTAAAAACATTTTAGTCGATCTTGCCTGTAGTAACAATTGATTAATTTATTAAGATAACTTAACCCAGCTTCTCAAATCATACTCTTTAAATTCTTGGCTTTTTAATTGATTTCTGACTTTCTAATTAAAGAGAATTTTTTCCATTTACTTTGTATGTTTTATTACAATTCTTGAGGGCAATATCCCCAGAATGTTTAAATGAAGTAACATGCTATTTATAGATGTTTTAGATCTTTTTTTCATTCTATGAAAAATAATTACAGCTTTATATGTTTGGCTTTTGTACTTTGCTTAGACCTGTTCGCATCTTTATGTTCAGAATAAGCGGAAAAAGGAAAGTTTTGAAGAAGAAATTCTTTAAAGTTAAAAAAAAATACAGCCTCCCTCTCCCAGTCCCAGAGCCAGGAATGTGTTTTGTTTTTTTCTTTTCAGTGATGGATGAAAGGAACTTACAGTCAGGAAGGTGAGAAGTATGTAGAAGTACAGCCAAATAGACTGGCCTGAACATCCTGCTCTTTGTTGCAAGGGAGGCTTGGGATGTTAATTTTCTCGGTGCACGTGTCTGTGCCGGTGTGTGTGTGTTCACATTTATCCACAAGTAGAATCGACTCCAGTAGATGGCACTTCCTCTTGTCCTGTTATCTTTGATTCTGACAAGTGGGACAGGTTCTTATCTGTCATCCCTGGATGGCTTGGTTTAGTGAACCAAATGACTGAGTGCAGTGAACCTAGAGTCTAGTTCATTAAAGTTTTCTTTCTCTTTAACATCATAAATGAGCATTAGGGATACAGCTTGATGCAAAGCTTCAACAAGCACAGGATCCAAAGTTGTACCTCCACTGTCTTTCTCTCTTTTACCATCTCCATATCAAAGTTAAGATATCTCCTTGACAGAAATTAATGAAATTCATCCAGCTGTATGCGCAAGTCGTTTGTCTAGAAAAGTCAAAGGGTCATCACAAGGCACAAGGGCATATATGGGTTTGTGGGGGAGTGATGGTATTTCAAGGTGAAGGACAAGTTTTAGTCTTTTGTTCCCTTAGGTGAGCTCTTAATATCCAAATGGCTTCACAGCAGCATTGTGGCATGAATAGCAGACTTGTACATAGTTTTCCCCCTTTTTTTGCTAAGCCATTCAGATTTTTGTGATCTCCATTACACCAGTATGAGCTCAAGTGTGCACAATGCTTCATGGAGAGCACTTAATAGTAATATATCCTCATTCTTACCATTGAATCCTGGAAAGCATCCAACTGAGAATTCCCTTTTGCACAGCACCGTTATGGAACAGTGTGTTCTCACACTGTGTTCAGCTGTATCCCCCCTGCTCACAGATGCCAGCTCCAATGGAACCAGCAGCCAAAAGTTTCTGCCTGCTTCTTACTTGTTTTTCTAAGAGTACAGTGTGTGCTGTGCCATCGTCTGGTTTGTACTATAATCGTCTAGGGTAAAGCCACAGTTGTGTTTTTTTTAGGTCTCATTGTCATGGTTTTCATTTTTACAGTTGACTCATTGATGATAATCTTTCACATCATCATTGTTCTGTTAGTATATTTTTAGGCCAGGTAAACTGCAACAGACAAGTAAATTTATAACTCAAAACCTAAAGTTTAGGTTTATCACATAGAGAAGTCTCCTTGGTTTTAGATTTTTATTTTTATTTTATTTAATTCACTGTAGGGGTAAAATAATGATTGGCTTTGTCAGTTAGATAAAGATTAATCATTTAGAGGTCAGTTTCTGCTTCACCCTCTCAACGTGGAGTTATTGTTTGTAACCCTAGTTAAACGAGTATCTACAAAGCCTGTGTTGTTGAGAAGCTGTGAATGGAGGTTTGCTTTTATTTGCCCCTATAAGATCATAGGAACTATGTTTTAAAGTTTTTACTGTAAGTAACAGCAATGCAAGACTGGAAGCAAAGATGTCTGCATTTTACTGTTGTTTTACTGTTCATCTACTCAATTTTAACAGGATATTATTTGTATTGTATTGCAGCATTATACAGTTTATGCAGAATTTTACAGTATTTGCATTCATGCTGCAGTTCAGTTACAAAAGGTGTTGAAGTCTGCTCATTTTTCATTCTGTTTCTGGTATTGGTCAGATAAGGGGGAAAACAAATACTTTTGCAGTCAGTTTCCATGAGACAACAATGTGTGTTATGAGGTGGGAGCACATATTAGCTAACAGGCTAGCAAGCTTCTTCCTTGATTGCATGCCTTATTAACATATTTTCAGGTGAACAGTAAAGTTTAAATAGCTTATTTAGCAAAAATGTGCTCCACAGTACACATGGTGACCAAATAATGGTTCAAATGACTTTTAACATAACTGATCACAAAGGAAAGTTTCTCGTCTTAGTTACGCTCCCTGCACACATTTCACAAAACAAGACTGAAAAAATAAAAATGTTAAAATTAGCATGTCCCCCTCTATTTTTCTCCATAAAATGCATTTCTATATGTTGGACAATAGGGGGCATGGTCCATTTATTACGAACACTGTTCAGAGCTGTGTGGAAATGAGGTGTTAAAACAGTATTTCCTCAGGATCTGCGTATCTGTGCTAATACAGGGATCTTCACAAGCAGCTCAATTCCTGTCAGGGTGCTTGAGCTCTGCAGTTTCTGATTTGGATTTGTTTTTGCAAACCCAGAACTTCACAGACACTCCCATTTCAGAATAGTACAGCAGACAAACTGGTGTGGTTTGGTTTTTGGTTTACATCCCTTCTCCCAACTTAAGTGGGTATATGTGTAGGTGGGTCTGCTTAAAACACATTTTACATAAAATTAAAATGATCAACTAACATTTGCTTTTAATTTTCATGGTAAATATAAATAATTAATGCCATTTACATTAAATTTAAAAAGATACTGTTACTCCACATCCTCTTTCAATATTCATCCATCCATTATCTATACTGCTTAGTCCAATTCAGGGAACTGGGGGAGCTGAAGCCTATCCCAGCAATTAGCAGGCGAGAGGCAGGGTACACCCTGGACAGGTCGCCTCATTCAATATTTAGGATAAAATGTTAAAAGTCGACCTTCTTTAGCTTTTTCCACATAAGCAATTATTTATTTTTGGACTGTTGGTTGGATAAAACTACATTGTTTGTATCTTATTGGCCATTTTGTTGACATTTTAAAATGATTGTTACTAAAACTGCTGGATCCACTTATAAAAGTTAGGTTTACAAAAATGAAAAGTATTGTTTAGTATTATTAATGTTAAAAGATGAAATGTGTGCTAAGACCACCTGAAAAAACTCAAGCTTACAGACGTTTTTTTTCACATCACCTCAGCAGCATCACTGTCTCTGTCCACATGTGCAGCTCCAAAACCTCACTACCATCCCTCAGACACACACAAGTAGAAACCATCCTTTTCAGCACAAGGTCAGTATGTGTATGTGCTGCCAGGACTGTGGGAGAGATGGCTCTCTGTAGCAGGAGGATTTTCCACAGGCTTTTGCAGCTTGTCCAAGGCTACGGTGACCAAAACCCAGCCCTCTGCTGCAAGGACTCAATGTTCCTCTGTGGCAGGGGAGGTCACTCTTCCTCACTCTGCATCTGCCTCATTCTAGTCTCTCTTCTGCTCCCTTTTCTCTCTACTCCTGTACACAAAACAGGGAAACTGGAAACCTGAAAACACAAGGCAAAAGCAAAGAATAATTGATTTTTTTATTGGATGCCTAAATCAACTTATGCCTTGTCTTTATCAAAACAATAAATAAGGCAGTAAGGCTTTAAGGATTCTTTTTATCGCCTGTAGCGGATTTCAAGGGACAATTTCTACAGAGCAAATGGTGATCCATTACCGTTGTGTTCTTATAATTTGTCATATGTCTGTTGTGATTGATTATAAGTGCATCAGATCTTCCGAATCTAATTAAGAAAAAATAAAATACTGAGCATACAGTATTTAGACAACTTTCAAGGAGTTATTTCTGCAACCCTTTTCACACAGCCTGTTGATCCCACTTTGTCTCATTCTAATCAGTATGGGAGTGGCAATGGTTGAATGTGGAAGGTTGTTAATGCAGCTTTGAGAAAGTAGCCAAATCAAATATTGTATGTTGGCAAGTTTAGTCACATTAGAGACAAAAAGCTGTGTCATGGTTCTGAAGAATGTTATCAGATGACACAACATGAAGGCTTGTAGTCATAGAGTTGTGTAAAAGTAGAAAGATTTTTCCTACACATTATCTTCTTTCTGCTTGTCATGTAATAGCATCAAGTAGCAGAGAATAGTGAGGGTTAAAGTTCAGTGTTTACTAGAAAAGAACACACAAAAAGCAAAAATATGTTATAAAAACAGTCATAGCATCACTTTTTCTTTCAGTCAGAATTCTGTTTCTTGGCACCTTATTGTCTTATTTACCACCATCTCTGCCTTTGCACCTTATAGAGAATGCACACCGACATCATCAACGCACAGAATTGTGGGAGTATTTGCCATTTTGGGTGTACCTGCAGTCTGTTTACATCGCTTACATCGGAGCGCAATGGCTCTCATCTTTTGTTACCTCAGTCTTATTCAGAATTTGAGCATTTCATTTTGTCATTTTTTTACTTAGTTATGTACCAAACTGCAGCAGCAGCTTCATGATTAGAGCATTTTCATCCTCCGTTTTCCATGTTAGTGCAGAAACAGAGGATGAAAATGCAGAACAGAACAGTGGACTTCTGCAGAAACTTGCACAGGTGATTTTGGCTAACCAAAAAATGGATAGTTTGGACTTTATGTGTGCAGAAGTAAAGATGGCTACAGATGCAATAAGTATGTGAGTTTAAAAGCAGCTGTACCGATCTGGATAAAACCTTGGTGTGCAGATGAAAACATAACTATCCTCCACCAGATTGTGATGTTTGTTGTTCTCTGAGTACCATAAGTCCCAGGGTTGTTCTTTCAGACATTCAATCACAACATTCAGGACTATTTACTCTTTTCAAACGATTCAGAGTAAATCTGCCATCAGAGCCAGTCAAGTTTGTTGTACATTTTATTGTTCTTGTAATAAATAAATATACTTCCTCATATTTTAGACTGTTTTCATATTTTTACTGCTTTTTTTACTTAATTAAAATTTTTAAAAAGACTTAATCTTGTGTATTTAGATAGGGTTAGGTCTTAAGTAGTGTTATCAGTAGTGTTTAGAAATATGACACGTGTAGGAACTTCCACTAAACACAAGGTAAACAGTCATCTGACACTGAAACTGGTGGCAATACATCTAAACTTCATTCATTGTTCAACAGATTGTAATGATCTTACTTCATAATTAGTGTTCCTGCATCATAACTCTTCTCTTCTGAGCTTATTGAGGTAAGGATGTTTCTTTTCAGCGTGTTAACACAGCATTCTCTATTGTCCAGGAAACCTTTCTAAGCACCCTTTCACACTGGGCAAGCAGCCACTTTACAGCTGACTTTCACAGTAGGAAAAGGTAAAATCGCTGTTTACTCCAGTGAAGTAAATTACCTTGCAGGATATATATTGGCTGCAGCTTCATTTGGCAGATATGGGAACATGACACCCAGGTAGACGCTTGAATTTTTATCCCTTTTCTAACACTACTAGCAAAGGCAGTGAAGGCTTGATGTTAGTAATCTTTGAAACTCTTTGTCATCTTAGTCACAAATTCTGCCCGTCTTCAATCAAGTAGTGTTCAAAGGTCATTCAGTCTGTGATGAGTTTGATAAAAGATATTTTTATAAAAATCTCCTCCCTCCATGCTGTTCTACTGCATTTCCTTTTGGTAAATGAGTTGTATGCTTTTTTTTTTGTAAGGCTAATTTTGGTCTACAAAGGGTGTTACTGTCACATCTGTCAGCCTGTAAAGTATCCCGTCTCTTGCAGGGATCAGTTCAGGATGAAGGCCTGAATAGGTTTACTGTCACCTTTTCTCATCAGTGAGGTTTGTGTGTGGGGTCAAATCCTTAACAAAGGATGACTCTGCTTCCATTGTTCCATAAAGACAAAAAGAGCCCTGCTGATGCTGTAGCTGTTTCTGCTGTAAGAAGGACTGATGGGATTTAAGAGTGGGTCTTGTCACCGAGGGCAACCTGGTGCTTATTAATCTGGAGGGTGGTGGGTGATGGAGGAGATGTGGCAAAAGAGTGAGGGGAGGTAACGGGGGATGGGGCGCTGCTGATGCAGCAGTGCCGCCTGGGGTCAGGATGAGGGGCATGATAGATACAGCTCATCAGCCAGTAAGGAAGTTTAGAGGGAAAGAGGAGGAGGCTTCTTTGTCAGGACATAAAGAAGCCTCTTTGTCACGCTGTCACTCAAATGGTTTCAAGGTGGCTGAGACCTTTTTCTGGGAGGAAAAGAAAGGAGAGGTTTCATTGTTCAAAGTGGATCTCTCTCTCTGGAGCCCTGATAAAGACAACAGGCTTCTTTCTAATGTCATTTCCAGGAGAGCTTGGTACATCTGTGTGGTAAAATAGTGTTAATGTGTCTAAATTTAGTAGAGCTGGAATTTGCTTTCTTTATTCTTATCAATAAACCTGACAGTTTTTCTATAAACATTATGTAAAATAGTTAATTATTTTCCTCCATTTGTGATCAATATCAGTCACGGCTATCAGATGTTTGACATCTTTGTTACCCACATTCATTTAAACATGACATAAGAAAAACAAGGAATATCAATAAAATATTAAAAGGTTTTTTTTTCTTCTTGAAAAGTAATTATTGATTAGATATTGAAGATTCCTTGACCCTAATTCAGTCATTTAATTGATGTTTTTTCAGCTATAAAGCTGCATATTGATTGTGTTCCTGTGGATCAAATATCAGATGCACACCCTGAATCATTGGTCAAATTCATTCTACAACTATTTTTTCATTTAAGCTATAATTTTCTTTAGATTTCTCTACTTTTTAGAAGTTATTTTTTAATTCTTTTTCACACACAATTTAACCTGTACAGACAAAAAACAATCCCAGTTAAACAGTGTTACCAACCAGCAAAAAAAAAAAAAAAAAAGTCAGCTAAGTGCAGTTTACTCTCACTTTCCAGTGTTCTTCAGCAGCATCTATCTGAAGTTAAGCAGCAGCTGGTTCAATAGTAAATTAACAGTTTTGAGCATCATTATGTACTAGTGGATTATCAACATATAACATGGACCATGTAAAAAGGGACAATGGACACCTAAGCATTAGACTCAGGCTTGACTCCAATTTTGAAACGGATGTTTTCTTCCTTTCTGTTTGGTTTTTTAGACTTGCTTTGCTCTGCTACTGCACCAATTTATCATGTGTTACAATTATTTGATTATGTTGAGAAAAACTTCTTTTTTTTTTTGAATTTTCAGAATTTGTTTGAGTAATTGAAAATACTTTTTTTTTTTAAGTATTGTTGCTTGAACCTGTCAGGTTTGCTAATGAGCACTGTAAAATGCAATAGAAGATGCCTGTATAGGTTGCGCATGTCTCGTCACACATTTATACTGAAGCAAGGGCCAAAATCTGCTTTTAGACTTTTGTTGCCTCTTTGTTCATCCTCAGTATCACATCCTCAGCCCCTCTGTGATCTGGAGGAAGGGTGGAGTGCAGCCTAGACCAGCTCCTGGAGCTGGAACCTGACCCCTTTGCTGGAATTGTCATCTGATAAGAGTGAATGTTTTGATAGCGTTGGGCCTTTCAGCGTGATCCATGGCTCCTCTTTTACACCCCATAACAAATAGGCTGTCTAAACAACAGTTTATGGCCTGGACAAGGCCTGGTCAACCATCATCAAAGATCTACTCTTGGATGAGTCATTAGGTGTGGGCCAGATGTTGGAAAAAGCTGAAGTGATGCTGAGGAAACAATCTCAGGGATGATCTTCCAGTATTTGAATAAAAATGTGCATTCTTTGAGAATGTATTTTAACCACATAACATTAACCAATAACATCAGTTTACACAGTTTTCAAGTTTTTTCTCATCTTGTCCTTTAGCATTGACCACTGCCAGTGACAGTTTTACTGTATGAAATAGAACTCACTGTTGTCTTCTTCAGTCTGACTCTCCTGAATAAGTCTATAAATGTATGTGTGTCTCTCCCTGCTGTTCCGACTTTGGTGAACTGGCATTCAACCCAGCAACGCTGTAAAATGCAGATTGGGTTCACTGGCAGTCCTTCTGTTTTATTACACAGTCATGAGCAGCATTGTAAACTGTTACATTCCTTCACTTTTATTTATTTATTTATTTTCTATCAGGCATAACATCCATGGGACAAAGTGTCTCTGTTTTTTGTCACATTATCTGAGCATTGGCATTTTGGTGTAAGGTTATGGCTTTTGAATGCTTTACTTTCTGTAATTAAGCTGCAATTCTATGTATAAAATATAAACTAATGACTATTATAAAATATGTTTTATAATTCGTTGTTTACCTTATTGGGTAAGGGGTTAGGGTTAGGGTAACCCTTCAAGCACATATCAAACAATTAATCACTTAATCAGTATCAAAATTTAGACCCATTTTAATTTTTCTTTTTGACCCATTTTCATTTTCTTCTTAATTTTGACAAGCCAATTGGTCAATAATTGGAGAAATTCAGCACAATAATCGAGAACAATAATTAGTCTGATGAAGTGGATACAAAATTATCTCCACCAGAACCAACCACAAGTATACGTTTTAATTTTTATACATGTACATTATACATGTGTACTGTTAGTGATATAATAATAATTAATCAGTAACATTTCATATAATTTATGATAATCCACACTCTTTAGGTAACTTTCTCATGCTGGACATTTGATCTTAAAACAGCATTCTCTTTCATTGTGACTTAATTATCCAACATAATATTAAGATTAAGCTCCGGATAACTTTTTTTTTTTTTACATTTGATAATATATTTAAATTAATATGCAAGAATGTTAGTTGCTTGTTTGAAGATCATTAAATTGATTAACATCTAAAGTATACAAAGTTATCCACAATTGGCTCCCTTTCACTGAGCTTGCATCAGTTTTCAGTTTGGTAGGCTTTTGCAATTAGATGATGCTGGCTTTTGTTCACGGCTGGGGTATTTAGTTTAAGGTTAAATACCTTGCCCTTAAACTCATCCTCTGGGCCACAGTGTGTGGCAAGGTCACCACTCCAATCAACCCAGTGTTAACACAAAGCCTGCCTGTCCTCTAATTAATTAGCTCTACCATTCCTCAGCAAGTTTCTACACTTTTCTCCAACCCCTCCCAGGCCTTCCCAGTCCTACTGCCCTTTCACACGCACCCCCCTAACCCCTAATTTTGAAATGACTTTTATAACTAGACAGTAAACCTCCAGTGGCTTAATGATGATGACTTCTTCATCTGCCCAAATGTTCCTTTTGTCCACCCCTCCTAAGGCCCAAGACCCTGCCCCCGTTCCCTCTGGTCACATCAGGCTTTAAACCCTGGTTCACCCTGCTTTATAGTTCCACAGATAATCCCCCCCAGAACGCACACACTCACATGCATGCACATGCCCACACACATATACCCTCAAGCTATTATCTCCACTGAGCCCTGCTCTGTCTCTTTCTTCCTGTCTTTCTCTGTGTTGCTGCCGACTTCAGCAATGGCATTCAAGTGGAATGTTTGGCTTTGTTTGTTTGGCTCACTGGAAAGCCATGAATGACCTCAGCTCATCTGCTATCCTCACTAGCAGCGATTTGCACTTTAGGGCCCAGCAGGTAGTCCCGAAGAGAGGTAGGAGGAGGTCTTCGAAGAAGCTTGCGGGGCTTTTATAAGGATATCAGAGCTACGGACTGCCACCCCGATAGTAAACAGGAGTGTGAGTCCTCACACCCTGGGCGTCAGATAGCGCAACTGACCTTAGTACAAAAAGGAAATTCTCTTACGGGAAATTTCACATAGTGGCTATATTGTTTTGGTTTTTGACAGTTAAGCTGCAGGATTGTTTTCTCATTGTTACGTTCTTATTAGCACCTTGGTTGATAAGCTTTTTTCTCGTCATAACTCAGCTGAACCCATCTGAAAGGACCTCAAATTTCCTAGACAGACAGAGATTCAATCTTCCAATGTTATGTAATAATTAGAGCCAATCCTGAGCACTGGTTTATGTCAATTAGTTTAGGGTATTAGTGTCAGAGCAGTACAGGAGATGATTCTCCATGTAGCTCAGTTCCAGCCGCTCCAAGCACCCTTCACTTGTTCAGCAGCTGCCGAGTCAGCTAAGACAAAGCTCTTTTAAGAATCCTAAGAGAGACCTCTCTTAGAGAGATCTCTCAGAGCACACTGCCAGTCATGTAACTTGTCTTTCCTCAGGTGACACTGGCAGGGACACTTCCCCTTTGTCCCCTTTTAGATCTCAATGCAGCATTGAAGGATGGGCTGAGGGGTGGGGAACTATTCAATCCACACTCTTTTGTTGGTTTTTTTCGCACATTATCTTTTAAGGCTAGAGAAAATGCTGGGTTTACTCATTATCTCCATTTTAAATGGGCTATTCAAGACAGGTCCCTGTCAAAGTCAGGGACTTGGAGATAAATCACACTGACAGTTCCTTTCCCCCATTTAAACTTGTGACTCCGCTGCTATCAGATGGATGACTGTAATGATTTCACTTTCACTAAACATAGATAAATACAGCTGCTTACGAGCTATCCTTTAAAATGTCAAATATAATCTGATACACGGTTTGAGAGTCTCTGATATTTGACATGTGTGGTCTAAATTAGCGACAGTGAGGCGAAATTCACAGTCAAGCTCAAGCCTATGTTTAGACAAATGTGGCAGATTGAGAGAAATGAGTGCATGAAAGCTCTGCGAGGACTAATGGAGGCCCTGATTGGCTCATGTGGTGGTTTACAACAACCATCGCACTGAATGCGCTGCTATATAACCATTGGAGAGGAAGTGAGAAAAGCTGAACACAACTTGATTAAAACAACTGTTGACCGCATCTGTGGTAATGAACTGGAACGTCAGTAACACGGCTCAGTGCATTTAAACCAGTAAACAGAGTAAATGATCCTGTGATCATATATATCAACACAGGTTTAGTATTTGAATTTATTCAGTTTGAGTGGATATGTTTGGAAAATTGACACAAAAGTTTAGTTTTTAACCTTTGCTCAGCAAAATGATCTGAAGTAAAGCTGTTGAGCAAGTGGTGAGTCTTGGTGAGTGACTTCCCTTCTATCAAGTAGATGTAAGCTTTCTCAGACTTACTATTTACCCGACAAATTCTTTCTGATGTTTCCTGACAATAATTAGTTTGCAGGAAAACAGACACAGAAGCCTTATACACAGTGGAATACAACATAATGCATCTTTACAAGTACAAATAATAACACCACATAGGTGGACCTCTTACAGTTTGCAGCAAACTCTACATGTTGCACATACATGTTTTAGCCTCTCTAACTTCGTTCATACAGCCTTATATCATCAGCCCTGAGCTCTTTGCTTCATTGTCCTTTTCACAGCCTTATGATAAGGCAGTATCACCAATCACTAATACCTTATAATTCCCAACATCTGCCAGCAGCTGTTGATTTGTGGCGCGTTTCCGTTTATTTATTTTGACCTGATGAGCCCCTGGTATTTATAGCAGGAGTAAAAAAGCCTAGCAAGGGGTCAATCCTGGGTAAGGCTACCAAGACAAAATGCTCAAGCTGACCTGACATTCCTGTCCCCACTTTGCTGGGGATGGATTCTCCTGTCTCTAAATTGGCCCCAATAAAATGTTGGGTGTGGCAGCTTCAACTGAGCTTGAGAGCAAAAGTGTAATTTAAAGACCTTCCATGCCCCCACTCTTACCACCACCAGTCCACCCAACTCCAGCTGCTGTCTTTTCTTGAAAATAAAACTTTAATGTGACAGGGTGCCCACAGTGGATGTCATGACATCATGCGGGTCACGCGTGGCAGGACTGCGTGGCAATGGGGAGATGTGGGCCCTTGTCTTTGTTTTCCCCCATCAACTCCGCAGGTCTCCAAGAGCATCTGTCACCGCAGGGGGTCAGCAAGCTCGAGATGAATGAGCCCCCAGTGGATTCCCTCCCTCCTTGGCAAATGGCACAGGACAGAGTAGTGCGCTGGGGACTAGGGGGAGGGGTCTGTGTGGATGTGTTTGTTTGCATGTGAGTGAGATAGAGAGCCCAAGAGGGAAGGAGGGTTTTTGCTGTACTGAGGGAAGGAGAGTTCTTTCTGTGGAGAATCATGACTACAAAACAGGACTGAAGCACTACATGTGTATCCTGAATGGATACATTCTTCCTAAAAGGATCTACTCTTTTACATGGACCATAATTGAGAAGCTTCCTGCACATTTTGGGATTTACTGCATTGGATTTGGATTTTAAGGGCTTGTCAGCTGGTGGAGGAGTTATGGAAGGTACAGGAAAAGTTACTTAAACTGTTTGCTGGCTGTGTGACACATGTGGCCCTGATAGAGCATTAATGATATGGGCTTTTAGCACCTCATTTAGAGGACATGGAGAAATGTTTGTCTTTTTTCCCCTCATTTCTTAACCCCATCCCCCTTTCTCTCATGTCTGATGGGCAGTGTCTTTTCTAATGAGACCACTGAGCTGTTTCCCGCATACAAACTATTGCTATCAACCTTAAGCATTAAAGCATAACAATGAGGTGAAAAAAATTATGTTTGATCAAATTTCCATTAGCATTTTATTAATTTTTAGTCTCTAAAGCAAATAAAAATTGAAAGCTGGACCAGTTTTAATTTATGTAACTCTTACATTAACTCGTTTTTGGCTTTCAGTAATTGTTTAATAAGCAAACATTGATGTGTCAAGTTTAACAGGAATTTACATTCAATGCAAAACAGCTGTTTTATTTATTTTATATTTATTCGGGTCCAAAGTGAAGAATCTGTTAAATTAGAATGTGAGTTAACCAGCAGGGAAGTAGATTTAATCCTTTCTCTATTCACTCTATTGTAAACATTGTAATGTAATTATGCAGCATTGAAAGAAACAAAAGGAGGAGTGGAGGAAAAACAGGGTGAAAAGCAAGATCCTCGTAGGTGGAAAGAGTTAGATTTTTTTTTTTCAGTTATTGTCAGTATTTGGTGTGGAAGTTTATTTTAAATCGTGTAATTTAAGTAAAGATTTTAATCCAAATTGTGATTTCCATGACAGTATAAAAAATAATAATGCTATTTTCAAGTCTCACATTATTACTATTATTGCTCCGCCTATGAGAATTTAAACTGTACAAGCTGTGCTAATAGTACTGCGACCATTAATACATCTAATTTAATATTCAGCAAAGCTATGCTCCACTAATTCCAAGTGAGAAACTATTTTGTTGTTAAATAAGGGAACAGGGGAAACTGGCTGGACTGGACATGATCTTTTTTGGTGGGGGGTTAGCCTTTATTGTTAAAGTAAATCAATGTGGCTGATAGCATAGAAGGTGCTAGACTGCAACTGTAACAACTCCAAAGAGTAATGAAAAAACAGTAAAATCCGACATTTTCCTCTTTTGGTTTAATTGCTTCAGATTAGGGATTCCTTTATTTGCACATTGTACATAGAATTAATTAAATCCAACTGATCCATAATTGGGTGTGTTTAAATGCATCTGCAGTTGTACTTGCATGAAATGGTACCTTCCCTTGGAACCTCTTGGATTTTAAGTAATTCTCTTTTCTTGGAAACTACACCACACTGTCAACATTCCCTTCAATCTCATCATTGGAGGAACAGGACCTCATTAGGCACCTCAGGCCTGTAATGGTGTCTAGATTTACGTCTCTTTCATCTTCATCTATAGAGCCATCTGCGTCTCCTTCTGTGTCGTCTGTCCTTCTCAACCAGATAAGCATCAAAATATTTCAAGACTCCGCTGCCTGGGTAATTAGCAGAGAGTGAGAGCTTTGGTGGAGACTCATTTGTTGGAGCACCCAGCAGAGGATAAAACATGACCTTGTGTTAGGAGTCAAATTTTCTTTTAATTACCTTATTGTATTTCTGTTTAGTGAATCAGTTGTTCTGAAGGTAACGCCACACACGCTTCCGTCTGGCTCATTGATGTTGTTACCTTGTCAAGCTGGCTAATCATTCACAACATGAGCTCCAGAGTGGTCAGTAAATGCAAGTTGAAGCAGTTTGTGTACACTTGCTATTTGAAAGAATTGGACCCCCGGACCAGAGACCCTCTTGCAGAATAGCAGCTAGGTCAGAGGTGATGACTGGCTTGATTATGACAGTCAGTGTTTTGAAGGGAACTTTGCTTCTGTTATATCAGAGCCTGAGTGGCTAGACAATACTTTGTCAAAGGGTCAAAGTAACTGCTATATCCATTCACAGTGGAGTGACTGTGTGTAGGGACCACTGCTACAAACTAAAACACCCAACTGTGTTTTATGAAAATAGCCCCAAGGCCGTGGTGGTATCATGTAACGCATTTTTTTAGCTTCGTAGTAGTGACTACACGTGTCATGGTTTTAGCTGTTCTTAATGTTTAAGTGCCCAAAAGTGCTTCCACTCATTTTAAGAATGAGCATGCTCTCTGGTGACCTGCAGTCATGTAGCTGAGATGTTTTGAGGTTATTCTAGGTCGCTGTTTTTATATGAGTGAGTTATGCATTTATGAAATAAATTAACTAATTATGGACATGATTATTTGGCCAATATTATATTTTTTTGCTATTACTGGTCAGTAAATAGTAATTTTCCTGATTTTAGAGTATGTTTGGGAACTTACAATAAATAAATGTACTGTTTTTGTTTTGTATAAAATATTTGTGAAATGAAATTACACTAAAACGGAGTACAAAGTATTATTTAAGTTATTTTGTGAAACAAGTTATATATTATCAGTGATCGTGAGCTAATCAGAAATCTCCCTGCTCTCCCCCTGCAGGCCTTGCAGTAACGAGTGGCATGTCTTTGCTGAGCGTTTCTGCTGAGTACTAGAGATTCAGCATGTAGCTGAAATAAACAAGTCCCTTCACGCCTGGGAACATTCTGACATCGTAAGTTGCCTTTACTTTTCTTTTTTCTTGTAATAAAATAGAATTCAGTGTTTGCACGATAATATTTTGTCCACACTGGCCTTCTCAAATGCACTGGGTGAAGATCACCCTCGCTCAGTCTGACCTGAGGTCACATTCATGCAATCTGTTAATGCCACCCAGGAGCTGAAAATGGCCTTGACTGACCATCTGACTGTCCACCGCTCAATAACATAAACATCCCCCTTTCAGTCATTAGTTTTTGAACATTAAACCAGAGTGTGCTCATTATGATCGACCATCCATCAACTGACCTGAAATATTCCCAGCCACTGCAAGTGACCTTAGCAACTACCTGAGTTGCACCTCAGAAGCATCCGCTGTGCAACCTCTGCCTCGGTTACGCTTCGTTTTAAGTTGCACATGTGATGAAATGTCAGCCTCCGTGCTCACCTTCAGCTTATATGAGATTAATGACAAATCTGTCAAACAGACAGCAGCCGTTAAGCACTAATTTTCTTCTTTTTTTTGGCCCTCTCCATCATTGTTTCTCCATGCAGTCACCTTCCTTCATCAGTTAAGCAAGAAGTACTGTAGGTTCATTCTCTTTAAGCTGCTTATCTGTGTGACAGCACAGTCAGGCATTGTTAATCTTGTCTTTTGTCTGGGTTGGTCAGATTCCTCCCCAGGAAGGTTGTTAAGTAAACAGTGACTGGTATCTGTCCAGGCTAGGGCAAAATGAGACCTGGGGGGGGGAAGGCCACCTCTGACTTAATTCCCACCCTGCTTTCGATTGACAAAATGAAATACAAGGTTCAGGGTGTTTGCATGGCCAGCACTTGACATCTGTATATATAAATGCTCATGCTGACTAGAAAAACTAAAACAGAGTATTTCATTAATTATTTGCATGCTAGTATTGCCACAGCATGATTTGTACTAGTATAAAGTGCTTGAATTATATCCATCTTTTAGCAATGAGGATTGCAATAAAGCAACTAAGAAAATAGCAAATCCGAGGTTATTTAAACTAATGCTTAATAAACTCTTATATCAGGTTTAGTTCACTTACATAACATACAGCTGCATGGGATCTCAGTTAGACTAATGATAAGATGAAGCTTTTACCAAGCAGCTGAAGTCTTCAGCCTGGGCCTCCTCTTGGCAGCTGTGGTGCTTACCACAACACTGGTCTGCACCAGTCAAACGTAGTCCAAGGACAAACATAAAAAGAGGCATTTCAGGTCAAACTCGTGTGTCAGGAAAGCAGCCAAACCTCCCTCGTTTCACAAAGTTTGAACAGTCGACTTTAAAAACATATTGGGTGATGTGTTTTGACAAACTGCAAGAGGGAGTTATAGAGTAGGAATCTAATCTGGAGCAAAAGCCATGGGTCGGAGCTGCTTTTTTCACCACATTTGGAGTGCTTTCTCTCTCTGTGCTGTGTTACTTTTTTCTTTGAGAACACATGCTCAGCCCTCTGTCCCTCGCCAGCTGCCACCAGAGAGCCAGCCGGCCATAGTCCCATGCAGCCCTGACCTCAGCAGATGTCCTTGAGTGGACACTGGAGTGGAGCGGGTGTGGGGGCAGTGCAGGCAGAGTGACACAAGTTGACAGAAGGGCAAAGAGGCAGGAATAAAAAGAAAGGAAAATAAACTGGAGGAAGCCACTGACCTTGGCCATTATATTTTTACTGACATAGACCAAGTGTGTGTATGTGTGTGTTATTTGGAGACGCAATTGGTAAAGCAAGCATTGTTATTCCAGAAAAGGACAGAGTAAAGTGAGTTGATGGATGCAGCAGTAATTTTAGTCATTTACTGATCAGTAATAGGGTTGAAATGTTGCATCCTACCAACATTGTAAAACATCAAGTTTCTCCATTTCACATCCAAAGAATCAACAGATTGCAACCAATTTTAAAACTGGAGCTAAATGAAATAAATTATTGTAAGTAATTAATCTTTTCTTCCTAGTAACTTTGAAAGTTATTTGCATTCTGTGCATATAATCATTATAAATCAATGTATGGCAAAACAAAATAATGGTGTAACACTGATATAAAAACATAATATCCACTTATCAATAACATAGTTTGTAAAAAAAAATCATTGGCTTTATATGTAAATGTAATTAAAAAGAATATCCTCAGAAGAACATGGCTGAAAACATTTGAGTGGCACATCTGTTGCTCTTTTAGTTATTATGAAACAAATCAATGGGCTGAGATAAACAGCGCTGTGACACGTGTGCGTGTTTGCTTATCTTGCTGTCCTTTTCTCATCGTTCCAACAGATAATGGGGAATTCGTACGCAGGGCAGCTGAAGTCTGCTCGCTTTGAGGAGGCTCTCCACAACTCTATTGAGGCATCGCTGCGCTCAACCAGCAGAGATCCGCAGCCCATCTTCACACAGCTCTACTTGGAACCAGAGCTGTATCCAGGTAACATGGAAGGTAGGGAACTCAGTGGAAACAGCTAAATAAGATCTGGCTTTGCACTGCTGCAGGCTTACCTTTGTTATTACTTGGCTATCAGATGAAGACATTTTATAAATTTGTAGTATTGATTTGGATTTTGCATGAAAGCAACAGTCGTTATACCCCAATTTATGTACTGGTGTATTACCAGTATTAATAAATCGTATTAAACCTTTGGTCATTAATTTAATCTTTAACTTGCAATTATTCCCAAGTAAAAGCATATTTTATTTCCTTTTGGTTTTTGTTAACTCAGGATCTTGTTTATCAAACACATATGAACATATCAGTATTTTTATCTCAACTGATAAAAAAACAAACATTATTGACTGCAGATTGGTTTTTGGACAATATTTAAAGCTGCTTACCTTCATTTTCAAGTGTAACTTGATTGCAAACAAAAAATCAGAAGATAATTTCTATTCAGCTGCTATTAAGTGTTTTTAATCTGTAAAGAAGTGATAAAAATGATTTGATTTAATGTGTTTAGTTGACATGAAGTCAAAAGCTGATGTGGTGCTCCACGGTGGGGAGGACACGGGGCAAGAGCTTATGAATGGTCACTCCTCCAATGATCTGGAGGATCTTGAAGATGATGAGGACTCAGACAGCAACAGCCCTCCTCTTCCCTACTTGCAAACTCCTGTACCGGATGGATGCTGCACACTGGATGGTATGAACGCAACACGTCTTTTTTTTTTAAGAGGGGAAAAAAACTAACACTTCCAAAACATTCTCAGAAAAAATATTTTGATTTAAAGGAATGTCATTATGATGCATAAATCATCTTATTTCCTCTAGAATCATATCAGATTTTCTTCCACGTCTTTAGGATTCTGTCAGGCTGGAAAGGACCTCCGCCTGGCCTCCATAGCAACAGAGCCCATTGAAGTCCCAGCAGGCTTTGAGTTGGTCGGTGCCAAGTCCCCCAATGTCCCCGAGCACATCCTGGTGTGTGCTGTGGACCGCCGCTTTTTGCCTGATGAGAATGGAAAAAATGCACTTTTAGGTCAGTCTGTTCTTCTGATCTGAGATGAAATGAAGGAAATGTATTTAGTTTTTTAGTTCCTGGTGAAACAAATGCACTCTGCTGTCTGTGGTGGACATACACTGTACCTCAAATACTTGCAAAAATGTAAACAAAACAAGGAATAATTCAGTTTTTGGTGCATCACTTCCAGGTTTTTCAGGAAACTGTGTGGGCTGCGGTGAAAAGGGTTTCAGATACTTCACAGAGTTTTCAAATCACATCAATCTGAAGTTATCTACACAGCCCAAAAAGCAGAAGCACTTAAAATACTACCTGGTGAAGAATTCTCAGGGTGTTTTGTGCAAAGGACCGCTTATCTGCTGGAAAGGTTAAAAACACCTCACTTAAACTTTATAAATGAATACAGTGGCATGCAAAAGTCTGGGCACCCATTTCTCTTTCAGTTTTAGAACAGCAAAAAGGGAATAGGGGATGCTTGTCTATGGTTTTATTTAATGACGTGTACATACTTTCCATAGCCAGCAAAGAGTTTTATCTCATCTTTTGAGATAAACAGATTTTTCATGAGGTTTAGTTTAGGAAATGAAAAAGGCTAAGCTTTCAGCTTGCACTTTTTATGGCAAATTGAGAATTTTGTTAATTTTCCATTTTCCATTTTCCAGTTTGTTTATGATTGTTGTTTAGCAATCAAAACCTTCCTCTTTGATTTATTCAAAACAGATGCTTTTCAATCAGAAATAGATGGTATTTAACCATTTATCGGTCTTAAAATGCTAATGGAATCAATTTTTTCCTCAACTGCTGAAATGTTGAGCATTCTCAACATTCTGAGCTTAATTTTGTAGTGAAAACACAGGAAATATTTATCTTACAAACAGCCTTTAGTTAAGATTATACGTTTAATGGTGTGCTGCAGAATGGACAAGTACCAGAAAATTAAATGTGATTTTTTTATTTGCCTTTCTTGCAATCCTGAAAATAGTTCATCCACTTGGTCTTCCTGTCTTCAGCTTGACCTCCACTGTTCCTGCTAACTTGACATTTATTCTTTCTAAATGACAAATTAGGGAAACTTATTTATTTTTTTAAATTTTTTTTAGCTATCTGCTTTCTTAGTTCAAATGTCAAAGGGCTATAAGCAGCTGCTTAAAGAAGCCCATGTTTCCTAGGAATTATTTATAAAGCTTTTAGAGTTGTACTCATGGTTAAACGTAGTAAGAAGAAAAAAACGTTAAATGCAAATGTTATTTTCTCATTTTTTTTATCTATAAAAACTAAAAACTTGACTATCACATGTTGTTTCATGTTAAATGATACAAAGCTACCTACTTGAGCATACAGTAACAGAAATTTGACCATATACCCCGACTTTTTCATGCCACTGTGTATATAAAACACACTAAACTCTGAGCTTGTTCTGTGATGATGTTCTGTTAAATGTTGTAACAATTCAATTTCAATTCTCAGACAGTAAATCCCGTCAGTTCTCCAGCAATGCATCGACCTCCAAACCGAGCTCGTCCTCGTCTCTGAGCAGCAAAGAAAACGGAGGCACCAGTGGACACAGCTCCTCTCCGTTTTCCCTCTCAGGTGAGACCACGTTTTCACATGCACTTGTGAGGTGACGTGGCTCAGGCTGACAAGGTGAAATTACTAACCCAAATCAACGTAGAGCCTCTTTTTTCTATTTATAATTAAAAGACAATAGATATTTATATATTTATCAAAGGGTTACTGAAATTGATAATGTATGCTGGCAGGTTTATGTGGTTGCCATAGAGATGAGTTGTGGTGGCTAAGCCCTGTTATTATTGATAGGGGGTTGTCAGCTCATGACAAGAAGGAGCACTGGTTGGTTACGTGTTATCCTATTTTCATGTGTTTTCTGGTAGCACATTGATATTTTCTGACTTGACATTTAACAGTATCTTTTGTTGTTATCAGTAGTAGCTGTTGAGTTCTTAATATCAGCTGACAGGTAAAATCTCATAGATGATTGTCTATTTTAACATGAACTGAGCTGACTGGCAAACATTTTGCCATTTGCCCTGACGAAGGCCTTTTAGGCTGAAACACGTTGGCATGGACATGTTTTTATTAGATTAGCCATGATACAATAAAGGCTTTTTATTCATCATCTTTCTATAAGATTTAGATCTTTTCTGACCTCAGGCAGCAGCACCTATTCCTATTTAGAAAAAAACTCCTGAACTCAGAGTATTGATTAGTCCTAAATCGCTAAACTGTTTATCAGCAGGGATCTTGCACAGTAACACATTGGACAGGCAATTTCTGTTTTGGCATTACTGTTGCCTTAAATTTCATGGTTGAGATCTCCAGGTGCATCCTCCTCTTTTATCTCAAGGTTATAATCAATAACATGCACCTCTTCCTTTCTCACAATGATTGATAAAAAACACATGTATAGTTTATATCTATGCAATAAGATTGTACACAGAGTTTGTATAAAAGATTTGATTGTTTTAAAACTGCCTGTTTGTTTTAATTTCAGATTCTCCGCCCACCAGGACAGCACAAGCATCCTCTGTGTTTTGTGGCAGTCAGGATCTTGGAAGAGACATCAGTTTCCTCAAACCCCTGGCCTCCACTCCTGGAAACAAGACTCTACCAATAGGTACAGAACTGCCTCAGTCCCCTTAGTTTCTGCATAGTTTCATCAGCTGGTTATCATGTGTGTTGAGCTTTATTCTGCATCTAAAAGCTCATCATGACAGCATAAAACATATAAACATTAGTCAATCTCATTCATCTGTGACATTTGCAAGGATTTAGGTGCTGATAAGCTGCAACCTCTAGAAGAGCAACACTTAAACGGCCTTGCCCTCATGCAGAGTGGCGTTGCTTAGATACAGGTTGTTTTATTTACGTGGCGCAGCATAAGGATGATGAAGTTGTGGCTGACCATGGAACAAAGATTAACCTCTGCAACAACCTGTTTAGACACACTCACAGATGCACACACAAACACGTGAATGTGTGCACGTTCCAATCAATACTGGAGGAAGAAGTGCTGTAATGACTTTTAAAGGCCTTGTTACCCATTAGACGCTTTACAATGTTGGGATATTGACAAGGAAGGCTACATATAATGATCAGTGTTGTAGTGTCTTGCACACGTGAATATGAAATGGGAAAACCTCCTTTTGTAACAGGCATTAATGTATAGGAAATCAATAACCCACTGTTAGTACTAACTCATTTTTATTTATTGCCTGTCTTCTGGAGACAATTACATGTATAGAGAAGGCTTTCACATATTTTTATATGTCTTATAAGTTTTAATTTGCTAGTGACAGCTTGTTAAATTGCCCATGGAAGGTAGCAAAATTACCTGAAAATGACACATAAAGCAGGCAGGAAAACCCGGGTGTGCAGATCCAAGTGGGGAGGGAGGACTTATTAGTTGTTTTGATGCACAAACCAGTTAAAATGTTGGAATAAGTAGTTAAAAACAGGATAAGAACAAGACTGGAACACTTGACTGATTATATCAAGACTTTTGGGGAGCTGGTATATGTGATGCAGGGCTCGTGAGGAGAACAGGTGAACTAACTGGGGAAATGAAAGCAGGCACAGTGGGTGTGTTAGACAGGAGACTGCATGGGGACTGAAAGACTCAGAGCAATTTTCTACTGTCTTCTTTAAAGAAAGAAAGGACTGTTCCCTGTATGCTGGTTCATGCAGGCTGTATGAATGTTCTCAAGTCAGGAAAAATATCATTTCATACCAATGCAGGTAGTTTAACGAAACAAGAAAAGAAAGGTTTTTGCTTTGTTTTTGCTTTGTTTACATATTTAGAAGTGTGAACCATGCAAACATTTTGGTTGCAAACATGTTATATTCATGATTGTGGATGATCTAAACTATTTCTGCTGTTTTAATGTGTGCATATGTGTGTGCTTCCAGTTCCCACAGCTCTTAGGGTGAATGGGCCAACTAATGGCCTGAGTGTTAATGTGCATCCTCCCTTACTGAGCCCTTCCCAGGTTTCCTTAGGCCCTCAGGTTCAGGGGTATCGCACTGCTGATCTAGGAGACAGTCCAGGTAAGCTCCTCTAATTAAGCTGTCTTTTATTATTATCCATGCTTTCTCAATTTTTTTTTCTCATTTTTTTTCTTTTTCTATTTGCTTTGACATTGTTTCTGTTTGATGTTCAGTATCGTCTGCTATGAACGCTGGCCCTCCAAAGAAGCGTCACCGCAGCTGGCTTTCCAGCTCACTGGTACCAGTCCCACCGACAGCTGTCCCTGTGCCTTCAATTCGCCCAATAGTTTGCTCTCCAGGTTTGTTCATCATCACTGGTTTCAAGATGGCTATGGCAAAAATAGCTAGGGTTTACATCAATCCTGCTGTGCCATCATTTGTCCTCTAGCTGTTTTACTTGTGCGTTCATATGTGTGTGCAGTGATGTGTTTGTCTACCCTCAGAAGCACAGACTGTCATGTATGTCTCTGCCCTCCTTTCCTATCATCCCTCTGGTGTGCAGATGAGTATACCACTGACATCCCTTCTGTTCTCTGGTTGTTAAGGATGAATCACAGTGTTGCTATGGAGATGGAACTGGACAGCTTGGTGCTGAAATGATATTAACAATTGCATTCTTGGGGAAGTTGCCTGATTATGTAAATCTAGTTTCAACATTTATGACATGGTGGCCCCGACATCTAAAAAATGACAAAGTAAGACCAAAATGAGAATAAGAATAAAACATTTAAGAAAACATTGATAGCTGCAACCTTCACTTTGAGGTTTCTGAAACTTTATTTAAAAAAGAAAAAAAAAACAAGAACATGTCAGAAAAATGCTAAAATATTTTAAAAATAACTCCTTTTATGGCTTGTGTAAACAATCCTTTAAAAAAAGATATTCTTGTTAAAACATCTGTCATGGCTGAGCTTTTCCACATTGGACCTGCACTGCATCGCTAGCAGTCTCAAACTTCAGTATTTATCAAGACATTATTAGCCATGCTAACATAATCAAAGGTAAACTCATATAATGTAAATGGCTTGACCAAACGTAAGCCAGTGCTACATGTTTAGGGAAAAAAGAGCAGAGCCTTCTTGGATTTTTCTAAAACAAGTACAGCTGTGCTAGAACAGGATTTCTCTTTCCTGGTCATCAGGACCTGCTGCATGTTTTAGATTTTTACCTACTGATTAATGGACCTCATTATCAAGTTATTTGCCTCCCTGTTAATGAGCCATTCATTTTAGCCAGGTGTGTTCAGTGACAGAAACATCTAAAACATGCAAAGCAGTGGATCCTGAGTACCAGGATTGGGAAATACGCCACATTCTGGAAGTAGCACAAGCCTGGGTGCCTTTAGTGGCAGCAATCAACCTGCCCAAACCAAGCCCCCATTATTTATTTAGGCTATTTTCCTGGGCCACTGCTAAAATGAAGAATTAAATTTCAAAGTGTTAAACAGCATGGATCAACAGACCAGGCTCTTTTTGTTTTGCATCAGATAAACAATGGAAAAGATCCAGAAAAACAATGAGGCAAAGAGTTACTGTACAGAAATTATCCACATGTGAAGTAACGCTTCAGTTCTGTGATCACAATGTAACAAATTTACGGCTGCTAGATTATTGCTTAAAAAATAAACACTTACGTGTTAAAGCTACAACCTACTTGTATTTAAGCACTGACATATGCTCCCTTTATCATTCTCCAGGTTCTACAATAGCAGTGTCCTCCCCTCAGCCACCAGTGGCAGTTGTCATACAGCCACAGCCTGTCAACGCTGGAGAAACAGTCATCGTCCCAGACAATCTGCTCAACTCTTCAGGAGTTCGCCCTGTCATCCTCATCGGTAGGAGCTTTATCTTGCTGTTTTGTTCCTTCCCTAGCTAGTAAGGATTAACCTTGCATAGCATACAATATAAGTCAAGGTCATAGTGAAACTCTATGACAACTTTTCTCTTCAGGACATGGAACATTACCTTATTTCTACGGGAATGTTGGTGAGATAGTAGTGAGTCCCCTGCTGGTCAGCTGCTATAAGAGCAGCCAGCTGACAGAAAAGAACCTGGAGACTTTGGGCCTCCACAGCAGTCAGATGCTCAATGTGGAGTCCATGATCCTGCTCACTCTGCAGTACCTTGCACGCTTAGGTAAGCAGTCAGCACAAAATCTCAAACACACATAAATCAAAGTTGTGGTGTTTCTATAATATTGCCATCAAAATCAAGCAAGAAAAAACATGGGTTAAGAGATAGTTTAATACATCTATGGTGAAAATTGTCCCTGCAGGTTCAGAGCAGATTCCTCTGAGGGAGGAGCTGGAGCAGATAGTTCTAAAGGCCATGCTGTGCTGTCCCGGGACTCCTGCCATATCACCGTCACAGCTGCCGTGGCTGGCTCGGCTGGAAGCTAGCGTCTCCGGGGGCAGCGTCCAAGTGGTAGTTACCCACACATCTTTAGGGGAGGGCATTTCTGAGTCCCTGCGTTCTCTCAGTGAAGGTCCTCACCATCAACAGAGTCTGCCAACCTATGTTGTCATTATATGTGCCTCACAAATGAGCGGCAATGAGTTCTGCGTGCTTGTTTTAGGTGAGTGTTGCAGTCTGCCTAATTCATTTAAATATTGAAGCATTTTAACCTGGTAAACCATACAAGATATGTACAGTGAGTAATAACAAACTCACCCCATGCAGGAAAGTACCAAGCACGAGCCTTAGCTGAAGGTATGCTGACAACCAATGAGTTCCTGAAGGAAATCAGCTATGAGCTCATTACGGGTAAAGTCAGCATCTTGGCATCTCACTTCAAAACGACTTCCCTTGGTAGGTGCTGTGAAAAAGAAACTATTCTTCACTAATTTGTCAATTTGAATAAGGAAAAAAATTCAACTATATTTTCACAGAAATAAAGCCTACCTATAGTTATATAACTTGAATGTGTTATTTATGTGTCGAAGATACTTTAATATGAGCTTTTGTACTTTGCAAATACAGCTGAATGATTTTATGTGAGATAAATGAGACTTTCTAGATCTTTTATTGTACAATACATGGATTAAAAAAACTGTATAAAGCAGTGGTTCCCAAACTGGGGGGCGGGCCCCCCAGGGGGGCCCCAGAGTCATAACACGGGGGGACCAGCAAGGCTAAACAAAACCTATAGTTTTACACTGCCAGCAAAACATGGACAAGTTTATGAAAGTAACAATAGGCAAACAATGATGAATCAAGAACAGAGATTTCAACTACTAAAAAAAACTGGTTTAAACAATCTCACACTATAGCAGATGAGTTGATCATTCCTTCTGCCACTGACATGGTTTTCACTATAGTTTGCAAAGTAGCAGCCAATAAAGTAAAAACTATTTCGTGGCACATTTCTTCGTACGTTTCTTTTAAGCTTTGAGGTGCATGTGGTACTGGGATCTGGGGGCTTGACATTATTGTTATCAATGAAAAGGGGGGAAAAGGGGCCCTGCAAAAAAAGTTTGGGAACTACTGGTATAAAGTGTGCTATATATCAGATTTGTGCACAGCTGCTGCACTTGAATCCCTGGCTCTGTGTCCTTGTGTGACTATGGTGACTGGTTGTTTCTAGGGGATAATCTTGACAAGCAGCTGGTGCGATACCAACGCAGACGGAAAGGACAGGTCATCCAGCCCTTTCAGGTCGATGTCACTGACCACATCCACTCTCAAGAGGCTGCCAGCATGTCACCACCAGCAGACACAGGTTAGACTGCTCTTATGTGTACTCGCTATCTACACTGAAATGTTTGAATAACTTGTTAGTTTGCAAACCTTTTTTTTTTTTTTCCAACTAAAAGTACACAAGACAAGCGGTTATAAAGTGTCAATTTGAGGGTTTTTTATAAAACTTTTAATTCTTACTCTCTTTTTTTTTTTTTTGTGAAAAATTAATCTATATGATGTAATTATAAAATACAGCAAAATTAGAGCCATGTGGGAATTGTCCAAAAAAATTGGAGCACAGTTGATTAGATCATAGATAATGAATCATTTTAAATGAAATTTCATAACACTTGTAAAGGTAATAATAACAGCAGTCTAAATGCAAGTAATTAATTGGAGAGCATTTAGGGTAATATCTCTTTCAACAAATTTTATACTCTTACACATACAAGTATGAGAGTTAGTTTCAAGGAGAAAAGGTTCACTAATGAAATGTATTTATTGGAAAATTATTTACTCATCTTGTAAATATGAATATGTCAACATTTTCATGTTCTACATGAGTTATACATAATATTGTGCTGTACATATACAATATATGTATATTTAGAAGATTAAATTTTACTCTAGAGCCATCTTTGCAAAATAGTTTCTACATTAAACTAGCTGTTGCTTCAAATTGCAAACAACCCAACATATGTTTATCATAAAGCAATAAAAAGATTAAGCTTGCGATCTTGAAGAAGGGGAGAATTAGATTTAGAGGAAAAAAAAGGCTTAAAGATCACAAGTAACTTATCAAAGTGTGTTTTGATCCGAACTGACAAGACCATTTTTAGACTAAATACAGATGTATTTAGTCTAAAAGGTGTTGTTGTTGTTGTTTGTTTGTTTTTTAGCTTGAAGAGCCTTTTTAAACCCATTTACTTCATTGATCATGCTTTTTACTCTCCCATTGATTCAGATTCAGATTCAACTTTATTGTCATTGCGCATGTCCCAGGTACAAGGCAGCGAAATACAGGTTGCATCTCAACCAGAAGTGCTTCAAGCAGTGTTTAAATAACATTATTTACA
>JBAMHW010000008.1:19734919-19759140 GCA_037177495.1 Rhadinocentrus ornatus
TGTGGGGAAGAAGCTGTTCCTAAACCTTGTGGTTTTTGTCCGTAGGCTCCTGTAGCGCTTCCCAGAGGGCAGGGGGGGTTGCAGAGTTTTTCAGTAAGATCTTTCAGATCTATCCGGCCCAGCTGAGTGTGGCTCGTGACCTCCTATCTCAAGTTTGCTCCATCGCTGACTCAGGGACCCAGAACCTTGACTTGGGGCGCTTTTGTAAGGTGGATTTTCTTATTCTGGTCCCACCATCTCACATTCTGGTACACCAGACAGCACAGCGCATCCGACAATCAGGTACATGTTCAGAGACAATGCCACTAACAAAGCACCCAAAATTACTTTTTCACATGACAACACCTTAAACTATCTTTTCTTTAAAGAGTTCAATTGATGTTGTATTTTTTTTATATATATATATATATAATATTATCTTAAGTAGTTGACTCTAATATATCTTTTATTTTTGGCTCAGGAGTGCTTATGGACCTGGGATATGAAGACCCCTCCACAACGAGCCAGAAATCAGACAAATACGTGGTGCGCCTGGACACAGACGTTCACGCCAAGATGGAGGCCTTCATGAAGAAAGTCAAACAGAACCCCTACACCCTGTTTGTCCTTATCCATGACAATTCACACGTCGACCTCACAAGGTGAATATGACTTAAAACCACAGGGTACTACGATAAACACCGTGAGGACTGACATTGTTTTTGCTGTGTTGATATTTTAAGGTTGTGTAGGGAAGTGAGTTGTGACTTCAAATGCAGCTTTGCCCTTGATCAAAGAGGAAAACAGCCACAAACAAGAGAAAACAAATAAATCATCATGAAATTTAAGTAAATGTAAGCTAGGAAATTTGACATTTCTGTTTTGTTCTTTGTTATTTTTAGATATAATCATTTATGAGTAGATTAGATGCTGATGCATTTTTAGGCAGTTACATTGATGTGTGTGTTTCTGTGTGTGTGTTTGTGTTCAAAAATGGTTCCAACTGCTTCTCATGCAACGGACCTAAGTTTTCACTGCCAGAAACAAATCATAACTCACTTCCTGTTTTCCAGAACATTTGTCTTGGGAATGACCTCCCACACACTTAGGCAGTTAGACCAGAAAACACCAAAGCTCTGAGTGTGAACCTAATGTGTGTCCCTAAACGAGCTGTTGATTGCAAACTATGTTAAATGTTAGAAATATCTAAGTGGGGAAACTACAGTTTCTAAAAATATTCATAACTACTTTTAAATACTTTGTTCCCCTTCATTCCAGCGCGCTGTCAGGGTCAGTGTGCCACGGGGAGCTGCAGGGTCTGGCCGATCGGGTAGTGAACTGCCAGGAAGTCCTAGATGCCATGAACCTATTAGTCCTGCAAGTCAGCTGCTTCCCTTACACCCTGCAAACACGCCAGTCCCGTATCAGCACCCACAATGAAATTCACTGGCCATGCAATGAAAGCCTGGTGAGTATTTTTCCTCTTACCTGTAGAAGCTGTGGCTCAGCATCTCCACCTGCTGGACTAGATGCTCACTTGCAAGACAAAAGCTTACACATGTTAAAGTATTCAAGTAAAGCATGGGCTCAGTTGGAATGTTTTTTTTTCCCTTTGGAAAGCTTCTAATTGAGTCAGTTTATATTTTCAACGATGTTGTGCTTATAGAAAATACCCACAGGTGATTTTCTTTTAAGAGGACTATTTAATTTTACTCTATTGCTTCTCAAATCTCTAGTCAAAGAGACTTGAAACATGTTCATTAAAATAAATACTACTTTTAATTTTTAAGTTAGATATTGTACATTGTTAAAAATTTTCTAAATGCAATGATTTTGAACATAGAGGATTAGCTGGCAGTGACGATGTTAAAATGAAAAATAGAAAAAAGAATTCAAGTATGGACTTGGGAGATGCACTTTGACAGAGATTCATGTTGCCTTCCAGCAAAGAGAGCCGTCCTCTGATGACCTGGTCTACTTTGGCCTGAGGGACTACAGCAGTTCCCTGCAGTGGGGTGTGGCCAGTCCCATTCTGCGCTGTGATGATGCATTTGAGAAGATGGTTCACACTTTGCTGGAGAGGTTAGTAATGAGTCAGAACAGAAAAATTTCTTCATTTCCAAGAAAACAAAACCCTGTCAAAATGATTTCATAATGATCAGTCAAACTAACAAACTCTCTACCATGTATCTCAGACATCCCCACCTACATAGCATGGTGATCCGCAGCTATCTGCTGATTCAGCAGTACACTGAGGCCATGATGGCTTTGACCTCTTCGCCATCCCTGAGAGATCACATAACCCCAGAGACCCTGGCCATGGTTGAGGACCTGATCAATGCTCCAAGCCAAGATGGCTCCCAGGGCCACGGACACATGCTGCTTGTCCGTGTTCCCTCACTGCAGCTGGCTATGTTGGCCCGAGAGAGATTAGAGGATGTGAGAGACAAACTGGGACTCCAGCTGTGCTTTGCAGTGCTGCTGGGAAGTCCAGCATCTGAACTCACCCTGCCCAAAAACTTCACCAGCCGCCTTAAGGTGATGCTTAATGCTTATAAACACAGTTCAATGACAATGACAGAATAAATTTATTTCTATGTGCCTCACACCTGTACTACAACTACAGCTGTGCAGTAAGTTTTATCCAGGTAACTGATCATGTACCAGATGATACAAGCAAGTTAAAAGAAAAAATAAAATAATAATAAACCTTCTCCAGGAATTCAAGGGATATGACGATCTAAACTCTTTTGTATCATTGTGACTCATACAGGCTCTGAGTGGTCTATAACCTGTTTTCTGCTACTTTTCATGCTTGTACCTGATGGAAAATCCCAAGTTTCAGCATTTCCCCAACCGTAATATAGTGGGAGGGCGCCCAGTGAGATCCACAGCCCATTTTACAAAATCAAGTTACAGTGCCAAGTCACAGCAGAAGTTCATCAAACTCACATTTCCTCTAGAACAGGTTTATACTGTGTTCATGTATCAGAAACTGAACAGTCTAAAGTTATTTATCTTATTGATATGGCAGCATGTCATAGCTGCTCTCTGTGTCACACTTTCCAAGTTCCGCCCTGATGCGCACACACCTAGCTAGGTTCGTGTGACCACAGGTGAGCATACCGACATAGTACACGCGTCAGAAAACATCAATAAGCTAAAAATCAAATGAAAATATCTGAATTTTTCAAACTCTCCATGAAGATGGAAACACTGTCGCTCCAGTGAGGAGCAGCCAGAGTATTTCTCCTGCTTCGGTGTCGGAAAACGTCATGTCCAACATCAGAATGCTCCACTCTGAACAAGCTGTATCTACCATTGTAGTAATGTAATTTCTGAGCCGTATTATGGCTTAAAATTGATCTAATATTGTTTGTAGGTTTGATTAACATCCACTATTTATCTGAGATCTGAACTTTAAGAATATCTAGACCACACAAGTTAGCCAGAAACAGCGCGTCATTAAAAAAAAAAACTACTTTAATGTATTGTAGCAGTATATCCACAAAATAGAAAAAAATATTTATATGTTCATTCTGTGCAGACATTTGGCTGAAAAGTGTATTAAGTAATAAAACAGTGTGTTCCCAGATGATCTGGGATAAACTATGATGACGTGCCAAGTTGTTAACCATCATCAGAGCACGGCTTAGTGTGATTGCTGTTGTGAGTGGTAGTAAGGCCAAGGCCAAAAGATAGCATTTTTTTGTTGTCTTAACTGAAAACTATATAAGTTACAGTAATATGAATACAAACTAACAGTAGAGAGTCTGATTATATTAAAGGTTATTAGTCAAATCTAAACTGGAAGCCGTGTTTAGGATTTACAGCTTTCTAATATGTAAAATCCTCACTGTTTCTAGTATCAGTCTAACATCCATTGTTGTTAAATTATAAATCATAACTTAAGAGTGAAAATCATAAGACACCTGTGCTTTGTGTTGTGCTACAGGCGTGGCGAGGCTGTGAGAATGAGGACTGGGTACCGCACACATATGAGGATCTGGAAGGGCTGCCCTGCATTGTCATCCTGACAGGGAAAGACCCTCTTGGAGAGACCTTCCCCAAGTAATCCCACACTTTGCATAAATGCTTTTAAAACATCCCACCTAAAATGCAATTTGCAGTTAAACTTTGCAAGCTTTTGCCTGGTCTTTTCTTTATTAATGTGTCATGTTATATTTAGTTTTGGGAAAGTTATCTTCAAATCATTTTCAAACCAGACAATTTGTTGCAAAGAATGTTATTAATAATGATCTTCCATATCACTCTCCTGCTCTTCCAGATCTCTGAAATACAGTGACCTGCGTCTAATAGACTCTAGCTACCTGACTCGTACAGCCTTGGAGCAGGAGGTGGGTTTGGCCTGCACCTACGTGTCCATGAGTGTGATGCAGGAGCCCAAGGCAGCTAGGCCTTCTCGGGAATCAGATAGAGAGAAAGCTACCACCAGTCTGAATGATGGAGATGAGCTGGAAAGACCTCAGAGCAATGGCAGTGCTGCAACCAGAACATCTGGTAAGTCTCTATGAAACATGGGAATGTGAGATTACAGATGCAAACACCAGAACTAGTAACCTTCAAAATGGCTTCAAAGTAGTTTGGCCTGAATGCAAAAATATTACTCTTAACTGAAAAGAGTGTGATTTAAAGTAAATCTGGTCTTAATTTAACTGCAAAATTGGCTCAAATGTGGTTATTAAAAGTGTAACACTTTGTATTTAAAATAAAATTTTGGTTTTTATGAGTTATTTTCATCGTTCATATTTTGCTCTCCCCATGTCCTAACACCAGGTTCTCTAGTTGAGAATGGTGTCAGTTCATCTGACATTGCAGACTCTTCCCAGAAGCCCTCCACTTCCACCTCCCAACCCGAAAGTGTCGTCACCTTCGACATCGGCACGTTAACGCAAGGATTCAAGCAGGAGTGCGACTCTCTGGGAAGCCAGCTTTCCTCCAACCCCTCCAAAGCCTCCAATGTCCCTCCTTCCCTTTACTCCAACTCATCATCTTCCTCCCCTTCCACATCTTCCTCCTCCTCGCAGAGGCCCAGCCAGTCCACTCAGTGCAGCCGAGCATCTAAGTCCTCTAGAGTGTCACCTCGGATTGTCATCCTGTCACGAGCGGCGTACAACCTGCTGGCGGGGGAGTCGGGGAGTCAGCTTAGCTCCTACTCCCTGCTGCCTCATGCAGACGTGGCCTGGAGCAGTCCATTAAGGCCTCTCATCACTTACAACCTGCAGGGGGCAGAACAAAGTACATACTACCGCCAGTGGACCATTGCCAGACAGCATCATGCTGATTATGAAGCTCCACCTGTGCCACATCCACGGCGCCTGCTGCTCAGTGGACCACCGCAGGTAACCAAACACAGGTTTCCCTATGAGTGCATCATCAAATATATCTAGAATACTTTTTTTCAAAAATAGAAAAATTAGGGATGTGAATGATAAAGTGAGATTAATATGTTAAAATGTATGTTGAAATGATTGATTTAAGTATAAGATATAGAGCCTACATTTTATATTTGTACATACTAGTTTTATCTACAGTTTATTAAGTAAAAAGAATTTTGAAGCTTTATTAAATATTTTAAATTTATTTTAAGCTGTAAAAAATAAATGTAGATGCATGTCAACGCGCATGTGTATGTACCTGAGAGTGTGAGTGACATTGTAGCACTACAGCCATGTTTCTTGTTTTTTGCCAGGTGGGAAAAACTGGTGCTTACCTGCAGTTTCTACGTATCCTGTACCGCATGCTCATCAGACTGTTAGAGGTAGATGTGTATGATGAGGAAGAGGATGAGGAGGAAGGTAAGGGCTGTCAACACTCATTTTTACAACACATCTTTTTGTTGTGTAAAATATTTAAAAAAAAAACAAATAATTTAGAGGGAGCAGGGGGGTGCAGCCCGACTTCCCAGGTGACATATATATGGTTATATGTTTTAGTGCACAGCAGCACAATTTAAAAACAGGGTTGCGACCAAAAACATTCTGCTACTACTGTATGTAGCTGATTGTCGGAAACATCTCAAATAATGATGGAAATGAAGTGGTCACCGCTTGAGTGGCTCATGACACACAACAAACAAACAATGCTGCTGTCCACAGTGTTGAAAGAAACCTGTGTCATTCAGAAAATGTAATGTATTAAAAGAATACATCTACCACAAAACGAAAGAATGCGTGTATACATGGTTATTTTTTCATGCTGATTCGATCGTGAAAAGGTTTAAAGGTCACGATTTGATAGAAAATTCTTTTAGATCGAGGCCGATCGGATCACCTAATATGTTTACATTACACATTTTTATTCTGATTGGACATTCGATCGGAATAAGGGTGCTCCATGTGAACGCAGATGTTTTCCTTGAGTGTTTTCTTATTATTATTTTTATCTGAGCACAGTTAAAATGTCAGCATCTGTGACAGTATGTGAATGCACAAGGCTTGAGTAACTTGCACATATCCACACTGACTTTATGCAAGGCCAAACCACACTGCAGGATTTTCAACAGCTTTGCTTCATAGTAAAAAAGATTTTAGGTGCTAAACTATCCTGTCTGCAGTCCAGATCTATCAGCCAGGCAAAAGTTATTAAACCAAATTGTGACAAAACAAAACAAAAAAAAAAACACTGATCCAGGAATCATTTTACTTTTTTAAATGACAACACTTAGTCTTGTTAAAAGCAGCAAGTTGTTTAAAGCAGAGGTGATGCAACACATCATGTCACAAGGCTAACCTTTTCTAAATATGTTGCTGGTACTAAATTAAATGTGATACTAAATTAAATAAATATTAAATGTCCTGCGATGGACTGGTGACCTGTCCAGGGTGTACCCTGCCTCTCACCTGAAACAATGCTGGGATGGGCTCCAGCTTACCCGACCCGTCATGGAATAAGTGGTACTGATAATGACTGACTGAATAGTAATAATTTTGAATTACATTGTACACACTGTATATATGTACACAGTAAATGGCTTTTAAGGAAATTTAATAATTTAAATTTAATGTAATGTAGATATATGCTGAGAAGATGACCATGACCCTGACACAAGTTCTCATCCTTTATCCTGCTTCTAATTAGCAGGCACTTCAGAGGTCACAACTCCAGTAAATACCCAGTGGCCTGACATTGAGGATGTACGGAAGCTGCCCTTTGACCCCAACCCCCGAGATCCCAAGTTCAGGAAGGCCAGCCCTGTTTACTCTGACAAGATGCCAAAGAGCTTAAGAGGTCAGAAATCCTATATAAATACACAACACAGTCCCTCTCAGCGATAACAGCTTTCATCTGCAAATGTATAGAGCCAGTGTTTCTTAAATACTACCTGACATCTATTTCAATGTCCCTACAGAGTTTAAACAAGAAGGAGAGAGCCAAACTCAAGTTAAACGAGTGACCAAATCAATACGGCTCAGTAGGTTTGCTGCTCACAATGCCTTCCATCACTGTGAACAGTGTCACCAGTACTGTGAGGCAAATCCCACCACACAGGTGAGTTACAGCAGATGCATTTACATCAGATATCCAAGACTCTCAGCTGCTGCTTTATTGGTAAAGTCTCTGGTAATAATGAATGTATTTATGTTGTAGCTGTCAGAGTGCACTTTCCATGCTTTCACCTTCTGCTCGTCCATGCTGGGGGAGGAGGTCCAGCTCCAGTTTTTCATTCCTAAAGCCAAGGAGCAGCACTTTGTTTTCAATCAGCAGGGCAGCCACCTGGAGAGCTTGCGTCTGCCACTGATCTCCACCAAGGTTTGCTTGCTCGTCGTGTGTGGGTGTTAACATTTTTGTGTCAGGATATTTACTTGTATATCGGTTTTGCAGAGTTCACAAAAAGAAGCATCCATCAGATATTTATCCTTTGAACTTTTTGTCTTAGCCGAGTCTCTTTGTTCCTTTGTAGGACCCCGATCTTTTGAAGAGTCCAATCTTCACCCCGACGACAGGACGCCAAGAGCACGGCCTGCTCAACCTTTACCACACCATGGAGGGCACCACTCATCTGCACATCCTAGTGGTTAAACAGTTTGAGATGCCCCACTACAGGAAGTACTGGCCCAACCACATCCTACTAGTTCTGCCAGCAGTGTTCAACAATGCTGGCGTTGGTGAGTAGTTCACTGACTTATCTGTCACATAGCAGACCATGCATACTTGCGGTCAAACAAATACATTGATTGGATTTCCTTATTTTAAGACCCCTTGCAAAGTCTTTATATTGAATATTTTCAGTATTTGATTGTTTTGTTAATATTTGCTAGCTTGCAATCCTCTTTTTTTTACTTCTCTTTGCAGCTCATCAGTCTGTTGATGATTGCAGTAAAAATACAGTCTGGGTCATTAGCCATTACAGTCATGTTTTACAACTTGTTTGTAGTAGGTGAAAGGTTAGATTTTTCTTGTAGCCAATGGACAAAAAGCCACCATGTATGAACCCATGTATGGGTATAATGAAATTGAGCAGACAGATGGCAGCAGTGTTACCGTGACCCATGATATGATACCCTACTAATACTTCTGTTCTGGATAAACCATTTCCCTTGCTACACAAACATTTTTCATACATACTGATAGAGTCCTCCAGCCTTTTCTAAACTATGTTAGTATTCTTCATGCACACTTATTACCTCCTCCTACAATTTGTTGTCGTTGAAGGACATTGCAGGTGTCAACGTTGAATGTGAGTATGAATGACATATTGACTAATGCACCCCATTGTGTCTAAGGTGCTGCACGCTTCATGATCAAAGAGCTCTCATACCATAACCTGGAGCTGGAAAGAAACCGACTAGAGGAGCAGGGTGTCAAGAGACAAGATGTATGGCCATTCATAGTCATGATGGATGACTCCTGTGTGCTGTGGAACGCCCACCAGTCAGCAGATGGCAGGTAGTGAGTGAGGAGCTATTTTTAATAAAAAATGTTGGGATGTGAAAATGGAAAAATAAACTATTTTGATTTCACTCTGTGGGAGGATCGTAACCACCCAAATGAAAGCACATGAGGTCATGTTGACTTTCAGACTGTTAATGATCCCATAAATCAATTATATACATAGAACTAGCTACCAGTCAGACAGTGCAGAGAAGGTCTCTTGGATTCAAGAATCGTCCTCTGTCACTTCCTCTGTCACAGTTTTACATTTTTTTAATTAACCTTTTCATCAGCTTAATTGACTAGAGACTTAAATTGGAATATATAATACATTTGAGTGACTCCTAACAGTGTGGTTTCTACCCCGTCCTTTAATTTACCTCTTAGCGATACACCAGAAGGAAGCTCAACTCTCACTAACGTGTCCCTAAAAACGGTGCTGCAGCACATGGAGAACACACCAAAGATCTCCCAGTATGCGATGTGTGGAACACGGAGATGGAATAGCAGTTTGGGTCAGAAGTCTCCTGGAAACCAGTTCACCCGATGTCATCTTCATGACTTTGTCATGCTTAACGTGGACCTGACGCAGAATGTTCAGTATGACCTGAATCGGTGAGTTGGTAGAGAACCGTGTCTGCCCGCAAGTCAGTGATGGGTGATGCGTTGTTATTAGACATTGTTTTATTGTGCAGGTATGGCTGTGAGGAAGTGGACTTTAATCTGAGGGTTAACAGCAGTGGGTTGCTGCAATGCCGCTTCAACAACTTCTGCCTGATGAAGAAACACATTCCAGTCGGGGGAAACAAAGACTTTATAGTCAAACCTAAGCTTATGGTGGGTGACTTGTTCACTTAGGCTGTAAAATGGTTCCAAGTGAATTCATATCATTTTCTTTTTTCATGTTAAACATCTCACATTAAACCGCTTGTTTGTCTTTCCAGGAAATAGAAAACCCAGCTCCAATCAGCCCATCACAGTATGTTTGTGCCCCAGACAGCGAGCAGACCCTCTTAGATGCCCCGGCCCAGTTCTTGTTGGAAAGCTTCCTCCAGAGCTGCAGTCACAGACTGTTTCCAAAGGCTGTTCAGAACAGACACAACCCAGTTCTGTCCATCGACAGCTACCTTAACCTAAGCCCAGAGGTAAAAATCCTTCTGGAGGTTGTCCTCATCCCTTAAATTAAATCTAAAGGAAGGTGGAGGAGTAGAAATCAGTTGTTTGTTTAAATATTGAATGTATTCTGTACCTTTATAACTGTTAGCTACTGGAAAAAAAGAGAGAAAATCTTAGCCTAAATGCATGTTGCATGACTTTACCTTCTGTTTTACTAAGAACATTCTGACCTGCTTACACGCAGACAAATGCTCACAATGCAAATACTGCTCATGTGCGCAGTTCGGTTCAAAACCCAGGTGCAACCCTAGATGAACCTTATCACTGTTGCACATAAAATCTAAAACTATTATTACTGTAAAAAAATAAAATAAAAAAATAACAACAAACAGGCTACTACTAAGAAATTGGTGCAGCCAACAATTAAATATAATAAGAGATCTTAAAAAGAAGATTTAAGAATTGGGGTGTGCAAAGAAGAGGCTGTTTAAAACAACTATATACAGACATGTGAAAATAAGAAAATTGAATCTTTTTTTAAAGAAATTCACATGTATTCAAACTTAAATCATGTAATACAACCTTCTGATCTTAGATGTAGCCTCAAAAAATAAATGTGCATGCAAACATGTATTTGGGGGCAAATTTTATTCTATACTGAATTTTAATTGACATTAAATGACTACCTGTCAAGTTTTAAATTTAAGAAAAGTGAAACCTTTTCATCCATTATATGAAATATATCCTTGTGTTTTTAAAAATGCACCGAAATGGACAAATGTGATTAAAACCTAGCAACTTAATAGCAAGCATCATAATACCACTGAGCTGCATCCCAACTGTCTGGATTTGTTAAGATAACCAAATAAATCGAGGAGTTGTTGAAGCTGCTTTTTCATTTAAGCCCCAGATTCAGAGAAATCTGAGTGGCATTTATCTATTGTTTATCAAAACGACAACCCAACATCAGCACATGTGAAACAATAGGCCCCATACAGCACGTCAAGAGTCTAGTCAACCTTATCTGGAATAAATTGTAAAAAGTTTATAAATGTAACAGAAAGCCAAGCTGCTTGGTGTCCTGATCAGCTGTGTGTTGTTTTTGTGTCCTTTAGAAGCAATACTCTTAAATAAGAAAATAAAAATAAAAACATTTCTCTAACTGTGAACTCTCTTCTGTAGATTAGCTTTATGGAGTCACTCGTCAACTTGAAAAAAAAAAATTAGCCAACAATGTTTACAGCCTACTTTAACAGCTTGCATACCTCCCAAATGGCAGTAAAAGGAGAGAGAAAATGTGCTAGAACAGTTGATTTTCTCTGTTTGGATATTACATCTCAACATCTTTCTGTCATTGTTCATACTGGGCACCTTAGAGCTTTCATCTCTTCACTTTGATGTTAATGAATTTACCTCTTAGGTTGAGCTCTGCATTAACAGCTGCTAAAATAAATTTGATCTGCTACCGAAGCAACCTCTTACATAACCTGTATAGGAAAGACCTGACCTGTATGTGTGTAGAAAATCATACATCTCTTTGCAAAAATTCTGCATATCTTACACCATTTGCATTCTTAGACACTTTTTTTATTTGTATTTTCAAAAACTTGCCTCCAAGTAAGGTTACAAAGTGCAATTTCAAACAGCTAGAATCTAAAATCCAACCTCTTATCGTAGACTTTATAATGATATAGATGATCAAGTGTCATCTTTTTTTGTTCCAGATTTCTGTCTGCTACATCAGCTCTCGTCCACACTCAACAAACCTCAACCATCAGGGTCTGGTGTTCAGTGGTCTGCTGCTTTACCTCTGTGACTCTTTTGTCATCTCTGGACTGCTGAAGAAGTTCCGCTTTCTCAAAGGTGACATGCACGCTCTAAATTTTTTTGTTAGGTTTTCAGTTGCCATGCAGTTTCTTTGATTTGGTCGGTTACACCAAACATGTTCTTGATTTTGTCCACAGGTGCCACCCTCTGTGTGATCTGTCAGGACCGAAGCTCCCTGCGTCAGACAATCGTCCGCCTGGAGCTGGAGGATGAGTGGCAGTTCCGCCTGCGGGACGAGTTTCAGACAGCTAACTGCAGCGAGGATCGGCCCCTCTATTTTTTGACTGGCCGCCACATTTAAACCCATCAAAGTGTAATGTACTGCTGAACAGACAAAAAAAAGGGTAGATCACATTCCAAATCATCCAGCAACTGTAATTCTTTTTGCAGACTGATAGATGTGGTTGTTCTTTACATGTGTATTACTGCACTGCACTATCCCTGGTTCTGAGTAGATCCCTTCAACTCCTGCTTGCCACTCAACCTGTCTTCACTATAAGTTGTTCTACCCAAAGAGACTGCTGGAGGGAAAAGCACTGCTTAAATTGAACTTTTGTTGTCAGATTTAGCAAAAATGGATGTCCTCTGATCGACAAGTTGGAGTATTTAAAGATTGTGTGCATCCATGAACTTTGAATCTAGTGTGTCCAATCTTGGACATGCGTGTTTATCTCAGGGTTTCAAAGAAGGGAGATCTAAGGGACACAGCTTAAAGGCGTTAAGTTTGTCCTCCCTGTTCACAGTGTATGTTTTGCATTAACTTATGTTGGCACCAAAGACTCAGCTGCACCTTCCCCTTTTCCCTTGCTTTGCCTCTGCAACACCAAAGCTCATTAGCTCACTGCTTTAAAAAAATATGAGCTTAGAGGTTGGATATTAGATTTCCATCATCAAGTGTCAAATTCTGCTTTTATACTAGTGGGATTTGTACAGTAAGTGACTATTTGATCTAGCACATTTAAGCTTGTCTCCTGTGCCTCTAACATATTTATGTGGTATTGATAATCTTTCTGACAAAGAAGTGGTATTAGTGTTGTTTTAGTTTCACTGAGTCACAACTATGAAAGTTTACAAGTTGTGACTTTCCAAGAATGTATGACTTAAATGTTGTTTTATGGCTTGAATATAAACCTATGATGTGGGTCTATTTAAAACCCATAATTAGACTTAGATACATCAGTCTGTGTATGTGTGATGCCAGTTTGACAGATTCACATTGAGCCCATATCATAAATCATACACATTTGCTGACTTAAAAGCCATGAAGTTAGTAAATAGAATTTAATAATCAAGCTCCCTCACTGCCAATGATCTTGCTACTGACTATGCCTGAGATTTTAGCTCCTGGTGTGATGCTCCGAGGCTGATTGTACTTTGATGAATTTTAGGCTGCTATTTGCATTCCTTACCTCTTTAAGGAAAAGTTAATCGGAAAAAAAACAACAAAAAAAAGTCTAAAGCAGCTTGCCAGGTCACTTCATTTACTTGAAAGTATTTTTGTGTTTCTCCACAGGGTTGTCCAAAGAATATGCCTTAAATGTTGTTTCACATAGTCACACGTCATCCGTTTTTCAGACCAATGAGAACTGTAAGGTAAAAAAATGTAAAAAATAAATGAAAATGTTTGTCTGAGTGAAGCAAGATAAAATAATTGGATTTTGGACTACTGTACTGTTTAAAGTTTTGTTTACATTATTAATATATTATATCACCCCTTTAGCCACTAAGGGATTCTGATGTTTTTTTTTAATTTTGTGTAACTTTTGCCAGTATATTTTGGTCATGTCTTTCTGCATTTTATGTTGCAAAGACAAGAAGAATCTACCTAGATATATCTTTAAACATGCCTCTGTATCCCCGTTCTGTTCTTGTGTTGGATTTATGTTGAAAATGAAAATCAGGTCCAGGAGGGATTTTTATTTATTTGACAAGCATTTTGGACTAATAATCACGTTCACGTGTGATATTCTTCATAACCATCCACGAATGCTTTGTACAGGAACCCAAACGGATGATTCTTTGATGTGTTGAATGTCACTGAGGGTTGGAAATGTGAACTTGCACTATTACGAGTTACCAACTAAGAAAATATAAGCAAAAACATTTGCTACCCCAGATTTAGTCCAAATATAAGACTGGTGATCAAAAACATTTTTGTCATTCTTCACTGGTCCAAAGAATGTGTTGGTTTTTTTTTCTTTCTTTTTGATAATTTAATACTTAATATGCAACTTGCTCTCACAATCTTTACTGAAATGTGTTTGGTGTGTTTGTGCAGCCCATTGGTAGCCTTGGTGCCTGGTTGATCTACCTCATGTTTACCATTGTGGTTGTAAGCTGTGAATAATGTAACAGTAGAGCCTTGCTATTGTTGTTAAAAATTTATGAATGTAATAAAATGACTTCTAAATCCATGTGATTATTATTTTAGAATGCTTAATGTTTCTTTTTCACCATTTTCACTTGCTAATCTGTAAACAAAGACAGTTACTTATTTCAGGGAACTCATGCTCTACAAGCTTTTACAAACTGAAGGTGTCCATCCAAAGTGAGTTATGTTGATTTCCAAATATTTGTGAAAACAAACAGTAGTCATGATTTTGCTTTTTTTCTTAAATAATCATATTGGTTAAAGGTAAATTGTGTAAAATTAATAGATATTCAACAATGAATATTCATGTTTTTGATGTTTATAAAAGTGGGACTTTTTGCATTTTCATTACCTTAGATTTCTTCAGAATACTGTCCTGTTTCTACAGTTACTGAAGAGGGTTTCTAATTTCTCCAATATGCTGAAAAGAACAGCGAAGATAAAATAGGAGGATACTCAGTTGTTTCAGCATTTCTTAAATTCATTGCAGTCTAATAAAGGGTTTTTCACATCCGGTACTTTAAGGCGACTGGCCTGCAGGTTTGAGTTGCTTCCTTGCTTCAACACTCCTCAACTCAAGTTGATCTCCTCAACTTCTTGTCCTAATTGTTTGTGATGGCACATCATAAATGTATTTCACAGATGTATTAACATTGTTTTTTTTTTTAAAAAGATCTTGAAAATATAGTAACATGTCTGCTATATCTTTTGATAAACTGCAAGTGTAACTTCAAGGTAATTTTTAGCATGCTTCCATAACTATGTCGTGCTTAAAGTGTACCTATTGAGTGTGTTGAGTGCATTAGCATAAAGCTTAAGCAGTGTTGTTAAAATGCATGTGCTGCCTCTTGTTTAGTCTGTGATTGGCAATGCACTCACACTCCTTATAGCACAATGAATCTGGAATCCTTTTAGCCAGCATAAAAGCAAACTCCAAGCCCTCACTTATTTTTCAAGCACCACCTCTCTTGTTGTCTCATCTCAACAAAGGAGGTGAGAGAATCCACAAACATCCCACGTAGTCTAAAGGAGAAATGGGCCTGATAATGAAAGCAATGCTGTTCTCTTGAAGCACGTTAAGGGCACAGGGGCATTTTGGTCCAGGGACAGGACTATTTCCGCTCTGTGAAGTAATATTAGAGCACGCTTTCCATCAACCTACAACCCCTGTGTGATATGACACATGGCTATTTTCAGCCAGCTCCTGTCAGGATGGGATAAGAAAGAGCACGTTGGACTCTGATTTCTGCTCATCATAACTACTCTTTTGGGAATGGCTGGAAAAACATTGTGCTCTGAAATGTTACTCTCTAAAGATTTTAGTTGTCCCAAGCAATTCACTTGTGACAAAGGTGGGTTCTTTCCATCATTCTGTAATTTTACATGCAGTTTTTAATATGACCTTTTAGCAACATTTGCCAAATTCTGTATCATTTAGTTACCGAATCATCAACCAGTTCTGGATGGAAGTCATGTTACACTACATTGAAACAACAATATTATAAAAAATATCACTTTTACAACAGTAGAATATGTGGTTTAATATGGTTTAATATGTAGTGCACATGTGCCGAGATATCAATATTTAAAACAAAGGGGTTCTTGCTATTTAATATCAGTTTTCTCTGATGGGTAACCAAGAGTAAATTACTCATCCCTCTTGGCAGTCTAATTACTCACAGGCATGCCTACATCATCAAGCTAAAACCAAAGCTCATCTGTCTGTGGGCTTAGTACAGTTGGACTGTAGGTAAGTGGAGTGCTGGAGGATTACAGTTAGTCTCTCGTGGAAAACATCCACCACTGCAGCGAAGCATATCATATCAGCACCTAAGCCAGCGAGTGTGGATTGTGTCAATTCCAGGGACCAAAAACTAATGCAATATTGCAAATGGGGATAGTGTGACCCTGCTGTGACACACTGGTCGCGCCTTACGAAGGATCAAATGATAGACTATCAAATGCTTTATCTTCAAAGGTTGATTCTGACACTACAGGAGATTCTCTGTATAAGTAAAACCTTAAGTGAGTGTCGAATTTTGTATGGTGTAATGCAAATACAGTCTGTATTTAGCCACTGGACAATGCTAATTTTAAAAAAAGAGGAAAAAGCACTAGGAGTTAGTTATTCTGACCCACACCACATGGTGAGTCTAGATGTTTATTATGGAATGATGAGTAAAGGCATTTCAAGCAGAAGTAACGGAAACAAGAGACAAGTTGGACTTTGTTTAATAATTTAATAAATACAGCATATTACACTTAAATTTATAATGTGAATATATTAGCACTCATACCATCGAGACAGCTTTTAAATTTAAAACTTTATTGCTGCACATGTTAAACACTGTTTCTCTTCTTTTTATGTAGTGTAGAAAATGAAATGCAGCATCCTATGAAAGAAACAAACATAACAACCATGTCCTTTGTGCTACAGCTTACAATGTTATGTTGAGGCTCAGGACATGATGACCTAGACAACACATGCTACTTCATTAACACTTTGCAGAAAAATAAATTTGAACACTAAAATTTCACAGAAACAGGAAGTCAAAATCCCTCATGCAAAGCATTACTAGAAGTCCAGCTGCCGATCAGATCTGCTAAATTCACTGATGCCAACTCATTCATGGTAGCCAGGGCCTTGATCATTGTTGGCGAAAGAGAGCAAAAAGGACAGGAAACCACTAACAATAGAGCTATGCATCTTGTAAAGCAGCATCAACCACTTGAGACAGCCAATAAGCGCACCCTGTCTCGCTGTATTACTTGTTTCACTTCACTTTATCAACCACCCTCAGACATACTTACACAACCACCAACATTTTCACAAACAAAACCTCATGGAATTCATATACTACTCTGTTAGGCCTGTGGGATATACTTTCATATCTCTAATGAAATTAGTGCCATGTATTAAGGAATTAGAGGCATGGTAGCATCAACTTAAAAAGTGCAATTTTACATTCCTTGTCATTGATGAAATTTTATTCATATCATCCATTTGGAAAACTATTTGGTGTGCATGAAGCTAGAATGAGTGAAAATAAAAGTGCACGCAGAAGTCCTACAGATAAAACACACAAAAATGTGCTAATTTGCTTTCTTGCTGAGAGTCAAATGAGAGACTGTCACCACTCTATGGTATGTTAGATGTGAAGCTACAACCAGGTTTATTAGCTAGTGACTGGAAAGAGGAGGAAAGTAGCTTGGCTCACTTGCCAATCTAATGTTCTGTAACCAAGTGTCATTAATTGAAAATATATAGCATATACAGCAAATATAGCTGCAAGCAGCAATGAAGGGTAGTTTAGCAGCACACTGCCTAGATGGCGCCAATTGTTTGGATATACAGCCCTAGAAGAAAATAAGAGACCACTGCTCAACCTGCTCAAGTAGCTGTAGGGTAACTTTCTAAAACTCTTTCTACAAAAATCAAACTGCTCGTTTTTGTTTGATGATGTGTGACCGTCCAACTTCCTTTTAATGTCATTCCAGAGGTTTTTAACAGGGTTCAGATCTGGAGATTGAGCTGGCCATGACAGGCTCTTGATGTGGTGATCCTCCATCCAGACCTTGATGTTTTTCTAGGATAATGTTGTAAGTGGCTTTATTAATGCATCCTTTACAAAGGCACATCTGCCTGATTCCAGTTTTGCTGAAGCACTCCCCTGATCATTACTGATCCTCCTCTATATTAAACAGTCAGGATGAGACACTGTGGCTTTTAGGCCTCTCCATGTCTCCATCTAACCATAAAATGAACAGGTGCTGGGCAAAGCTGAAAATTAGACTCAGAGAAGATGACTTTACTACAGTCTTCTACTGTTCAGTTCCTGTGGTCTTTTTCAGCCTTAGGTCTTTACTTCTTATCGATTAAGGTGAGTTTTGCATGACTCCAGTCCTCCTTGTAGGACCCTTTTTCCAGCTGTTCTTGCTGTACACTTCACCTCAGTCTTAGTTTGCCACTCAGATGACTGTCACTTGATGTCAGCTTATGGTTTTTGAGTGATGCGTTTATGGTCATCCCTTTCAGTGCAAGGATGTTTGCGCCCTCTGCCAAACTGTAGCTTTGTTGTCCTCATAAAGCAGAATGAGATGTGCTTGTGTAGGAATTTAGTTTTTGGTAGTAACACTCAGAGATGCTGATGTGAGAATAAATAGCAGTGGTCTCTTTTATTTCCAGAGCTATATATGATGCTGACTTTAATTCCAAATAAAAACACAACAAAAACAAAAACAAACAAAAGCAAAAGAACAAACAAACAAACATATTTGGCGATTACAGTCCCACTTAAGGGTCAGGTGGTGCATACTTTTAGACCATTTCAGAAATGGCTGCAGAGTCAAAACACCAATGTTGATGGCAATACAGGAAATAGGCACAGAGATAGAAGAAAAATGTTTTTAAAATGTTAAAAACCATCAGTTATCTTTCTTTTCTAAAAAGATTGTTTCAGCTGGGTTTTTTAAAAATTTGTGTGAAACAGAAACATCAACAGGAAAAACTTTTTAGAAGTCAAATATTGCACTTCGTTTCGTGCTTATTCAAACAGGGTCTAGTACCAAGTTTGGATTTGAAAGAATAAAGCATTACTACATATCATTTTGCTTTCTGTTCAGCAACTTTGTTGCTAATTTGACTATAAAGTTATTATGATTTGCAAATCAAAAATTTATAATAACTTTGGAGGTTTTTTCAAAAGATCATCTTCTGTATTTTTGGTGAAGACAATCAAAAAAATTGCCCCTTTTTGTTTCCATAGTTTGAGGTTACACCATAACCTCGTTTCACATATTAATCCTGCTGCTCAGTGCTGCATCAGTGTGTTTGCACACAGTAAGCCAGCACTGCAGCATCAGCTGAGGAACGATGGCGTAGTTATGCAGAGGAACAATTTCCGCAATGGCAGCTTGTCCTTTGACATAACAGACTGAATAGCTTGCTTATTAGCACATTAATAGCAAATCTCGCTTCAACTCCTCTGTTTTTTTACACAGAAGGTGTAAAAAATGAAGGTGGATCAGCTTCACCTTAAAATGGACTGTTAAAAAAGGTCCATAAGGTCTAACAGCAAAGGAGGAAAAAGAATAAGACAATGGATCCATACGCAGCTTTGCTACTTGGGCTCTAAAAAGTACAGCCTCCAAAAATAGATTGTCAATTTGAAAAAAGCAAGTCAGTCAACAAGACAGAAGAGGGCTAGGAAAGAACCCTCCAACCGCCGTTATTTTCACTTAATAATATTTATTTAAAAGAAACATCTAGCATATTAGAGTTTTAGAGTTTTTGGCCACTAGGCTTTTTGATTCTTCCTGCTTCTAGTCTCCATACTGTGCTTATCTAAAGGCCTACTGATGGTAGATACGTATTTAAAAACTAGTGTAATCAGCCCTCTCAACTCTCTGAAAGAAAGCACAGAAGTGTAACTCACACATTAAGTTACTACTTAAAAGAAAAGTGATTACTATGATTTTACAGATAAATAATGTACTGGAAAGAGACTGACAAAACAAAATTACACAAAAAGGAGACAAGGATGAGTAAATAAAGAAAATCCCTGAGGGCTAAAATCCTACGGATATAAATACTAAATACTGCTGGATGTTTGAAAAAAAAAAAAAAAAGGATTTTCATGAACAGTATTTTGTTGAGTTCAAAAAATGATTGCACAAGGTAATCACACAATTCTTTAGCTAGCTAAAGTAACTAAACAGCATAAGCGCAGATTTAGCATCTCAGCACGGACATGAGCAGCAGTTAGTCATGGAGCACATGATTACAGACTTGTTCAATGAATGGAATAACTAAATGTTGAATCCAGCACACATGCTGCATTCAAAAATAGGCCCTTCAAATAAGAAAGAATACTTTTTTGCTTGTGGAAGAAAAGGTATTGTGACGGATGAATGCATGGCCCAGATACAAAAAATAAAAGTTCATCAGGAACTGGTGCTGAGGAAAGGAATAAAGAGTGGATATAGGTTGGGAATGAGGTTAAATGGTTAAAGAAAAGACAATGGTAGGAAGGCAGAAGAAAGATGAATGCAATGAAAAGGAATAGAAGCCAGAATGCAGAGAAAATTGATGGGTGACCAAGATGAAAGAGGGAGAGACAAAAGAAAGGAAGGAAAGAAAGGAAGTAACATACATAAAACTAGACGTCGTTGAGCTTTCTTATCAGGAGAGGTCGTTGAGTCGGCTGCCTTGTTCAATGACCGCCTTTGCAAACTGCCTGAAGACTCTGTCCATATAAGTGCTATGTCGTGGCCAAAGCCCTTCCAGGAAACCAATATGGCCGCCATGGCACGTGATTAGCAACGCCAGGTTTGGATTCTGCTTCACTGCCTCCACTGGGATGGCTGCAAATAAAATTGAGAAATAATTTCCTGTCAGACGTAACTGATTTTTAATGAGTTGTTTCAATTAATGTTTGACTCACTGACAATAACGGTGGTAAAATACTGTAGTGCTGTAAGTAACGCACATTTGCACAAAGGGCAAACACAGGATCGGTGCCTGGCTACTAAATATGAACAGGTCTGCTAGTTTCTAACTCTATTTTGATTCAGAGATTAAATCTTTGTATCTCCTACTCTGTTTTGTACTTATTATATATTTTGCTCAATTATGGGATGTGTCCAAAGGAGCCATAATTTTTATTTATATATATTTTCTGGGATTAGTAGCTGCCGTGACCTTAATGAAACACGAGGGAGGATTTCAAAGGAGTTAAAAAAGACTGTGGGGCAAAAAAAAACCCAACATCTTACTGCTATTTTATTAATAGGGTCCAGATGTGATAATTCATTCCTCTGTCCTTACACCCATTTTTGTACAAAAGGTATCATCACCTACTGCTTATCAGAGGTCTACCGTTACATAGACCTTGTAGCTCGAATAAGATAAATAAATACTAAAACAAGCCCAAAATACAGTCACTTATAATAAGCAGATCTGGCAACTGTGTTTGTATATTTTCATATATTCAATTACTCAAGCCGATATGTTAGCTGTATCAACAAGCCTGCCACCAGCTTAACTTGGTGGTGGTGAAGTGAAACTGTGCAAAAACAAAAACAGCTGAAACGGCTGCAGACTCACCATGAGATGGAGAAAAGACATCATCAGCAGCATTCAGACACAGCATTGGCACCTGCACAGAATTCAGTTTGTGGATAGGACTGGCATCACGGTAGTAGTCATCATTAGTAGGATAACCGAACATTATGGAGGTGAACCTCTCGTCAAACTCTCGGATGGTCTTTGCCTGTAGTGATCCGGCAAAAAGATTAAATTCTAATTCATATTAAAATAACATGGCTTAATATGGATGAAACAAAATCCCTACCTTCATGACATGATCAATGTCGTAACACTTTTCGAGCACTGGTCTGTGTCTGCAAGAAAGGACATAAACAAAACTATAGCTACCTTATATGTAATTATCAAGCACTTAATAAAACGTATGGGTGGTAAAACTAAAACTTGATTTGATAATCAGAATAACAGGATAAGTATAGCATTTTCAAACAAGGCAAACTTTAAATTGAAACTCTAAAATACTTATATGGGAACCCAGTTTGTGAGCTGTGTGATTGCAGTGTTAGTGGCCGTGTTAATCCTACTTTGGCCCTGGCTGACCTGTGCACAGAGGCTTGTAGGCAGCTGGTGAGGTAGGAGTTGAAGAGGAAACGGTCCAGGGGTTTTTCCAGTGACGCTGTGCACTCAAATACATCCCAGCCTGCTGAGAAAACTACAACCCCTTTCAGGCAGGTTTTCAGGCCCTTTTGCCCCAGGTAGTTGGCCAACATCATCCTGAATATGGAAAGAAGGAGAGCTGAAGGAACAGATGGGGAAAACACAGATTCCATTTCAGACCAATCCCTCAATTCAAGGGATTAGTGTTGTGCACTGAAAAACACAGTCTCTGGCATGCAGCACTGAACGACTGGCATAAAATTAAAGTGCTGACATGTCCAAACCAACATAGAGAGAATGTATAATGCTGCCATGTTACTCAAGGTGTTAATGGTCAGTCAGTATTGAGTCACTGCAAAATGAGAGATGTTCTCTTGTCCATCTTCAAGATTTATTGATTTATTATTAGTATCTGCCAAATCTCAAATGTTTCTTTACCCTCCCATGGATACGCCAGCAGCCATGATTGGAGCAGCTTCATAGGTTCTCTTGATGTGTTCTATAACAGTCTCCAGATCCTCTGTGTTGGCTGCACAATAGGTCCTCGGGGTCTGGGAAGGACAACAATATAGTCAGTCTTTTCTCATCTTATTTTTTCCCCAGTAAGAGTCATCATTAGGCAGCAACAGAACAGTGGCGAGAATACTGAAATCATTAAAGTAATAAATAAGTATTTCTAAATGTGGTCAAAATTAAAAGAAAAAAGAAACCAGCTAAAAGTAAAATGTTATTTAGAAATGAAGTTATTCTACACTGCACAGATATAGAATATATAGACATAGAACCAAAAACAAAAGCCCTTTCTCCTTGTCTTGGAATAAATTATTAAATTTGTCTATTTGAACTCAGATTATTTTCTCTCTCTCTGAAGACAAAGCAAGAATTTTGCCTGCTCTGAATGAAACACAAATGTATGTTTGTGCACACAGTGACATCCCACAGTGGAAACTTAGCTGAAAATGTAAGGCTCACAGAAAGAAGCAGCACATTAGAGAAACAACACCAATGCATCACTATATATTTACATAGCTCAAACTTATGTGGAGCTTAATTGACAGTTAAAATATCAAATGATGGACATTCAACTACATAGTTGATGAATCAATATGACAATAAAGTCATTTTTTACTAAGAATGCTAATTAATTTTTTCTTGTAGCTTATCTAAAATATGAATAAACATGAATAAACTTTTCTTAGTGTTCTGCAATGAATAATTGCTAAAACAAAATAAAAAATCTAAAGATTGATTGTACAAAAGTGCTACTATTCACAAGCTGAAGTCAGTGATTTAAAGAGGCACTGTTCTATAGGTTAAAGTTAAATCTAGGTTGTACAGTGAAGATGCCTCTATCATTTAAACTTCATAAACAATTCTCAAACTTTTCCAATTTTGCCCTATATTCCCTTTTTATGTATGCAACCAAGGGAAGGTCACTGTAAAAACTGGCAAATTTCAGATCGTCATAAATGGTGATTAATCTTGATTAATTAAATTGGAAGTTGTAATTAATCTGATAAAATTTTTTAAAATAATTTCACAGCTGTAGTTTATATTTTTCCACAGTATGGCAAGATGTTTTTGAGCCACAGTTGCAAACTTTCATAAAGAACTATTAGGAAAGCGATGGGCATCAATTTCTAATGTCCACTCCGAATTCTTGAAAATCGGCTAAATATTTGGCCTGGCATGAGGGGATCAATAACTGCTCGCAGGTCCTTTATGCCTGGAGCACTTACTAAAATAAATGTTCAGGTCTTATTAAAACCACCGGGAGTTTGCCTTTTTAAAATGTCACATGACATAACAGACAGTGAACACAGCTGAGACCATAAATAAAAAGACCTTTCTCCAAAGCCATTCTTTCCATAATGACATCAAACACTTATAATAATAATCTCAACCTTTAAGTTAGACATTCAAGTGTTTTTATTTTGCAGCACGTGACTGAACTGTAACACTGCACTACAGCTGTTTAGCAACAACTTCAGGCAGGGAGCATCAGCCAGCTTAATATGAGTCCCATTACAAAGACATTTTTTCACCCCTCAGTGTCTTGCACCCAAATACAAGGGACATTTATTTAACAGCTCACGTTTTGTTAGTGAGAAAGGAAGAGAATACATATGATTTAGTTGATTTATCAACATGATAACCCAGATGAATAAACACCTAAGTTAACCGTTGGTAGTAGTCCAAAACTGAAACAACTGAATCACAAATTAAATATGTCTACAAACAGATTAACCAGTAGGGCTGGGCGACATGAACCAAATCTTATATCTCGAAATTTTTTTACCTGAATCACGAGATACGATATATTTCTCAATA
>JBAMHW010000008.1:19776660-19798441 GCA_037177495.1 Rhadinocentrus ornatus
ATGTTTAGCTTCTTCCATTTTCTGAGGATTGCTCCAACAGTGGATCTTTTTTCACCAAGCTGCTTGGCAATTGCCCCTTAGCCCTTTCCAGCCTTGTGGAGGTCTACAATTTTGTGTCTGGTGTCTTTGGACAGCTCTTTGGTCTTGACCATGCTAGTAGTTGGAGACTTACTGATTGTATGGGGTGGACAGGTGTCTTTATGCAGCCGGCGACCTCAAACAGGTGCTTCTAATTTAGGATAATAAGTGGAGTGCAGGTGGACTTTTTAAAGGTGGACCAACAGGTCTTTGAGTGTCAGAATTCTAGCTTTAAAACAGGTGTTCAAATACTAATTGGCAGCTGTTTCATACAAATAAATTGTTAAAAAAATCATACATTGTGATTTCAGGATTTTTAATTTTTTTTAAATTTTTTTTTTTTAAATTTTTTTTTTTTTTTACAGTATGTCTCTCACAGTGGACATGCACCTACGATGAAAATTTCAGACCTGTCGAAGATTTCTAAGTGGGAGAACTTGCAAAATAGCCGGGTGTTCAAATACTTATTTTCCTCACTGTATATGAGTATGTTTAAATGAATAGGGTCTACAAAGACTGATTTTTGTCTCTTTTTTTATTAAATTATAAAATAGTAACAGTAATAGAAACGCTCTGTTTAAGGGGTTTTTAAATATATGAATTATTTTCCAAATATAAAGCATGTCTAGGTCTCAGTCACTTTGAGCTTTCTGTTACAGACAACACAACATGTGGGTGTTACTGAAACTTGGAAGAACTAGAGACACAGACCAATAGTAATAAAAATAGAGCAAAATATTCTGCAAAATAACTATTTTGCAGGTGAGCTTTCAGTGTTTGGTTAGTTAAATAATGCTGCAAAAGAGTGTTGTTGAATTTTTTTTTCTTGACAGTATGTGTAATCTACATTGGTGAACGTGTTAGAGCAAGCTCAAGTTGCTTTTGAACTTAACAGTCTTTGGGAGGAAAAATCAAATTCAGATGTTCTCATTCACCAGTGTGGATAACATTCACCTGTAAAGCATTTTGCAGTGCATTACCGCTCACATTAGCAGCTAACGCTAAGACCGCAGGCTCTCACATTAGCAGCTAACTCTAAGACTTCGGGGATCACCACGTTCCACAACAGGAAGTGATGTCACCATGCACGTACGAACTTTTAAATAAATCCAACTTTATAACAGCTGTGACAAAGTGCAGCACACTGTGGTACATGGTCTCAAAGTAGTAGGAAGAGTCTTGCATGTGCACAATGCTGCTATGATTAAGAGGAAAATCAGTAATTGTACAGAAATTTTCTTCAGCTAGCAGATAAACATTACTGGTTTCTGTACCAAAAAAAAAAAAAAAATCAACATTCAATTTGGGTGTTGGGTCTTGCTTGTGGGAATGGTAATAGAAATATGTAGATTACCTCACTCGCAACCAATACTAACCTTGGCTTCATGTTGATTCATGTACATAGTTACAGAGGCTATAGGCCATCTCGTTTATTGTAGGTTATTTCAGTACAATATATGTTTTCCATACACCATTAAAAAATAATTTGATGCCTGAAGAGGCTGTTTTTGTTTTATTATGGCCTGTTTACAGTCGTGCTGTAACTGAGCTGCAAAGTGTTTGTATTTGAGTCTCGTTCAGACTTGGAGTATTCCATTTTTAAGAGCCCCTTCAGGCTATTTAATACTTCATTTTGTGGTGTTATTTAATGACATATCTTATTACTGTTTTATGATAATGTAAGCAATATGCTCTGTAGAAATTCACTGTTACATGTCCTGCAGCTTAGATGTTTTTGTTAGGTTAACATGACTATTACCTCCTAAGGCCCATGAATCAATTAGCTCTGGAAGGGGCTTGGAAATAAATTAAGTTTGATTTCTGTATTTACTTTTGGCACAGCATTTAGTTTAAGAATGAATTTACACCACTGTGGTTCTTCTTTAGATGCTCTGCATTTTATGAATACAATGTACTTCTTCTGATGTAGAGAGCAAATGTAAGCTTATCGTATTTTACAAATTTGAATAGATTTTGAAGTCCTCTGCTTGTTGCTCACTGCTTATTTTTACCCACAGTAAAACATCATTTTAGATAATTACTACTAAAAGCCTTTAACTCTTTTCTGTTACAAAAGTAGGCATAGCATTATTTAGATGTATAGTACTGAAAGTACAAACTAAAAAAATAAGGGGAAAACCCCCCAATTATGGATAGTCTGTAATGTTTTCACGTTGGTTATTTGTTCACCGTCCATCCCCTCTAATAAACAACAAGAGTTTTGCATACATTCTTGTTTGGCCATCATAGTCGGAAAAAATAGGACTTCATTCTGCCTCAGAATTAATTTAAGTTAGACCTTATTGGAAAAACAGTTGCACCTGCTTTTCTGTTAGTTGGAGGTTCTCCTCTGAGGTGTCTTGCTCTGCTAAACAGTGTTTAGGAGTGACTTTGTCTCAGCTAAACTAGTATTCACTCAGACTTGTTTCTTAATAAAAACAAGTCGTTAACAAAAAATATTGTTAAAAGGTGTTTCTGTCAGGATAGGGCTGGGCGATATGGCTTATAATTGATATCATGTCATGTCTCTACATGCCGCGTGCACACACAGGTGAACTGCACTCCCATCAGCAGACAGAGAGCGCATGTTGGAAATAGTTGCGTCAAGTAAGAACTTTATGTCCATCAGAAAACATGCACAGCTGACCAATCAGTCTCCTTGTCATCATATACCTTGTGTCCATCTTTTTTTCTGTCTCTCCTGAAACAACAACACGCATGTGCGCGAGATGGCGGGGGAGTGAGATGTCTGTCTGCTGTGACTTAGAAAGCCATGCCGCATGCGATGAGCTTCACTCCGCTCAGCAGACAGAGCACTGCGAAGAAAAACCCACGTATCCTACGTAAAAAATCTCGGGATACATCGAGTATACTCAATATATTGCCTAGCTCTATGTCAGGATAAAGAATCCCTGAAAGATTCCACAAATGTACATAGCCTGTGAGAAAATAAAACCATGAAATACTTTATAGACCCTTTCATGGCTTACGTAATCAGTGACGTCACTACTGTATCCAGAGGCAAAAAAAAGAGGGAAGCACGTAAAAAACACTGTAGAAACAAGCTATCTCAAGTGTTTTAAAAATGTCGTCTTGTTGTGTGTTTGGGTGCCAGAATAAGAGGAAAAACATTCCTGACAGTAAATGAAAGTTATTTAGGATACCAGTTCAGAAAAAAACGAAGACAATTATAGCTGAATGCAATAAGACGAAAGGACAGGACAGAGACAATAATCAACAGTTCTTGTGTGTGCAGCGCACACTTTATATCAGGTAAGATACATGTAATGTTAAGTGATTGTTGAGTCCAAATAAACAAAATTGTACATTATAAAGGAAAATGTTGGATATATAACGTTGCCTTTATCAGCACATTAGCAAGCACATAAATGGTAAACTTTAGACCGCAGCACACAAACATTGTGACGTAAAGGGATGTATTTTATTATTTGGAGGTGGCTATTTATGACAAAGTTGTAAGCATCCAGGGATTTATATGGTTACGCAGTTTCTTTTTGCTGTACACACATGGTGTCTCAATTAGATACATGTAGATGTCTGGCCATTCCAGACAGGAAACAACAGGAAATTGTTAGCTGCCACTTGATAACGTAGCTTCTAGCCCCTTTTGCCTCATTGTGAAACACACAGAGCAGTTGACTCCACACTATATAATTGACAAACAAGCCAATTGCCAGCAAATTTTTGTTTTCTTCTGTGGGAGACACAATCTTGTGATCTGATTAAAAGAAAGCACATAAAGCTAAAACCTGGCCCTGTGATAGACTAGCAACCTATCCAGGGTGTATACTGCCTCTCGCCTATTTATTGCTGGGATAGGCTCCAGCTCTCCCGTGACCCCGAATAAGTAGTATAGAAAATGAATGAATAAATTAATAAAGCTGAAACTTAAGCAAAGTGGAAAGTATAACATTAATGCTTTTTATGGCCAAAAGTTGATGCATGACCCATGAACTAAATTTTATTGAAACTCCAAACACTCTGTTCTTAATCTGTTTCTCATCTCTCCTCCCTTGCAGGTGACAGAGATCCAGGACTGGAGTGCAGCCAGCCCTCACAGCGCTGCCTACGTCCTTTGGGACAACGGGGCCAAGAACCTGTACAGAGTTGGCTTTGAGGGAATGGTGAGGAAGCTTCTAGTCTAACCCTCATGTTCGTTCACTTTTTCAAACAGACAGTGTCTCATAAAAGATCAGCTGTCATTGGCTTTTGTGTTTGACCGTAGGGATGGTGCTCTTTTTGTTGCTGCCTGGCCTTTGTAAGAGCCACGCAGCCAGCATGTGTAAGGTGCCATTGTGCAGGCAGCTGGAAGGGATCTGCATGATAAAGGCAATCTGTTCTTTTCTTTGAAGGGGGGGTGAAATGAAAATGGAGGTCAACTTTAGAGAAGGGAGACCCTCTCTTGGTATTGTTGTGGGCACGGAAGCGCATGTGTCCCAAATGAAAAGCCATTCTTTCATTGGCTGAGACTGCTCTTGTCTTTATACCAAGGTGGCCAATCAGATTTCTTTGTTGTGAAACAGATTTGTCCTTTGTTATTCTAATACACTGCAAGCAAGGTAGATGGCATCTGCCTCTTAAAAAAAAAAATTTTTTTTTGAACCCCCCCTTCTTCAATATTTTACTTTGGCTTTGTCTATTATTAAAGTGCAGATTAATACAAAAGGGCTTTAGCTAAATGAATGGTCTGCATGGAGCATGAGGCCAAAATATGTCTTGTTTTGTCTAATGTCTACTTAGTTGTCAAAGTTTAATTTAACTAAAACTGGTGGCTGGAAACAGTACAGCTGACAGGGTTTTATTTGCTGATTCTTGTTGTAGTCAGTACTTTGGTATTCCATCAGTTTAGATGAATGTTTCCTGCACCATATAATCTTCTAACTGCCACTGAGGCTGCATATGCGTCATCATCAATATGATGCTCACCCCCAGTACAGTGCTTCATTGCCCTGCCTTATCCTAAGGGCACTCACATTGTTAGTGTATGCAACACTTGTGCCAGTGCAGCTTAAATGTGTAAATTTCTTCATTTGATTATTCATGAACATGTCTACATTAATGGAATAACCCTGGGTAATCATCTGACCGTTTCCTTATTTTTTAATTCCTCTCAGTCGGACCTGAAATGTGTCCAGGATGCCAAAGGAGGCTCCTTTTACAGAGACCATTGTCCTGTTTTAGGTAAGTAAGCCAGTGATGTGTGTCTATTGTCATTATTGCACCAATTCTTTCACCCCTTGTTCTGGTGCAGTGAATTCAAGGACATTAGGGAAGTTTTACTTGTAGTTAAACGTGTTTAGGCACTAGATGTCAGCACTGCATAGTCATCTAGCTACCAAAACATGGGACATACTCAGGTCATGCAGTGTCAATGTTCCAGGCATTCCAGGAGGGAATTTTATTTGGATTTAACACTGCAGTGAACTCTCCTCTTCAGATTTGAAACTATCATTATTATAGATAGTTGCAATTTTGATTTGCAATCAGTGCACAGCAAAAATGTGTTGTTTCTTACTGAAATGCCTCTCTGTACTCCTGTTTTCAGTTTAAATGTGTTGCTAATACAGTAGTATATTTGATTAATTAAATTTTACCTTTATCTTAAAGGTGAGCAGAATGGCAACAGAAATCCTGGAGGCCTGCAGATTGGAGACCTGGTCAACATTGATTTGGATTTAGAGATTGTTCAGTCCCTCCAACATGGCCACGGGGGATGGACCGATGGCATGTTCGAGACACTCACTACCACAGGCACAGTGTGTGGCATTGATGAGGATCACGACATTGTAGTTCAGTACCCCAGTGGTAACAGGTAAGTACCCTTTATGAGTTGGGCTGATAAGACCACATCATATCGTCACCACATTTTTTAGGATTTGTTTTAAGAAACAGGTTTATCTTCAGATGAGTCAAAAGTTGCAAAAACCTTCTTAGTGTGACTTAACTACAAAAGTAAACTTAGGTTAGTGACACTTTATAAAGGATTTTCTTTCTGAACAAGACACATATTCTTTTGGGTGTAGAATTTGGATCAGCTTTATTTTAGCAAACCATATCACATTAACTCATTTAGTCAAACCACGTTATTTAAAAATAAAAATAAATAAAGTGAGAAAAAAAATCCCATAACATCAGCATTGTTAACAACAGCAGACTAATAGATTATAATTTTCTAAAAGACCCAAAACTGTCCACTAACACCTCTAATTCTGAGCTTCTAAGCAGCAATCATATCTGCTGGAGTATAAGTCACATTAGTCATAAAAGGCGTTATAAAGAGGGAAAAATAAATAAAATCCATATGCAAGTCACACTGGACTATAAGTTGCATTGATTTAGAAATTTATTTCACAAAATCCAAGACCAAGAACAAACATTTAATGTGGAAAGGCAAGTTTTTCAACCACACAGTAGCACACGGAACAGCAGGCTGAATAGGTGTCCGGTATGTTAACGTAACACCAGATTTTCTTCCAGGATTGAGAACTGTGAGGGGGAAATAGTTTCCTTATTACACGTAATGAACAGCTGATTGAGGTGCTGAGAAAGTACAAAAATGTAAACATCACATTTGACATTTAAAGACACCGACACTGCCGTGTTGACAAAACCCCACCCTGCAACCTACAAAGTTTCAAGTTAAATATGAAAGAACCGGTTCAGTTGTTCATTGCTCATAAAGACACCGACATCCCCCCGCAGTAATTCCCACCCCGTCGCGGACGAAGCTTCTTGACTGGACCAAAACAAGCGTTTTTAAACTAGAACAATAACAACATTGTGACAAGCTTTACTCCGTTCTGTCACTTCTTCGCTGTCACTCTCAACCACGCTGCAGTAGAACCAGACAGGAAGTATAAACTCCAGTGTTAGTTTTTCAAAATACATTATTGGCAGACCAGTGTCACATTTCACACTCTTATTTTGGTCTGTAAATGTTTGCAAATATAGACTTTATGTTCATGGATTCATTCATACAATATAATTTACATTTTTAACATCTTAAATTTTTTTTTACAATTCTAAAGGCATGTTGATGCGCCACAATCATTTATGTAGCAGAAACCCTATACACATTCAGCTTCATAATAGCATAAAGAAAATACCTGGGAGGCTAAAAAGGCTAAGTTAACATAACTAGCCAGCGACTCTAACAAGCATGTTACCAGTAAGCAAGTTCACCAAGCTCCCCATCTCATTCCACATCACTGAATCTAGTGAATTGTTCATCCTTTTGTGTCGTTTCTGAACAACTCCGCAGACTGCTGCTTCATGACTGTTTTCAGCTGCATATTTTACTGCCAGCAGTTGGTAATCTGTAGAATAGGCTTTCTTCTTGGGGGCATTTTGTTTGTGTTCAGTCTCTCAGTTGTCTTTAAATTAATTTTTTCAGTGGTAAGGAAGAAGAAGGAAATACCGTGATTAGCATAAGCCTAGAGCGCTCTCTCGCGACTGTAAATAGTAACGTTTACTCTTTGGTTCATGTCAGTTATTATGAATTAACTACCGGTCAAAAGTATGAAGCACTTTCTAATTGGATTAGATTGGAGTGTGTCCAAACTTTTGACTGGTACTGTAACGCTAAACAGGTTAAAATTTGCCCCCAAAAAAGAAAATCAACTTAAAATTAACATTAATTTCTGTGTCCTTAGGTGGACATTTAATCCAGCAGTGCTGACAAAGGCCAATGTAGTGCGCAGTGGAGAAGTTGCAGCTGGTGCAGAGGGAGGAAGTTCTCAGTTTCATGTCGGAGACCTGGTCCAGATCTGCTATGACATCGACCGCATCAAGTTGCTACAAAGAGGCCATGGAGAGTGGGCTGAGGCCATGCTGCCTGTAAGTTTAAGCAACAATTTAGAGGTTTTGCTTGTGACCAGAATTGTTATAGGAATTTGCATGAATAACAACAGGGACATAATTCCACACCTCAAATCAGTTTGTGGCTTTTTATGATCAAATATGCTCTTCTAAATCTTTTTTACTTTTAGCAGTCTCAACCTTACAGATGAAATATGATTAAAATCTATCACGACTGTCCAGCATGCCATATTTTCTGTAATGCCAGTTTTCTTCAGTTTTCCAATTGTTTCTGTCAAACTGGACCCCTTCAGCAGCTAATGAGCCTTAAAACCCTGAGATGGGTTGTAGCTTTGATCATTAACCATGGCTGCTTGCTGCCTTTCCTTTCCCTACTGCAGCAGTCGCTGTTATTGATGACATCCTCAAGGACAGCCCTAGACTCAGCTCAACAGAGTTTTTCTCATATAGCTAATATAGAAATGATCAAATTCAAGGTTGGGAAGCATTATGCTCTGTCCCCTCTGTGTTGCCTGTATAGGTGATGACAAGAAGAAGGGTATCTTTCTCTTGTATTCATCTCTCTCCTTGTGTCCTTTGAATTATTAAAATCACAGCTTAAATTTCAAATGCTTTTTTTTTTTTTTTGCCAGTGAGCTCCTGTTGCATGTAAGAAAGATGTTTTGTTGAACTGGTTTTGTCTCGATTTGATACTTTTGTGTCACCTCTATCTTTCTAACAATTTGCCTCCATCTGTGCTCTGCTACTGAAAGTCTGTTAAACACAACGATCATACATAGCCTAAAGACAAGAACCCTTTATATACTAATGAGTTTGTCATACCATTTATAAACAGACCCTGGGCAAGGTAGGCCGGGTGCAGCAGATTTACTCTGACAGTGACCTGAAGGTCGAGGTTTGTGGGACTTCTTGGACATACAATCCTGCTGCTGTCACTAAGATTGCACCTTCTGGTTCTGCTGTCAGCAATGCCTCTGGAGGTATGTGTAAACACTTCTGACACAAAGAGTATTGTTTTAGTTCTTCGTCTTTACTTCTCATTTTATTCTGGCACCTGCTGTACATACAATCAATATCTGTGTCTCTTGTTTTCCCAGAGCGTCTGTCTCAGCTGTTAAAGAAATTATTTGAGACACAGGAATCTGGAGATATTAATGAAGAGCTGGTCAAGGCTGCCGCCAATGGAGACCTGACCAAAGTGGAAGATATTCTTAAGAGACCTGATGTGGATGTAAGTGCATACACAACATGCATATATATTTTTCTTCTTCTTTTGAGCAATTGATTGAATTTCTAGATGAGTTTTTGAGGAAGATCTAATAATAAGCTTACAAAGCAATAATCCAAACGGCTCCTGTCTACCTTCACTCCTTAATCCAGAGCTACACTCCCTCTCGACAGTTGCGCTCTGCCAGCAAAAGACGCCTAGTGCTCCCTTCACAACGTGTCGCAAAATCAGTACCTAGACTCTTTTCCTCTCTGTTGTTCCCCGGTGGTGAAATGATCTACCAAACTCCGTCCAATCCGCAGAGTCCTTATCCAATTTTAATCGCAAACTAAAGACTCACCTGTTTAAGGAGCTTTTCTGAACTTAGCTTAACTTCTACTTGTCTGAATGAGTTAGAAAGATTTGTCCAGCTGTTTGGCTCAACTCAGTACTGAATAAGCTGCGTGCACTTGTGCCCAAAATGATATTGTGTGATGAAATCATGATCTTGTATTTAAACAAAGGACCAAAACAAAAAATAAGCACTGCCTCTAGCACTACATGACAGCACCTGGGTCCAACTGGACTCAAAGCAGTCTGACTACTACTCAATTATAATGTCCCATCCTGTTTGAATTCTTGTTTGGGTTTTACTCTCAAATGTAAATCGCTTTGAACATAAGTGTCTGCCAAATGACTATAGAATAGAATATTTTATCGTTAAGCATACACATTTGATAGGAGTTAGCAGATCTTATGAATAAACTCTGGCTGTGCTCTTCTCTGTCTATTGAATAGGCTGAGAGTCTCCAAGGAAAGGTCTCTAAGATCATCCCACCAATGCACTTCTCAATCTGAAAACATTAAAGCTGAGCCCAGAGGAGGCACCACAGAGTATTGCTGTGCACTGCGCCACAGACCATGATTTACTGTTTGTTTCAAGTGGAGATCTAAAAATCCCTTCTGGTTGTAGATTATGATTTGACGCAGAACACAGGACAGGGAAAAAATGACTACAGGGCAGATTCTGGTCCCTTGGACGGGTTTTCAGAAATCGCTTTGGGAAGTCTGCAATTCTGTTTTCAGTAAGAAGGAGAGAGAGTGAATGAGTTTGCGTGTGTCATTGGTGAATGCTGGCCAGATGCCCTGTTGCCTTTCAGTAGAATTATTTGCTTAAAGCTGAGCAGACCGAGCCTGGCCAAATGATCCCGCTGCCAGGACAAGTCGTCTCGAGACTCCCAAAGGTGTCCACATTAATATTTATGCTTTCAGTTTTTGCAGTGCTGCAGTTGGTGATGAAAGATGCACACCCAGTCATGCATGCACATTAACACATACAAACCCACCCTAACAAATCTCTTACCTATTAACAAATTTGTTTGCAGGTGAACGGACAGTGTGCTGGACACACTGCTATGCAGGCAGCCAGTCAGAATGGTCATGTGGATGTCCTGAAGCTTTTGCTTAAACACAATGTGGACCTAGAAGCTGAGGTTGGTATATTTTACATGAAACATCTATGATCTTTATCTCTGTTTTTTTACCTAAGTCTACAAATGTATTATTAACCTTGTTAGAAAGTATTTCACACTTTACCAATTGCATAAGGTGTATATTCACTAAGGGACTCAGTACTGACTCATTATTTGGCATGGTGTTGTACTTAGGACAAAGATGGAGACCGGGCAGTCCACCATGCAGCTTTTGGTGATGAGGGCTCTGTCATTGAGGTGCTGCAGAGGGGTGGCGCTGATTTGAATGCCAGAAACAAACGAAGGCAGACTCCATTACACATAGCCGTCAACAAGGGTCATCTGCAGGTGGTTAAAACTCTGTTGGACTTTGGTTGCCACCCGAGCCTCCAGGTATATAACACTTTGACTTATTTACCTGTGTTAAAATATCACAGATGTGATTTGTTTTAATCATTGTTTTATGTTGACATTATAGATTATAGATTTGTGTTGATAATTTAATGAATTGTTAGTAACAGAAGAATTCCTTTTTTTTAGGATTCAGAGGGTGACACACCTTTACATGATGCCATTAGCAAGAAGAGAGATGACATGTTGTCAGTTCTGCTGGAGGCCGGTGCAGACGTCACCATCACCAACAATAATGGCTTCAATGCCTTGCATCATGCTGCCCTGCGAGGAAACCCAAGGTATGTGACACTTTGCTACTGCTGTTAGCTGTCACACCTGTTTGGTGTCTACAAGTAATGAGGACATGTTTAACCCTTTAAACCCCCAAAATCTGGAGACAAGTCAAATTTTTAAAATCTTTATTTGGCACTTTAACAAATGTAAAGTAAATAATAATTAACAAATAATTTTTGTATATTTACCATTTATTACAGTGTAGTATGTCAAAAGTATTGTAATGTATTATTGTATTATTATTGTATTCACCAGGGGGCAGAAGGCAAGTATCATATAGTGTACAGCAGGGTTTTTAATGTGATTCAAAGTACTCAAAGTGCAAAAATACGGGACATGTGGCATTAAAGGGTTAAGTGTGCTCTGGATTAAGTAACTCGTTAAATATTTGCATAATAATCTCAAGAAAGCCGACTCTAGCTCTTGTACATCTTTCCTGTCCATGCATTAAATTTATAGATAATAGTAAGGACGGAAACACAAGGTTCCTGGAGGGTTTATGGTTCCATTTGGAAAGATTTGGAATTGATGCACAAATTGCAGTGGCTTACAGAATCTGTTCAAGAAATCTGGACTCCCAAGAAAGTATATTTAACCATGAGTATTTAATGTAACTATTACACTACATCTGCTGCTAATGAACATTATTTATGGCACAAAAAGCTGATTTTAGATTAATGCTTATTCAAGCTAAATCAAACTTTTACAAAACTATAAATCAAAATTTAAAACCACAACAGCTGCATTTTGCTTCTTAAAAGCAAGAAGACAGAGACCTTGGCAGAATCACTAATCTGTTATTAATCGTCCTCTGTTGGAATAGAAAATGTGGGTTCAGCCGTCACGTGGTCTAAACTAGAAGACAGTCTAGGCTCAGCCATTTGATGTAAGCAGATTTTGATTAACTGGCAAAGGACCTTCTTGAGGCTTAGCTGTTTTTTAAGCATCTTCCAAACAACTACAAGTTTATATGAATCAAATGTCCTAAATAATTCAGAATGTAATGCAAATATTTCCTCTACAGATTCCACTGAAGTATAAAAGTAAATCCATCAAAAGTGAAATAAATGTAATTTCAGTGGCTTACTGAATATATTTACTTTTATATCTCACAGTTTGGTTTTGCAAGATTCAAGCAGGTTTTTAGATGTAGTCCATCTTTCCACTTGTTTTTACTGTAGCTAATAGCCTTTAAAGTTTATTTGTTGTTACCTTTTACTGGTATGTTAGTCCTTCACTGTGTGTTGTAAAGGACTATACACAGTGTAGACACACTTCATCCTTGGCTATAGCTGTTTCTGTCCAGCAAGTTGCAGTTCTATTGTTTCATTTTTATTCCTGTCTTTCAATAATAAGCACTTATGGCTCAGAAAAAAAGGCTGTTTCAGGTTGATCATCCAGGGTCTTTTAACTCAATAGATGTTGAGGTTACATGGCTAGAGTGAAAGACTGATGCAGTTTCTTAAAAAAAAATAAAAATTTAACAGCTTCTTAACATGCTTAGTGTGTGGGATGTATATGTTCGGGTAAGAGCACAATTACCCCAGGATAAATGCCAATCCTTGTCACTGGAATTTTTTGGTATAAGGACAAATAGAATTGAGGTCAGAGGGCTGTGGATCATCTGCTGCAAGCCATTAAGGCTAATTTCCACTGGATACGTTTGTGCCGTGGCTTCTGGAGCTATTTGCAGTTGTTTTAGTCAATGGATTGGTTCACAACAGGCACGCCGTAGGTCAGAAGCATTGCAGAAAGCGCCTTGTCGCGGCTCTCCGCTAAACATACAAGCCGAGTCTATTTTGACGGAGCACACATTCAGAATGCGTCAAGCTCAGCAGTTCAGAAAGGACCAGACAGGAATCAGACATGGGAGTCTGAAAGCTTCCGGTAAACTTCAAAATAAAAGCTCCTGTGCAGGTTTGTACTCACTGAACTATGTAAACATTATGTCATTAAGCGGCCAGGGGTTCTTAGTGGGTTTTTTTTTCCCCACATCATGGCCGACGAGACCATTATCCTGGAAGTGGGGAATCACAAGACTGTTCACTTCTCCTGTAATTCTGTAATCTGAACTGCATTCACGGGTGCTCCTTGCCTGACATGCTCTCGGTGTGAATTGACGCGCTGCGTCAGAACAAAACCACGTACAATCGTGGAGTTAAAGATGACTTGCATTGTCAATATTTAATAGTAAAGGATACATGATTTTTATGTGTAAACCACATTCTAGATTATACCATAGAAAGCTGGACTACTGTAGGACTCATTGATTTACAGGGTAAAGTACTGGACCACAGTATTTTCTATATCAAAGCTCCTGTTGTGTGTTCATTGCCTGCCCCAGTCGCAAACTTCTCCTTGCTTTCAGGATAACAAAGATATATGTCGCTTTCGCCAATCTGCCCATTTATTTTTATTTCACGCTTGAGCTCCTGCAATGTCAGGAAGGGAGTCCACAAATCCTAAAGCTCTTGAAAATCTCTCCCTAGGTTCAAGTGAAAGTTCTTTGTCCAGTGTTTAATGGAGAAGCAGTTGTTTCAACTGAGTGCTTCAAGGAATTTCTAATATGGAATCATATATCTTAAGATGTGTCCTTGATGAATGTTGATAAGAACTGCTTGTATATGGAAGCTTGTCAAAAGACCCTATATGAAGAAAATCACATGAAGCTTATCAGGGTAGTAATTGCGGTAACTTTCAGAATTGGTTCTGCTGTTTTCCTGTTATTTAGACTTAGTACGAGTACACGATGTTCTGGCACACATGGTCGAAAAAAAAGTCTCAGATGTTACATTTCAATACAGCTATTACAACTCAACTCTTAGAAAACAGGAAAAAAGCTTGCTTCCTTTATGTGTTATTCTAACTAATGCAAGTTACAAATGTGGTATTTGGGTTCATGTAGGGAATCCGTCAGAGTCCCTGGTGTGTGTGTAATGTGCCTGGGTGTTTTAAGAGTGTGGGTTGGTCTTACAGCAGTGGAAATAAGATTGAGGAAGATGCATAGGAAGAACCCTCTGGGTGACAAATGAATCTTTCAAGTTGGATTCCCAGATATTCAGAGAATCAACTGTACCCACAGGGGAACAGAATAATCTGGGGAGTATTTCAATTTTAGCTTGTTCATTATTCACATGCACACCATTACGCTGTATGAAAGCATTTTTCCATATATTAAGTCCAACTGTTAAGTTTTACCATTGCTGGTAAATTGAAATTACCTATATGAAGTATGACGTTCAGTTGTGTGTTCTCCTTGTGTTTACCACAACTTCAGCCTGCAAGGGGAGCCTGGCTCATATCTGTGTCTGTCCCTCAGGCTCCAAGAAGCCAGTAGCTGCTACAGTACTGTAAACAATACGATTAATAGCCCATGAGTCATAAATGGGCTCTAAACAAGCCCTGCAGCATCTGTTTTTAACCTTTTACTTGTCACCTCCTTGTAATATTTGACCTTTTACCTTTTTCAAGTTATTCTCAGCTTTCTTTTGACGTGGCATTATACAGGCTAACCCCAAATGGTAATTGCCCATTGTCTGAGTAGACAGAGGGATCTATAAGCATTTACACTGTGCTCCCAAATACAGACAAGTATTCCCAGTATAAAGTTTTAGTATTAATAGGCAGCAGCATAATGGTAATATTATAATAGGGATTATAGACAGAAAATGTTGTGGCCCCACAGAAACAACAGACATTTAAAATTGATGACTTGTTTTGTATTTGTTTTGAGGTTTGTTGTTATATTCTTATTAGGAATGTCATAATTATAGATTTTCTTGGTACGACTAAAAAAAACGATTTTACGATTATCACCATGATTCTGCATTAATTAGTCCCCAACACTATAAATGTGTACAAACCACATGAACACACTCCTTATAGGTCTTTAACTGTGATTTCTTTTCTTTTAATGCCAGCATAACAAAAAAATACAACATAGTAAAGTAACCCAGAATTCTCATTTCAACTTAATCTCCTTTGCTGTGTAAACAATAAATAATTCCTACATATTAACTCAGAGAATACGGATAGAAAAGACTACAGGACCTCTAACTGGACTTGAGAGGCTTCTTTTTGGAAACTACATCATAGAAATGGTTTTGAACATTTTAATCCGAGTAAAGAATTTAGAAACAATGTAAAAACTTCTAGCTAGCTTTGGCTTCCTTCTGTCCTTTAGCAGAATAGCTGCTGTTTGAAACATAAACAATACTGAAACAATGGAGATTAAGATACAGAACCAGTTATCTGGAATTAAATACGCTTTCTTACCATAGCACAGTGATTCCCAACCCTGGTCCTCAAGGACCACTATCCCGCAGGTCTTAGATGTATCCCTGCTACAACACACCTGATTCAAATTAAATGGTTCTCTGACGAGCTCTGCACAAGTCTGCTAATGATCCATGAATTTGAATCAGGTATCAGGAATCAGTAGCAGGGAGACATCTAAGACCTGCAGGATAGTGGTCCTTGAGGACCAGGGTTGGGAATCACTGCCATAGCACACTGACGAATAATTCCGATTAGGTTTGAAAAGCGAAACTATCTGTCACAAAAGAGGTTTTTTTTTCCCTCGCCTGTATAATGTAACATGCAGTGAACGTGTGACATTTACTGAATGTAAGATCAAAAAGCAAATAACATGATAAAATTTACCTTAGATAAACAGCGTCTTTAAACCAAACTACCGTGCATTTATCTTTAGCATAAAAAGCTGGTGGTTATTCTACAGGTTGTGAAACGTATTCAATATATTTCCTCCTTTTTCTGCAACTTTTTGGGGGGAAAAACTCATCTGCCATAGTGTCCCACTCTAACATTACTCTTCTGCAACTCACACAGAACCAAAGCAAAGCAACACAAGTGGAAACACGTGGATGTGGTGGAACTTTATTTTTGTTCTGTGCGTAAATTGCGCTGATCTGCTTATATGCTTCAGACATAATGTTTTAAAGAAGTTGATGATTTTGAGGAATCTTTAGGATTAATTAATTGTAGCTTTTAATACCGCGATTAATTGTAGAATCGAGCAATCATGACATCCCTAATTCTTATTGGTTTGTATTCTACCTATTCAGACTTATCTGACCATGACAAACCACTATGTTTTACTAAACCAACACTAGTTTCAGAGCACAAATGATGGTTAGGTACACTAAAATTACATTGAAGTCAAAATTAATAATATTTATGTTCACATGGTAAACCCACATCTACAAATAGTTTTGAATAATTCCTATTTTTTTTATTTTGTTTTTATTTATTATGTTGTATATTGTTTTGCTTAAAAGATATATTTAAACATGGCAGACTGTCAAATTAGTAAAGCCTAAAGTGCTAGAGTAGACTAGAGGAGGTAGGGTGGAAAGGAAGACACTATGTGAAAGAAGTTTATTTTGATCTGGTTTCTAGCTTTACAGCCACAGCAAGAGAATATGGGAGACAGTTTGCAAGTGTCTGTTTCTTTGATTTGTGCAGTCAGCTTGTCTTCCAAAGCACCTGCGTCTCATCTAACCCTGCTTGACAAACATCACTAAAGAAGACTTGAGAGCGACGAACTTGTTTGCGTGCTTGTGTTTAGTATACTTCTGTATTGGTGAGAGTTCCCCATTTTTTATTCTTGCACTGTTTTTGTTTAAATAATAATTAATTAATATTGTTTATTAGTTTTAATTTACATTATATTACAGTTGTACTACTGCTGAACCACATGAGCTGTTTAATTTTTAGTGGTTTCTCCAATTACAGTGTAATTTACAGCTCATGTAATGACGGTCCTTTTTAAAAAGTGTCACAGCAGGACAGCTGTTCATTCTCACACTGACACGTGAGTGCTGTATTTCTGAAATGGCCCCCGCTGCATGTCTAACCCAAACTGTTTTTTAAAATGCCGCTGTCAATAGTCTGGCCAGAATATCAATCCCTCTTTAGGCAGAGACAACACTCAGGAAAGGGGACCAGACAACAGTTTTGAAGCTGGGATTGGTTTCTTTATTAGTCAGAACTTAGACAGGTTTAGCATTCAATATAACAATCACTGAACATTCCAGATGTTGTAGAAAGAGGTAGTCACACACCAGCCGTCCTCAAGCAACGGCCTTCTGTTCCCACTGCGTTGAAGACATCATAGTAAATATGGCTCCTGTAGTCATCAAAGCATAGCTACAGCTGGTTGAAGGGGACCAAATCCATTCAAGAGGTGATTTGGTTCCATTTTACCAGCTTTAGCAAAGCATTGTGAAATCTCTGTTTTACATTCCAAGAAAAAAGTTGATGTGACCCAAAGGTTGTTGCATTGAAGTTTTTTGTGGGGGGGAAAAAAAAAAAAAAGTAACACCAGAACAGCATGCACTTCAGTACTCTTTTACAACTTGACAAGTGGCTAATCGAACAAAGTCCACCCACTACCTGGAGTGGACCATGCTACTTCTTTATTTATCCTACTCTTTTCACTTGTCTGCTCACCTTCATCCTTCTCTGTGTGACATCCAGGTATATTTAGCACCTACACCCCATTTACCACCATACCAATAACACACAGGTGCAGTTGATCAACCTTACCTAACTTTCTCCTTTGCTGCCTCCCAGGCAGTCTATTTATCCTCTTCACTATCTTTTTACGTTTTATGCTTGCCCCTCTCAGAGAGTGAGAAAAATTGTTCCCTGGTAAAAGGATCATAATAATCTGTGGCAGTGCACTTGAGTCAAATGTCCTGGAGTCATGAAGCAATTACAGACTCTGACAGATGGGCCCTGCTGCAAGCAAGCTGCTGCTCCGGTCACAGAGACGGCCTACAGACAAATGCAGAGGCATAACTACAGACACAAGCTCTCTTACTCATGCTTCTACAGCAGCACTCAGGGGTGTCAAGTCACAACATTAATTTAAACTAGTCTTTTAAGGCATCGGGACTGATTTGCAGTATAAAGATACTGTATGAACAGTAACTGAGGGCAGATTATTTTATGACTTTCAGGGCTCTACTGTAGTACAGTATGTAATTTCTTTCAAAAATCATGTCTATCCTGAAATAAGAATTATCACATCAGATGATATGTGGTATCCAAATAAAGAAATTTGATGAAGCCCTGCTGTACATTAAACCATAATACAGTAATTGTAGCCAACATATATATATTTATTCACTTCAGATAAGTAATGTTTGTTTAGCTTTTTTTTTTCAAGCTATTATGTGTTTCTACTTATTATGATTGTTTTTTGGACACCTTTTTTGTTAGAGGGCTGTGAAACATGGCCAGCTGTTGACTTTATCTGCCAAGATACGAATAAGTTTCTCAGATTGGCCAGCGACAGCTGAGGAATATATAGCACTGCTTGTAGACAGGATGGAGGTCAACATAAGGCCAGCTTGACATGGTACACCAGAGGCAGGTCTATTTGTAACATACACATGCACATTCATGCTTCACTCAGTCACTCAGAGTCAGGTGGTCAGGCAACTCACCTCATTTAAGGGCCATAACAGGGCAAAAGCAAGGGGGACGACAAGTACTTAGCATTTGATAATGTCAGCATCTGCTATGTGTGTCAGTCAGACAGCAGGTCATTGGGGGGGGTCACAAACAGTGTAGGACGCATACACCCACAGGCCTCTGGTATCTTGACAGAGAAGACTGTGAGATGAACATAATATCAAGCAAATGGGTTTGAAGGGGTGGTGTAAACTGAAAAAAATGCTCGATTCTGAAAAAGGCAACTTCTTTCTGATATTTTCTAATGAAAAGATTTTTTTTGCTTTATATTTAAAGTAAAAAAGGTAAAAAAATTTCTGTTGTCAAGATTTGCTTTCTTCCATTTTTTTTTGCAACGTTCCCCCAGCTGACTTATAAACTAATTTTGTTTCTACTTGACAGCTTTCAGTCAGTAGTTTTTACTTTAGCACAGATCTTGCCTTTAAGTTTAACCTCTTCCTTTCTAATTTTTTAAAGTCATCAAACACATTGTTACCAAAAACAAAAGCAATATACTAAACATCCAAAGGAATTTATAGGATATAAACTATTCATAAGTTCAATGTGTTCAGTTGTAGTTATAAATTTTCTTGTGGTTGTGTATCTCAGCTTAAATATTGGTTTTATTAAAGGAAAATAGAGAAAGTCAGCTTCACATGTAACATATTTTTTTCTTTAAATTAATATAGCAAGCTTTCATACCACAGGAAGCCTGTATAAACATTGCTCTGTGTTAGATTTGGTTGAACATTTGTATTTATTTTGCAGGCATTGAATGTGTTCCGGTTTCTCATTTTAACAGAGCAGAAATCATTATTGTAAATAAATGTGCAACATTGTTAAGTTACTGATTAGCTCATTTGTTTGTTGGAAACTATTGAAGTTCTTAGGGCTGTTATTTGCTTGATGCATCTACTGATGATTTTGTTCCATGTTGATTATTTTCCTGCATAGACTTTTTTAAGCTAAGTACAAAAATGCAGTTGAAGGAAAAATACCTATATTAGAGTATCTACACAAAAGAATTTTAAAGAGAAACCTGTGCTAAAATTGGTATAGGCTTGTCTATGATCCAGGCACAGGCCAGAGAGGGGGTCAGAGAAGGTGAAAGTGCTAGATAGGAATAGCTCCACATGCAAACTGCCCACCTCCCCCCTTGCTTCATTTCTCTCTGTGCCTCTGTCCATGTTCTGTTGCCTTTATTTGTTTGAAGCAGTTGACAATTGGAATCAGCTGACAGGCCAGAGTTGACCCTGATCCTGCATTGTCACTTTTTGATGGTCTAATCTGGCTGCCATGCAGCCCAGCAAAGCATTTGGCAAGCATAGCAAACGTGAACAATGAGAGCAGGACTCAAAGAAAGGGAGGGGCGCATGGGGCAGCCGGGTTGATGTGGGGTGGGGGTGTGGATAAGGGCACAGGCATTAAGGGAAAGCAGTCATAGTTAAGCACACAAGATTGTTAACATGTAAGCCATATGATACAACAATAGCAGTATCATGAGCAGCCACAGTACTGCTTCTTTCTGCCTCCTCAGCAACATCTTATTGCTCATTTAGTTTGTTTTATTTTTAAACTAGCAACATAGGCAACATAGGTACACCAGGTCACCTTGCTTTCTTTTTCTCATTCAGCCATGTAGGGGCACTGGAAAAGATTATAGTATTAATGAATGGGAGCAGCTGCTACATACCGCTATGCTCCCTGAAGTTGGTGCTAAGTTGCAGCTGGCTGAATGTCAAGGGCTGTAATGCAGCAAAAGCACCCAATAATGAAAGGAGGCCCTGATCATATGGCAATGTCACAAGGCAACCGTCTATAGTTGTAGGTTTTTTAAGTAGTGAGCTAAAGCCATATTGCTGTCAGATCAAGCCCAAAACAACATTATTACCATTTTATGCTAACTTAAGCAATTGTCCAATGAATTGTTGCTGTATCTTGGATGAGAGATTTTTATTGGCCAAGTCAGCTAGTTTGAGAAAGCAGTAAGTTCTCTACAGTGATTACTGCTGCAGTGAGACTGCCTAGAGACAGTATAGCTAATGTATGAGCCTTACCACACACATTTATTCTCTTTTCCTCCCTCTCTCCCTCACTTTTACCTTGATTACTTATTGTTTTTCTCTTCACCTTGACAACATGAACAATGAACAATCTGATGAGCAACCTGAAAAGCACAAACATATCTTCAGACAGTTCTGCCCATCATTGCGTTTTCAGAACGTGGACTTAGACCTCACCAAGAATACATACTTCTTTACATTCCATAGCTATCATATGTTCATATGGGTACATAAAGAAGTATGTACACTAAGGAGGTAATCTTTGTTAAAACATGTTCTCACCTTTTTCCAAGGTCAGGAAGTTAGGAGCACAACATTTTTCCTCACCGTTCTCTCTCCCAAGTATGGTAGTCTGCACTGTAAGGTGACTTTGAGTGTAAATTCAGTTCAACACTCAAGGCTTTCCTTTGGTTGCCATGTAAGGCTGACCAGCCAGTTCCCCCGCCCCCGAACATAACAGAAACTTTGCAGTCCATACCATAGTCGACTGTCCCAGTGACCCCTGCTGTCCTCCAGGCAACTGGTACAAACCAGAAAGTCAGGGGAAGGAATACAGCTCCCACTTTTTTTTTCTTTGCAGCCACAGTTAAAATATACTCTTTTGTTCTTTTTGTCTTTCCAGGAAAAATGAAGTAGATTAAGAGGTTGATTATAGGGGGGAAAAACAGCATCAAAAAAAGGGAAGTTTTCTCTCCATGACTTTTAGAGTCCATCTCGTAAGTTGCGTCCAGTCAAGTGTGGCAATCATTTGCCGTTTCCTCACAGTAGTGGTGCACCTATATGCTGAAGGGTCCTGCTGACATACGAAACATGCTCTCTTCTCTCCGCCCACTTCTGTTTGAATCTGGCTTCTTCACCATATTTTTGTTTTTGTGTTGAGGGGGGGGGGGGGGGGGGGGGGGGTGGGGGGGGGGGGGGGGGGGGGGGGGGGGGGGGGGGGGGGGGAGGGGGGGGGG
>JBAMHW010000008.1:19819898-19839364 GCA_037177495.1 Rhadinocentrus ornatus
GTCCTGGGGAAGACAAAGAACACTGTAGTTTATGGCCAAAATACATCTGTGATATGTTCAGAAAATATAAATCTAGCTCTTGGATCCTAAAGAGTCTGGTGAACTATTTCTGATCAGATTCTAGACTAAACATTGTAAACTTTGTAATACAGCATTTTCCTTAACTAGCATTTACATTTTTCCACTAGTTTGATATTTTTGGCATCAATACATAAAGAACAACAAGATGTAAAAATTAGAATAATAATAAATCTTTTACTCACCAGTCATAAAATGATCCGGACAAATTGTAAACCTTTTGAGAGTCCACGGTGACACATCGGCATTAACAGGCTTGATAGCCGCTAACCACTTGTTGCGTCTTTCTGAACTTTTTTGTCTCTTGGGCAGCTCAAAGAAGATCGCTTCTTCTGCACTATAATTGTGTTTATGGCAGGCAACCACTACACAAATTCTCAACATATTGAACAGACTTTGTTTGATAATCACAGATAAATCAATCATTCTCAAACGCGCAAAATCAGCTCCATTCTTTTCACCGACAACATAACCGGATGTGATGAAATTCAGTGAAGTTCCCGGATGTTTGTGCCCACCCATATGTTTCTCTTTACAGCTGCTGGTGCGAGCAGAAGCTAAGCTCGATGTGCAGGACAAGGATGGGGACACACCACTTCACGAGGCACTGCGTCACCACACACTTTCCCAATTGCGACAACTCCAGGATATGCAGGATGTCAGCAAAGTGGAGCCTTGGGAGCCCTCCAAGAACACAGTACATATACATTTATTATTAACTTAGGTTTCTTGAGGGGACATAAGACGTCAAGGAATTAGGAAGTTCATAATTAGAATTAAGCTAATTTAATTGGACACAGCTGCTAACAAAAAAAAAACCCCAAACATAATTACTGTTCTGTTCTCTACCTGTATCAGTTAACTTTATTTTTAATACAAGTTAGGTAAATGCTTTAAAGGCCTCAGCCTGGACCTCAGTGGTTAGAAAATGTAGCTCCATTATGTCCAATAAGATGTCAGTTAAGCTTTTGACTCTGCTATTTACTTTACTTACAAATAAGTACAGTACATTTTCCTTCCATTTTATTAAAGCAGCTTTTTCTTGTTGGGAGACCCACTGAAGTGTCAGTATTTGTATTTTATTTGTCATCTTAGGAGACTTCAGCAAGACAAAACTGAACAGTTTTTCCCATGACCTGGACACAAACGTAGTAAAATCAGTATGTGACCCATCGTAAGAGATGATGACAGCAGTACCTAGCTATAATAAATAAATAATAAATTGCTCACACTTTCCATTACCTGCCTTGCCTGCTGTTTCCCTGATGCATAGGTTGAGTGGGTCCCTTTGCAGAGGCCAAATGGTACATGTCAGAGCCGAACCCTCTCCATGTTAACACCACATCATTAATTGCATCAGGGAGAATTTCAAAGCTTTGCTTCAGTGACATATTTTTCATACTTGTCACCTTCTGTCTCCCTTCCACTCCTTTTAACTTTTCTTTTAAGTCTCCCTTTATGCCCCGTCTTGTTCCCCTACAGAGGAGTCGAACAGACAGACAGGCCTAATTGAAAAATGTGCAGTTGGGTCACTCTCCCATAGCTCTCCCTTCCCTTTAAGATGAGAATTGAATTAGCCGGCCCGATGGCTCCATCAGCGGAGATGTAAAAGCTACTGGTTGAAGACAATCAGACATGGAAAGCCTAAATTGGTTGGGAGAGAGTAGCTTTGGATTGGGGTTGACAAGTGAGGTGATGAGTTATGGGAGTAAAAGAGACAGTTAATGGGATTTTGTATGGGGGTGAGCAGGTTATGCTGTCTGATCTATAGGCATGGATTTGATGAGCTAATTTATTGGGAAATGATCTGTTCTTGGACACGGTTCATCTGAGTTTAACTTTGAAGACAAAGAGAATTTAAATAAGGACTTATTAATACTTACTATTCTTCTTCCTCTATACTTCTATTTTTCTTTTCATCATTATTATTTTTCTTATCTGTTATTACTTTCAAGTTCATTATTAGTTAAAGTGTCAGTGTGTGAGTTTTTTTTACTTCAAAAATGTCTGTTTCAGAAGTCAAAAAGCCTGTTGCACATCTGACTTCATCTGTTTTTTTCTTTCTGTGTGGCTCTGCAGTTAATCATGGGCTTGGGCACTCAGGGGGCAGAGAAAAAGAGTGCAGCATCCATCGCCTGCTTCCTAGCAGCTAACGGGGCAGATTTAACCATTCGCAACAAAAAGGGCCAGTCCCCTTTAGACCTGTGTCCCGATCCCAGCCTTTGTAAGGCTTTGGCCAAATGTCACAAAGAGAAGAGCAGGTAAAGATCACAGGAATTATTTCTTACTGAGAACTGGACAAGAAAGCCCATACCACTCATGTCTGTACGATAAGTGTAAAGCTGAACCCAGAGATCATTGTTGGAGGTTAACACAAAGACAAAAATATATAAATAAAAAAAGATGAGAAAAGAAATTCATCTGCATACTACTTTAAGTAAACATTTTATGAAAATTATGTGCAAAATATTTTGTAGTACCATAGTGTAACATGACGTGCTGTTTTTAACTAACTTGAAACCCAGATTAAATTTATTTATTTAACTTCATTTTCATATTTCCAGATAGGACTTAAATGTTTTTTTTTTATTATTTCTTTAAAAAGGCTTTGCCAACTCAGCACCTGAAAGAGAGCTTTTCCATTTCTTGCTTATTTTCTATGTTGTCTGACAGTCGCTCTTACTTTTAACATCTAACACACTGGTTCTGCTGTCTGTATTCCAGTGGGCAAGTGGGCACCCGCAGCCCATCGCTGAACAGCAACATTGAGTCTCTGGAGGAGTGTATGGTGTGTTCTGACATGAAGAGAGACACTCTGTTTGGGCCCTGCGGACACATTGCCACATGCTCTCTTTGCTCACCTCGTGTCAAGAAGTGTCTCATCTGCAAGGAGCAGGTTCAGTCAAGAACAAAGGTATTAGGAGGAGTCCTGGTCTACCACAACAACAGAGTTGTGTCCAAGACTGGATAAACTTGTATTCTGTTCTTGTGTTTCATATGTCCCTTTACAGATTGAGGAGTGTGTAGTCTGCTCTGACAAAAAGGCAGCTGTATTGTTTCAGCCCTGTGGTCACATGTGCGCTTGTGAAAGTAAGTTTCATACCCATGTCAGGATTATAAATTCAACAGCTAAACTAGATTAAACAAACTTAAACAGACTGAAGATTTTTTATTCACATCTGAATGTGCTTGTGTCCGCAGACTGTGCCAGCTTAATGAAGAAGTGCGTACAATGCCGGGCTGTGGTGGAACGCCGCACCCCCTTTGTTCTTTGCTGCGGTGGGAAAGGTATGGAGGATGATGCCGCTGATGATGATGATGATGAATATGATGATGATGATCATGATCTTAGTGAGTGAATCTTCCACATGTTCCCTTTTAATCTACCCCTTTTTTTTATTGTTTGACTGCTTCTTTCTACTCTCTTTTCATACTATCCTTTAGTTGTTTATCTTTTCTTTGTTGCTGCCTTGCTCACATATTTTGTTTGCATCACTTTTATGTTGTGTTGTTTTGCATCCTAGCAGGCACATGAACTCTAAGCTAACCAAACTGAGATGCTTGAATTGCTTAGACTTATTTCTCTAGCTTATTGCTATTCTGAATCTGGCATGTTTTTTTTTATTACAACCAATCAGTGTGTATTGTCTTCAGTTTAGTTATTAGCTGTAGTGGATAGCAGCCTAACTAATGCTTAGCTGTCCATTTCTGAAATCACCCCATACAGCTTCCAAAGATATAAAATTTTTCTCTCAAATCGTAATCTTTTTATGTAGAGCTGTAGCTATTTCTAGATTGAATTTAGTTGAATAATGCAATAATATCAGAATATACAGATAATCTATTTATGTTGTTTCTGTGGCTTCTAAAAGTTTTGACACATTAATGTAAAAGGGATTAACATATTTGTAAGCATATGCTCCCCTTAAAATAATTTCTGAATAAGAACAGAGCACTTTTATTTTTATAAAATATTTTGTTTGATTAAACATCTTGCAGATTTCTTTCCTTTATTTTAGTGTTTAAGCTGTGTTTTCGTCACTTTCTGTTGAGTTAAAAGGGAAACTGTTGCAAATTCACGACTTCCTGTTAACTACTGCATGGTTAAAAATTTTCTCCAAATATTAGCACTTATCAGTACTTACAGGCATTGCCAGATGTTTAAAAAGTGAATACAGACCCAAATACACTCACACTCATGCAAGGGGCAGCATTGAATGCTTACATCTCATGTCCCAGTACTATGTCCTGTTGCTTCCTGTGTTAAACACAAATTCACCTATCCCTTGATAACTTAGGCTCCCTACCAGTGTAGATTGCTACATGTTTTTATTTATTTATTTTGTCCTTCTAACCCAGTGAGCACAGGCATTAAACTCGTGCTTTGATGATGGGGGGAAAAAACGGAAAAAAAATCACTTGCTGCTTTTTAATCAGTCCAGTGTTGAAGAGTCTATTTCCTTTTCTATCTGTGATACCACTTCCAACTTACTTGCTTCCTCTTCAAGAATTATTTTTCTAAACCTCCCTTAGAGGCTGTAGTGAGTAGTTTTGTTCATCAGACCAGCTGTTGAAGCTGGTGAGGGCAGCACCTGCTATAACAATGTGACTGGTTATTCCCAGCAGGGAACTCTAACACTATGGCAGGGGGATCGCAGGATCTTCTCCAGCCCAACAATCTGGCACTAAGTTGGTGTAAGTATACCTCCATGATTCCCACCCCCCTATTAGAGACTTGTTTTTAAAGAGCCCCCTACAGTGCTGCCCTGGCCCCTCTCCCCTCCCTGTCTCTTTTTGTACCACACACACACATATATATATATATATATATATAGTCAGTCAGTCATTATCTGTACCGCTTGTTCCTATTAGGGGTTGCGGGGTGAGCTGGAGCCTATCCCAGCAGTGTTTCAGGTGAAAGGCAGGGTACACCCTGGACAGGTCACCAGTCCATTGCAGGGCAACCATATATAGGGACAAACAACCATTCACGCACACACTCATTCCTAGGGAGAATTTAGAGTCATCAATTAGTAACCAATTAACCTAACATGCATGTCTTTGGACGGTGGGAGGAAGCCGGAGAGAACCCACGCACACACGGGGAGAACATGCAAACTCCACACAGAAAGGCCACCAGGTTTGAACCTCTCCCCAGCAGAGGCTCGAACCAGCGACCTTCTTGCTGTGAGGCTGCGGTGCTAACCACCACACCACCGTGCAGCCCCTATATATTAGCCCGGAAAATTGACACAACTCATTCAGGTAGTTTGTAACACATTTCTCACCAGCATCCAGCAGTTTTTGCAGTGCCAAATGCTCAGCTTGATTATTTGTGTTGTGCCAGCTTATATTGCAGATAATATCAAAGTGTGTGTTACTGAAGTAAAAGTATTGAATGGCGAGTCAGGACACTAAATCAGAAGTGATCTGCCAAACGATAAAATTAGAAGTGCGTGTGTTTGTGATCCCTGCTCATTTACAGAACTCCTGCTCTGAGATATAACTGAGCCCCAGCTTGTGTCAAGATGGCAGTGCTGTTGTGGCTACATTTCTGGGGTTTTTTTGGCAATAAAGTTTATTCTTATTTGCTGAAATTTGAGCTGGCCAATGGTGCAAAATAGTTTGTAAAAACTTAAGGCTGGTTACAGAATTCCCTTTTTTTCCCCCCACTTATGTCCAAACAGCCAGTGGAAATATACCAGCCCTGCAGAGAGACAAGGACAACACAAACGTTAATGCTGATGTGCAAAAGCTACAACAGCAGCTTCAAGACATAAAGGAACAGGTGAGGCCACAAATAATGTGTAGCGTGTGAACTACATAGAATGTACAGCTGAATTAAACTACAACACAATGATCAATGCTGTTAATTTGTGGTGATTAAATGAATGCCAGTTTTTGTGAAATATATTTCAAAACGTGAGCTCTGATAGCCCCTCTTTATCTTCCTACAGACCATGTGTCCAGTGTGTTTGGACCGACTGAAGAACATGATCTTCATGTGCGGTCATGGTACCTGCCAGCTGTGTGGGGACCGAATGAGCGAGTGCCCCATCTGCCGCAAAGCTATTGAGCGCCGCATCCTCCTTTACTAGACTTCCTAACAGACTTTTTCTTCTTTTAAAGTCCACATTGAGACACCTGCAAGCCACATCCACACCAGCTGCCGCTGCTACCATCCTCACAGCTTTCGAGTCAGTCAGCCAACTCTGACACTACGTTACAGATGCTCTCTTTAAGCTTTTGGTTGTATTCAGATGGATCTTCTGTTACAAAAGATATGAACTGATTTAAATCAATTTCACGACACTATTTGTCCACAGTGCAACCAGATCCTTATCATGTAGGAATCTTTTTTCCCTGCCTTACGTCTCCCTCCAGCCTCTCCTTATTTTTCTGTTTGTGTTGTTTTAATGTATTTTTACTTATGTTTGAACCTGTTTTTCTCTCTTTGAATATGAGGTTCAAATTCAGTTGTGGAAATGAGCTAAATCCATCTCTGGATTGTCCCACTGACTTTGGGCAAAATCATAATGGAGGCAAAGTTCTTTTTCTTATATGTAAACCTTTCATGAACCTGTCACATTTAAGTGAGCTAGAGTCAAGTTTTATTATATTTGTAAATCTTTATGCAAGTGTACTGGTGTCGGAAGCTCAAGCTGTGGATTTGAAGTCCTTAATTATTCATGACAGCATGGCAAGTTTGAGACACACTGCCCCATTTAGAGGTTCAGCAAGTGTTTCAGCTTACTGTCAGCGTTCAGTTTGGCTGGCGTGGCACTCTGTATGCAGTCTGTCCTTGCAGCAGAAGACCAAATGTTGGCAGTTTTGCACTAGAAAAGCTAAGTAAATTTTCTGCACTGACTGTGGAGGTCTACTTTCAGCTCAGTGATAGAACACAGATATAGTAGTCTGACTGCCAACAGGTAGCACATTACAACCATACTTTGTTTACCAAGATGAAACAACAGCAGTGTTGCAACACCCGGCGGAATTATGCTGCCATATAGGGTTTCAAGGCAAACAATCTTACTTATCCAGCTTTTGTCCAGTGAGTGGCGTCTGTTCTGTTTTTCGCACACAAACTCATTTGATGCAAACATTTCTGTAACAAAAGTATCTTGTCACAATTTGATGTTGATAAACCATTGAGACTTGGTGGTATTGTCCAATTAAAAATTGTACAATTTTGATGAACATTGCTAATTTACCATTGATGAGTCTGTGCCATTTGCTTCCAAAAATGTACTTGTTAAATAATTTGTATGGAGATAAGGTGCTCTTTATCTTGTATTACTACTTTTTTATTTAAGTCTATTCACTTTTCTCAAAATCAGCATTTATTGAGCTAGAGAGTACAATCTATTAGATTAAAAATATAGAATAAATTATTTTGTAATGCTGCCCAAACAATAGGATTTATAGGCATCACTGCCTTCCTACTATGTAGCCTCAAAGTCTCCCAACATTCTGCTTTGATATTTACATTAAAATATGCTATGTACGTTTGTCAGCAATAGCTTTCTAGCAATCATCAGTGGAAGACTTTGTTTTCTGGAGTAGGTGTTTGCAAGCCTAATGTGTTCATTTGTGAAACAGAAAAATCAGTTTTGTTGTGTAACATGTCGAGTATCTTTTTATCTGTTTTTATTTGGGATAAAGCTAATGACTTTTAAAGACAGAACTTGCCTTACCTCTTTTAAAAGGCAAGTTGCCCATGTGGAGGCTTGAAGCAAAGTGGTAAGTTTGTTATGTGGGAATTTGCAACCACAGACAAGCTTTTTTTGTTTGTTTATTGTTTTTAGGACTTAAAGCAGCTTTTGAGTAGTTTTGATTCTTTTCACTGTTCACAGTAACACTTTTAAGCTAGCAGCGCTAATCCGCTTTATGGTAGTGTTGTCTTATTATGGTTGTTATTAAAAAAACAAACAAGCCTATTTTGTACTTTATTTTCAATACCTGTAACTGTCCTGTTAGAGATCTATCAGTAGTGTTTTCTTTGGCATGAATGTTTGACACGCAGTACGACTTCTATCATTGAAAACTGTTCAGTCTGTATTGCTAACAAGTGCTTTTAAAACAACCATACAGCAGAAATAAAGTTCGACATGACCCGTGGGACACTAAAGTGCTGTTGGTTTCCAACTCTTTTGCTCATGTTTTGTTTTGTTTTGTTTTTCAAATTGAGCTCAGATGTCTTTGGCTTCTTACCGGCAGAAAATTAGCATTTTGTTTCTTTTCTCCTGCTGTGCTGTGTCTGCCTCACTGAGGAGACAGAGTGGCAGAGGTGGGAGGTGTTGGGTAATTGAAATTGCTAACACCTAATGACTCAGCACTAGCATGTGATAGGTCAGCTTTGCTAATTAGGTAAAGGCTAAATGAGAAAAAGACAAGGATGGGTGTGTGGGGGGGTAAAGAAAAAAAAAAAGCTCAATAGTGAAGTTGTTTGCCAAATAGAGTGATGCATCTTCTCCAGTAAACAGCGTGACAACAAGGCATCTCCAAAGCACCACAAAATTATGACCAAAGGTTAAAGTTGTAGCTCATTGAATTCACAACCTTGAGGACTTTGGAGTTGTCTCACAAGCAGCACATTTGTCATACTTTCACTCTGCTAGCACACAGCGCAGCAGAATGACAACTTCTTATTCTGTCTCAGGTGGCTTTGCTTGCAGCGCAAGCGGCTGGTTTCAAGTGTCTTACCATCTCTGTGATACCGCACTTGTCTGTAAAATGTTAATCTTGAACTGAAATGAATTTTTTATGTTCAATCTAGAAAGAAGGCTAAATGCAGAAATGGTTTGTCATTACCTTGCTAGGACAAGTAAAGCCTAGTCCAGGGGCCAAACCTGCCCCTCTAGAGGGTCCAATCTGGCCTGCAGTGTCTTGACATCAAACCCATTGAAGAAATTTGATATAAATTGTGAAGCCAGGTGATCTTAGCCAGCATCAGTGAAATGAAATGAATCCTTGCAGCCATCTTCCAGAACGTTGTGGAAACTCCTAACGTAAGAATAAAGTGTTAAAGCAACATGGTAAGCATGGAATCAGATGTCTGTCAAACACATATTTATGTAATGTCTGTGTTCCCTCAAAGCTCATTAAGCTAAAAATGAAAAAAAAAGAAAAAAAACCCACACTTGACTATTAACCTGTAAATTGGTTAATAGAGCAGACTTCTCGTCCGTCTCTGACAGACTACAGACTCACGCTGCCATGCTGACTGACTGACAGCGGTGGCTGACTGTGGTGCCGGAGACGCCACTATCTCCCGTCCATGCCTGATCCTGGGGAGCATCCCTGACCGCCTCACCCAGCGGTTTCAGCTGTTTGAAGGCTGTAATGTTTGTTGACTGGAGTGCAGGGGCTGTTACTCCCACACCAGGGGAGATCATCTAATCCACTTGCAGCCCTACAGAGTGTGAGTGATGGTGGCCCACCACTTCAGGCTCCACTGAGCGGCAGATAGAGATGAACCGAGCCCCTGGAGAGGAGAGCACCATCATGAGAGTGACCTGCTTTAAGTCTGTGCTCTGATCACAGGACAGGGTCAGTGACATCCATCAGTTGGTGGGCTCAGCATGCTGCAGGGTAGGTGGGTGCATCCCCCCACCCTCACAGGGTTTAACCTTGGTTTTAGGTCTGAAGTTATGAGCTGACAAAAATGAATGCAGTCTTGATCCTGTAGTTTTGACGTGCAGGGCTCAGATCCCAGCACATGGTGGCAGCATACCCAGTGGCTAAACATTGCTGCTCCCTACTGTCATAAATAAAACCTTTTTGTGGTGCAGAGGACAAAAGAATTTAAAATAAGCCACTTTATCGTGGTGTGACAGTATGTTATAGACATCATTAATCATCTAAAATTAATCCTGTAGTTGTTTTAAAGCACCCAGGTTTGCTTTGAGTTGTTAATTCAAGGAAAACCAGAAAAACTTGGACATTAAATGTTACTGCACATGTTGTGATGCTGTTAGAATGGACAGCATGAAGAATATTTCATGAAACTTTGAGCAAAACCCGAATCCAGAAGGAAAAGGGAAAGTTTACTTGTTCCACATAAACAGCATTTTCCTGCATTGTTTTTATTGATTAAAGAGAAAAAATGAATTCTAGGCCCAGCATCTTTTGAGCCATCATTTAAGAGGGAAGACTTTGTGAATAAGACCTTGAATCGTTGCCATCTGCAGCACATTTCTTCGTACACAGCATTCCTTCGATGTCCGTTCCTTTCAAAACCTGGAGCTGCAGAAATCAATTCTTCCTCTATTCAAACAGTCCACATAAAGAAAGAAAGAGAAATGCTTTTAACTATTTCGGCCACTTGGGCTTTTCCTGCCATGCTGGAAGAATTGATCTCTGACTGTCTGAAAGTCCTCTCTCTACCTCTCTTTCTCTCTCACGTCATCCAGTTCAGAAGTCTGGTTGAATTTATTGTCTCCGTTTATGATCAGCCTGAGCAAAGTGCACTCTGGCTGTCTGGACAAACTCTTTGAGGACAAGAAAAGAAGGGAGGGGCCCATGGATTTGTGTTATTCGTTATGGGACCTTTTTGTTTTTTATATAGTGAAGTAATGTCAGTTGACATTTGTGAAACTGAGGGGATCAGATAATTGAAATAAAAATGTAAAATAAAAAATGAACATTTTAAATACTGGCCAGTTTCTTGTCAGGGTCAAATTAGCATCTATCAGTCAGAGAATAAATGTAAGCCACTTTAATGTGGTATAATCAAACATGTTTGTGTGTGTGTAACTGTGGTTGAGTGTACCTGTTACTAACAGCCCCACCTCTCAGAGTAAAGCCATAAACGCAGTAATCCTCCCCCTCAGATGCCTCCTTGAAACATACAGGCCCCTAACATGCTGATTGCTTTATTGTTATTGATCTGGGCAAAGTGTCAAACCACTCAGGTTATTGTTATTTATGCATGTGGAGGGAGAAGGTTAACACAGACAACTCTGTTACACTTTGTACCAAATGAGCGTGAAAACACACAAAGAACAGGAATGTGTGTGGAAGTGGTGCATTTTAAGGACTAACTGCATCCGTCACAAATGTTTTGCTTTGCTTACTTCCTGCATCATCACAGACTTTACCTTAGCTTCGAGGCCCATGCGATTGACCCTAACTTTACTTCATGCTTTTAATTGTGCTTCATCATGCTCCAAATCAAATATTCTGCAGTATATCCCACTATGTGTCATTCTTATCATCACAAAGCAATTGGAGCCTGCAGTCTGCGAGCCACATTTACAGTGCAAATGTTATCATTCCGATGACACTTTAAACAGTCTTTATCAATATATAGTCATTCAAGGTTTATGAGCTTTGATAAAATGGCACTAACAAGCAGGGTCATTACAATATGCAACCACAAGGTGTAATTTAAAATGGAAATTATTATAAATATTACCAGAGAAAGTTGAATATTTTAAATGGAATAAGCACTTAGCCTGTCTAGAGAACAAAATGGCCAGAGTGCAAAAAATATTGATTTTCTCCTTTGAAAGAGCAGTACTAGGGCAAACTACAGTGTTAGTTTGGCAGAACCTTATCACTCTATTATCTTTAAAACAGTGGGTTATCATAATTGCTTACTTAATAATTCTATAAAACTGTGGCGCTGCAACCTTTGCCTGGGCAGTAAACTGTCAAGTGCCATGATGCTGAGATTGAAAAGATTTCCGATGAGTTTTGAAATGCTAAAACCTACAAACACAACCATAATTTCAAAGAAGTGAAGCCTACACATTGATGTGTTTAACTTGATCAACAGACTTATTTTTAGAGCATGGTCATTGAAATGAAACATTCACTAACTGTTACTTTAAGGCAAACGAGTAAAATTTTCAAATAATGAAGTACTTGTTGCTTTCTTTAGATTTGATTAGTTTCACACCACTGCAAGTATGGTGAACAATGGTGCAGCCATACTAATCAACAAGTGCAAACCTCATCACATTCAACTCTCAGCTAAGCAAACAGGGTGGTGTTAATGACACTGTCCTCCTGCCCACTGCCAGGTGAGAATTTCTAATCAGTATTCGAAGCCACATTTGTGTAGAGAGCTCAACAGATTGTTGTCCCTGTGATCTCAGATACAGAGAAGAAATAAAGACAGACTTTACTGAATTCCCCTGAGCGATGTTTTTAAGTTAGGTTTTTGCAGTGTCTTTCCATTACTAGAAAAAAAAGGCTTCTGTGGAGAAAGCAAATGCTACAATGTACATCTGACAGGTGCTGGCTTCTGCCGAGCATGCAGTAACCTTGGAGGGAGAAGACAGGAATGTAGCAGCCCTATCTGAGCTCACAGGGAAATACTGATGACTGCAGAGGTGTTTTTTTTTTTGTTTTTTGGTTCTGAGAGAAAAATCAATATTCCAGAGTCCATCACACAAGCATTTTTTTTTTCTTCCCCGGGTGGGTTCTAACTATGTGAAACCAGCTTAGAATGACCCCTGGAAAAAGAGTTAATGCCTAACTTCTTTATCTTTGTTTTACAGCCAGGGGTTGTACCTCAAAATCAATACATGATACACAAATATCTCCATGTTCTAGACTGAGAGCAGTGAGGACGGCTTGAGAGTTAGACCCTTTGCACCACCTGGCAGGAAGGAAATTTTTTCTTTGAAAGGCTTAAAGCTTCTGGTAGAGTCATACAAAAAAACAACAAAAAAAACAACACTTATGCCAGATTATAATAAGCAAATAGAATAGGAGTATCATTTGAGGAAATATATTTAGAGTTCCTGGAGAGTCCATCTTGCTTTCATACCAGTGTAGCACAATATTTTTGCCTTTTTTTCTTCTGTTGTCCACATGTGAAACCATCTACAAACTGTACAGTACTATACACTGTACATTTGAATTGGCTGAATATGTGCCACTAGTATGTATTATGTAGCTATAACTGGAAGCTAAAGTTTTTGGGAGAGCTCTGCAAGCTGACGTGAACATTTTTTCACCATGTGACTGCTTGTAATCATGATCTGAGTGATATGATGTCAATGCTGCTCTCAGCCACAAAACAGACTCTTGATTTGACATATTGGTTATCATTTAACTGGAAAAAAACCTAATAATGTATGACATTTGAGCTTTAGAGGTATAGCTGCTTCACTGAAGGTAAACTGAGTGTATTTTCCAAAATGACGACCTATTTTTAATCATTTGGTAGTTTTTGGTTTGTTTTACAGCAATGAGGGACACGTTTTCCAGGAACATTTTCAAGCTGTGATAGAAGATTTTTTTTTTTTCTTTTCGCAAAATGTACTCTGTTAATATTAGCACTGAAGGTCCTTGCATGTATCCTGTGAATGCAGCATCTGGACCTTGATAGCAGACTGCCACTTTTCTCTGCTGCTGCCAGGATGGGCAGTTGAAACTTGCTCGATGTTTACAGCAAAGACCAACAAGCCTCAGGTTTTCTTTCCTCTCTGAGTCTATGTGGGCCAAGATAGTTGATATCTGTCACTGTCTGGCATTTTGTTCCTGCAGACCTTGTAGCAAATCAACAGGGCAGCTCCCAGACAGATAAAATGCCACATCAGAGTTTCAGAGGCCTAAAGCGGGATCCAGTTCCCAACCAGCACTATAGTGAGAGAAAGGAGCATCTACTTAGGGAGAGCAGACCCCCACCTCTCCCTCTTCACTGATAGTAGCTGGTAATCTCTGAGGTTGACCCATCAGTCAGGTCCTGGAGACAGATGACGTGAGGCCCCTGATAGGCTGTCTCCAGAGGAGGAGACACTGGCTGGCCGCACGGGCTGCTGGGACGTAGAGCAGGACCTATGAGGCGACAGATGGACGGATGGTGGGCCTGATGGGGAGGAGGGGGCAGCAGAGATGAGAACAAGGTGGGTCAGGGAGGAGGTGTGGTGGTGGAGGAATGCAAAAGGAGAGAGGTGGGGGTCATGGAGAAGGTCTCCTGATGAGCAAGGAGACAGTCCTTTGCTGGAGATTATTGCATGGCTGACAAAGTTTATTTAACACCAACCCCTGGGAGCACAGGTCACTGGGGGGCAGAGGAGGAGTCAGATTTTTGTCACAAGAAAAGACCCGGAAGACAGTGAGAAGAGGAGCTAGATAGTTAACCAGTATTGTTTTGATGTAAGGAACTCGTCAACTGAAATTTGATCAACAACAACTTGCTTGTAGGAAAATGTTTAAAGTGTCAAAATTACACTTGGCATCACGATTAAATCTAATAGAACTTTCAGTACCTCACAAGTGTAATGTTTTTCTCATAACCAATCAAGTCAGTTGGCAACCTGCTGAGCATCTTTTAAACGCAAAGACTGGGAAGGGCTTCACACTCTGACACTTTAAGGCTGGTTTCACACACGTACTGCAGTCATGAAATGCTCCAGAAAGGCTGCATCTGAAAGCCCAAATGTCTTCAATGTTTAGTCCCAGATGTCTTTCAAATTCTAACTCCACAAAATTAGCACGAGTTCATGTAATGATACAACAGGAAATCCTGTGGAGAATGCACACCTAGTGAAGGTGCATCTTAAGAAGAGTAGCAGCTTCATAGTCTTTTGCCAATTTAATGTTAAATTCCATTTGATTGTTGATAGAGCACATACACTCCAATACATGAAGCACTGCTGTTTGCTGTTAACACAGAAACAGTCATAATCCACTATTCTCAGCACTCGACACAAAAAGTGTGCTGTACTTTTTTGTATAATTTTCATCCTCCTCAGTTCCAGGTTAGGAGAATGTTCCTTTTTTGCTGTCTGGTACACATGTGTGGAAACTTGTACAACTAATGCTGAATAATGTACAGTATACAGGCTTTGGAGCAGGTTTTCAGGGAAAGCCTTGCTTATTTCAGCAAGAAAATACTAAATCACACTTCATGTCACTGTAGTAGGAGTCTTGGTGCTAAACATGCCAGGCTGAAGTCCAGACCTGTGATCCACTGAAAACACCTGCTGCTTGATTAATCTTTTTACAGGTAACACGACTTTTTAACTTTCCTGGAAACAAAGTTTTACTTTAAACACCTGCCTTTTTTTTTATATGTGTGTAACATGAGCAAAGAAATGCCTGCAATAATAATATGTGAATGTTCGCTGGATGTAAAAGTTTATCTCGAAAAGTGCGTGCTGTCAGAGATATACTGTCACCAGGCAACTGACAAAGGCTATCAGCATTACTTCAATGTGTCAACAAATTCAAAGTCATTCTGCGTGAAAAGCGATAGTTATTTGTTTAATGTAAAGATGACTTCTTTTTTTTCACAGGCTTACAATGTTGGCCTTTCTCGCCTGTTCTTTGATCAAAGTTCTTTAGCATCAACCTTATGCAGCAGAGTGGATTCTCCTGATCGCAGCTACTAGATTACAGAGATTTATCGAGCTGGCTTCCGGTTTCCAGATAGGATAGTGGCGATAGCGACAACACTTACCTACAGATATTCCCTTATCAAAAGACAATTTAAATGAGAGAAATAGACATTACCCCAGATTTTTATTTACTTCTTCTTCTTCTTTTTTTACTTTGCAAAGTGCTCCAGCTTAGTCTCCTCGGTACAAGGGTCTGTTTGCACTGTGTACACATACAACTCCATCTGTACAGATGGAGAGGCATTAACATTGCCTTAGTGCTCTCTTCATGTCATTACCATTAGTTTTGCATCAGGCTCTTGGACTTTGAGATTTGATTAATTCAACCTGGACATTTAATGCTGAAAAAAGGAATTATGTAGGGAGGGTGAATTGAAGGAATTGTAAAGGTTTTCCGAAAGGATTGCTGTGCATGTATATTCATGCAAGAAGAGTTGGTTTGTATGTTTAGACTGAGCAGCTGGTGAGAGAGGTCACTATGAGGTTATTCTGACCTGAGCTTGATTTTTATGCCTGTATTTATCAAGAAGCAAGGGAGGCATGTGTTATTGTGTTTTTGTATGGACGCGTGCCTGCCAGTGCATGCTTCCACATGTGTGTGTAGGCAGAGACAGAGAGATGTTGGAAAGTAGGGGTTAATTTTGAGGTAGCTACAAGATTTTGACAAAGACGTTTGTGTGTGTGAAGCCAGAAGGCCATCTGGGGGAGTCAGCAGGCAGATAGCACACACTCCTGTGCTTATGACCCTGGGAGGATAGCAAGGAAAAAGAGAAAAACTGGGCAATAAAGCTGCATAGAGTATGGCTATGTTTTATGGAGCTAATAACAAAGATTAAAAGATTGTTCTCAAATTATTATCCCTGTCAAGCAGAGAGAACAACAAGATGTTGCTCTCTCTGCAGTATTTTTTCTTTTTTTTAACATCTGTTGGCATGTCAGATGAGGTGGTTTGTGTAAAGCTGATGTGGCCAACAAGCATTCAGAATATTTGTTCTTTCCATGGATTATCCCTGTAAAAGGGGCTGCAGGTGCTCAGAACATGGGGCACGGTGTCTAGGGGCCAGGTTAACTATTAACACAGCCATATAACACTGTTACTGATTACCACCTCTCAGTCTTCATACTCCCACTAACTTGACTCACAGGTAGGAATCCCTCAAAGGTGTGGATCCTTTAATACTAGCCCTCATCAAGCTTGGTGCTGGAAAATGGCCTCCCTCCCAGCCATAATTCATTCTTCCTCATTCGTCTTTGCATCCTTCCCTCCCACATAAACGTCTTCAAGCCAATCACTCTTTTTTTCTCACTGGATCTTTTCAAAGACCTCCATGATGACCTTTATCCTTTCTGCCATAAAATGCAAAGACGTAAAGATGTCTTGTACAAAGTTAAGAGGAACCATGTTTGACATGTGGTAGTGCAGGTACTTTACTCTGGGGTGAAAGTCTAAGGTGTGGAGAACGGTGATGAATGAGTACATATAGCTTAAGCCAGGCAGGCTGCTGTGAGATGACAAAATGTCAATCTACTGTTCTGCAATTTACCTCCTGTGATAATAACTCTGCTTCTGATACATCACATTGTTATATCAGAGCAGGAAGATAGTGCTAACTGTTAGCAACCTCTCAATGATTCTCTACATTAATGCACCATAAACTGAAATTGTTTTGGCCTCAAAATGTTCTTTTTCTTTTTTTCTTTTTTTCTTTTTTTTTAGCATAATAGCAAATATCAGAACTTAAATGGTAGTAAATATGTTTATAGATATCTATTATTAATCCAACGCAATCAAGCACTTTTATCTATTTCTCCCAAAATTATATCAGTGACTCAGTCAGCTTCACAAGCTGTTTTTCCAACTTAAGGGAGTTTAAATGTGAACCTTTTCAGTCAGTAACTTATTTAACAAATCATTATGACACAACATGAAATCATTATTAGCTTAGCCTGCCTGAACTCGTCTGATTCTTTCCTGAAGTTAACCCACCACACTTTATTCTGTGCATACGACAATCCTAGATGAGCAACAGTTAGTCGATCTGGCTCACAAATTAGCTTTCTTTGTTCTGTTTATTGATGACAAATCTAACAGAATATGAAATACTTTGACAGATGAGACATTTTTTAGCTTCAAGGAGAGATAGTTTCATGCTAAGTTAAGTAAGGCTAATGATCTGTAGACATTATTGCCATTATATTCTAGTCTTTCCATGGGTCTTCTATTGAGGAAATCCAATCTGTTTTCATTTTTGTGGTTTAAAATGCTGCCACTTTGTTAAAGCTAGCTGCCCTTAAATTTTTCTGCAGCGTTGCCTGGAGAAAAAAAACTTAACTGTATCGTTTACATCCAGGATGGAACCATGGGAAGCATAAAAATGACTCATGATAATAAAATATAGATGATTGTTGATCATAAGTAAAAGACAAATGTTGGGTACTCATCTTTACCATTGTTCCATGTGTATACTTGCATAGTGTCACATAGTCACACTGAAGATACCATCTGCTCCATCCTTGCCTTGAATCTTTGTCGTTATCATGTTGTGCTAATCATGTTTTATGGATAATGTCAAAGAGTCCAGACTTCAGACCTTAGTGATGTCTGTTTGTCTGGATGCAGCGTTCTGAATCTAGAAGGCTGCGTTCTGGCGGATCTGTAAACACTTGGCTTAGTGGAGCCTAAGCTGCTGACCAGCATCTATCAAAACAAAGAGAACACACACCGGTCAGGGTTCATCTTTGTGTCAATGAAAAATAGGGTTAAGAGTCAAACTAGTGGACAAGTCCTTTGAAGTTCATTGCAGGATTTATATGCATCTTCATTTGGAAGCAGAATTAAATCAGATTTTCTGAGGTACTTCCTATGTGTCTCGTGTTTTTTTAGATATTCATAATGTGGTTGTTCAACTTTAGTTGCTATAATAAGATGCTTGTGAAATAGCTTGCGATGTGGACGTGACTTGGACAGTGAGGGGAATTCAGACCAGTGAAGAAATGAGCCAATGGTGAGTCAGATCAGTTATGTCTTTTTTTGGTCTCCTTTGTTGGGGCCTTCAGTGCAAGTCACAATAAGGAATTTTTTTTTCTACGTGCTGCAGATTATCCTGATAGGGTTTTTTTTTTTTTTTGTCAAATAAATGAGCCAACAGTGTACAGAGTCAAAACTAAATGGGTTAGTTAGATATGCCAGAAGCGTTCTGCTGCTCATGTGTACCTTAGCTTAAATATTTTACATACAGAAGTCTGGTATTTGAAACCAATCTGCTACTGTAAAGTGGAAAGGATTGGGACACTTTTTTCCCCCACTACCATTTGTTTTCCACCTACAGACACCAACCATTATGACATATTCAACTTCCACCATGGGCAAATATAGTGAGCCACTACTCAACATGGTACAGTACACACTGTTAGAACAGACACAAAGGAAGGTGCATGATTGGTGTTTGACAGCTATCTGATAAAACCATAATTGAAGCATGTAGAATGCATATGTTTTTCAGTCAAACAAAAGCCGTGGTCGCGCCATAGAAACTGCCGCTCAATGTTTTCATTGTCTGGCAACTGACTAAAGGGAAGGAGATGGCGACAGAAACCTCCAAGTTAGACTGAGTGTGTTTAATGTGTGCAGAGGGGCAGCTGTGTGTTAAGTGTCAGAGTCAAAGTGAGGTTGTACGGTCACTGAAGGACAAGAGCAGGGAAAAGTCAGACACGTCTAGTGGCACTCCCGACCCCCTTTGAGTGAAGCTCAAATCTTATCAGATATCAGGCTTATTTGTTCCTCTGACTGACAAGCTATGGACACTTTTGAGCACATTTCCCCCCTGCACAGGGAGTTTAACTGTATTAGCAAAAGGTCAAGGCCAAGGTTTGACACTTCCCACACTATTCAGACAGTTGTTCTGCCATTGCTATGTGCATTTAAAAAAAAAATACCAATGATCGATAATTTATTCGTTCATTCATTCATTCATTCATTCATTCATTCATTCATTCATTCATTCATTCATTCATTCATTCATTCATTCA
>JBAMHW010000008.1:19844998-19857018 GCA_037177495.1 Rhadinocentrus ornatus
TATTATTATTATTATTATTATTATTATTATTATTATTATTATTATTATTATTATTATTATTATTATTATTATTTCTTTTAACGAAATCGACATTTCTGTGATATTTCGTACAAAATTTATATTTTATTTGTATTTTAATTATTTTGCAACTGTCGATTTACTAGCCATTACTTATGCGTGTACATATTTATACATATATTTGTAAGGCGCTCTATGTATAGGTCGTCCATGATAAGGATAATTAGATTACAGGCCTGCGTCTCTTTACGCGGCTGACAGCAGTCCTGTGGCCCGCGGTGTTTGACTGAGTCTGGATAAATGTGGAGACAGGGCGGCGTCCTGCCACTTCTTCCCACAGCCTCCGTGTGTCAGAGCAGCACACTTTGACACGACTGCGAAAAACACCTCATTCATCAACTCCAGGCTCCGCGGAGAGCGAGTAAAGGAGTGTGTGAAGGGGGGAAAGAAAAAAAAATCAACAACAACAGGATTTTGTATTCTCGCACCTCCTTGACAACTGCTCACAGACTGAGATGATGGGATGGGGAGACAGTAGCGCCTGGTTTGGTTCCTCCCTCAGAGAAGATCTCCAAATGCTCAAAGCTGTCAAATGCAGTGTCCAGTTTGATTTAGTAACTGGGAACATAGATAAAGCAAAGAAGAAGAAGAAAAAATAAAAAAGACTGGGCCCAAACACGAATTGATATGAGCTGTTACCTATCAGCTGCACTTATATTTATCGCTATATTTAGCACATAAATAGACACAGAGCCACACAACTTTCTGCACAAAAAGGCCTTTTCTCCTCCATGAAGTAGCGGGATTCAACAGAAGCAGCGCTTGCAGAGTAGCAGCTGTAATTATACACCCGGAAGTTTACATTGTATTAGAAATAAATACCTTTTCTCTTTTTTTTCTCAGTATTACTCAACAGAACAGCAGTGGTGAGAGCAACATAATAACATTTCTGCAGCTCTGGAAGTGAGGGCATAATTGAAAGTAAATCATTTTTAATTGAAGTAACCTATAATTAAGTGAAATGCTGTACAAATATTTTATTATTCTCTCTGTATTTGACTACATTAATAGATGTTATATAAACCAGGATTAGCTCAGTGTAATGCTGGTGTTTTAACAGGATAATCACGACATAGTGATAAATTGCAATATGCTGCAGCTGATTAGCTGCGTGGTATTAGGATTAAGAGTTAGTTGTGATGTTTTCATTGCAGTAGTTCTAGATATTTAAACTGAGATTTTTCCTCTAGCCTGCCAAGTACTACCAGCAGTAATACTGGTCACCTCATTATTACCCATTCAGACAAATACCTGCTGAATGGCTGTGATGAAGTGTTTGTTAATCTCTGAACGCGCACCCGAAGGCCCGTGAATGACTGAATGATTTAATTGACACCTTTCCACTTTTGATCACTGAACTCATCACAGTTGTATATTGGGGTCGCTGAACGAATCATCGCAGTTCAAAGCAGCTGCTGAGAGTTTGCGCTTCTACACTCATGCAGCCATTTAATTCTCACTGACAGCGTCTGACTTAAATAAACCAATTAGGAGCAGATTTATTGATCGTTATACATAGTGGAGAGAATAAACAAACAGTTTATTTAATCATAGTTTAGGAATGTAAATAAATAAATATAAAAAATACACACGAATATGCAAACTATACTATTACAGCTATTAATATAGTTTAGTAATATTACGTTACGTATATTACGTTCAAAGTTTGGAAAAAATAGCTTTAAATTTTTTAAATTTTAACAGATCAATTTTTTTATGTAAATAAAAAAGTAAAATACATGTCTCCTCAATTAAATAAAGTATATTAAAGCACTGGAGCAAGGAAAAATACTTCATATAAGTATTTATATCCATGACTGTTGAAATAAATATAGGTCTATTTATAAACAACAGGTTTAGAAGAAAACTGAATTGAATTCAATATCTTTAAGCAAGACTTTGCTGATATAATATGTGAGCTCTCTCTGTAGTTATTAATCATGAATGGCAGGTAATAAAATCAGAAGCACCGCAGGGAAACGCTGGAGATTCGTCTTTGTCCCAAAACTGTCGAAACTCTAGACGTGTGATTGCATCCTTATATTGTTTTTATGTTTCATACGTGAACGAGTTTCTTTTACAACTCACTGTTTCTCGGTGTGATTGATTGGAGGAGCTTGCAGGCTGGCACCCCCACAGTGTTTCCAGCAACTCCACGCTGTACATGATTGGTCCGCCTCCCGTAGCCGCGGTCACCAGAAGCACCTCCTCTCATAAACCCCGTCAGTCCGCACAAGCGTTTCCCATTACTTCCAAGAGAAGCAGCAGCGCGCTATTAGGAACTTTTCGTGCGACTTATGGCACACAACTAACAGGTACGTGCTGTAAAGCAGTCTTAAGTCTTTTCTTGTCTTTTTTTTCTTTTAAACTCGTGACTTCTTGTACTCAAACATCTGACTGTGTGCGCTGAGAGCGCGACGAGACCTCATCATCATTTCGGGGCATTCATTGTTTTATCGCTTCAGTCTGCCTCTCGGCCCTTATCTCTTTTCAGTCTTATCAAACGGTTATCTCTTTTGCTGTGAAGACATATTGCATTTTGTTTCCTATCTGTTATGTGTGAGCAAACGTGTGTGTGGATGTGTGTGTGTGTTTGGGGGAGGATAGTGATTTGACACGGATGGACCCAGTGCCTCTTAAAGAGCGCTTGATGGGAGTATGGCAGCCACTGTAGACTGAATGTGCTGTGTTGAAGCTATGTAAAGAAGACACTACGGCGATGATCAAATACAGTTAGATTTATAGTTTACTAACTGAAAGCTGAATTTCTTAAAAGATGAAAACAAGGTGTAGATCGGATGATTTCCAAGCGCCTGGCGATTTTCTATGGATGTTTCTGGGATTTATTTGGGATGCATTTGCCCTCTGAACTCCAGGAAACAAAACAATTTCTTTATTTTTTCTTTTAACTGTTTCCACTCTTTTTGTTACAGGGTAGACTACCCTCTGTTATTTTTATTACCCTTACGGTGAATGGAAAGTGCTCCTGGATGGACCTGGGCGAAAACAACTGGTCCATGGTCAAGCGAGAAGCATCCAGCAGCCCAGGGTCCCCGGCTGAGCAGACCTACCTGCCCGGTGACAGCAGGAGGGACGGGCCCACTTCGGATGAGCTGAGGACTCCTCCGAGCGAGCTTGACGCTCTGGGGCACCGCCGCTCAGACGGCAGATCGCTACACTCCTACCTTCACTTCGGACACCACAATAACACCTTGACCACTGCCGAGGACATCCCGCTGTTTACGGATTTAGATCAGGGGAGTAAACTTGTCCTCTCCACCGGAGCGCACAAAGCCAGCCTGCTGGTGGATCCTGCCGACATGTACCAAACACTAGCTATCGCCGCAGCCCAGAGCCAGACTGGATATGATTCCTCCTCGGGTGGCTATATGCACTCCAACCCCAACTCCCACGTTTATGTCCCCAGCTCGCGGGTGAACCCCATGATCTCCAGTCTCTCATACCTGCAGGCCAGCGGGTCTGCTCAGCCCAGCCACGCTGCCTCTAGTCACTCAGTTTGGTCCCAGTCCACCCCTGAGAGCCCCTCATACAGCACCGGGAGCCCGCACACTTCCAGTCGTTTCCACTACCCTCCAAGTCCGCCCATTAATAACGGGACACCCAGGGAAACCAGCTACAGTAACACGTTGAATGTGAGCAGCAGAGATCAGTACGGCCTCTCTCGTTCCCTTGGTGGGACCTACACAAGTCCATACTCTCCTTATGTTGCACCCCAGCTGTCCTCGCCTTGGACTGGAGGACCCTTTGATAACACGATGTTGCACACCTTGCAAAGCAGAGGCGCGCCCTTGATTCGAGGACCAAACGGAGGTAAGAAAAAAAAAAGAAATAAAATAAAATAAATAAAAGGAAAAAAGAAGGGTGTAAGATGATGAAATTTCTATCAATGGGGAATGAAAAGGGAAACAAAAGAGAATTTTTTTTAGGGCTTGTAACAGCTTAAAAGCTTGGAGTTCCCATGAGAAACAAAAGAACAAAGAAGAAAACAACAACAACAAAAAACAGAAAAAGCACACACACATACACACACACACACATATATATATAAACATATATGAATATATTAATAAAAATAGTGTTCATGTTTTCAAAAGAATTCTTTATTAAGTCTGAGGATGTGTGTGTGTCTGTGCTTTAAGAAATTTTTGGCTTTACTGTGTGCGCAAACATATAGCTGAGAAAGATAAACTACATATATAAATAAAAGGAAATAATACATTTAATCTAATTAATTATAAAAGGGGAAAAGTGTTAGGCAAAGGTGTTAGTATATTTCTATATTTAAATACACCTAAACATTTTATTTGTCTCAACGTAGCCTTAATTAAAATGTCTGGCAAGTACAATTTTTTTTTAGATTTAACCATAGCCCATTCTTTTAAATGCCAAAAAACTATAACTATTTCACTTTGTCAATCTTGTATGTTAATCTAATTTCTGCATATTTTTCCTCAATCTCAGATATTCTCGACGACATGGGGGAGAGCAGGGAGTGTGTGAACTGCGGCTCTATCTCTACCCCGCTGTGGAGGCGCGACGGCACGGGTCACTTTCTCTGCAACGCCTGCGGCCTTTACAGCAAAATGAATGGGCTGAGTCGGCCATTAATTAAACCCCCGAAACGGACGGTAAGGAGACAGAGGACCACTTAAGCGCTCAATTTCCTGTCTAATTGTTGCAAACAATGGCGGGAGGTTATCGCCAATGATATTCATCTAGCTAATGCAACCATAGGCGACCTATATGAGAAATAAAGCTAATAAATTAAATTTGATGATGTAGTTGTATTATTCTGTCATTTATCATATAAAATGGAAAAAAAATGTTCTTTTGAGTTTGATTAAATATTGACTTGATCCACATTGATTTACGTCTTATCAACTTCATACATTTCTAATATATTAGTTTTTTTATGGCACCACTTAAATGGACTTGAAATAAACACATAAATGGGGCACTTCTGATGAAATCTGACACTTCATCTTTTAAACTTTATTGAAAGTTTGCTCTTGATTATTGAATTTTATGCAGGCGCCAACAGAGGCAAATGTTTCCTAGTGCTATTACGCACAGTTTTTACAGGGAAATTAGATGTCACGTATAGACTCATAACACCCACGGGTAAATGCCAGATAAATGGACATCACAATAGAACTTCTATTATTGTTAGGAAATAGGGCATGAATAGCCGAATTGTCATTTAATTAGTGGAGTTAGGCTTTCATTTAGATTCTTTCGACACCTAAACCATTAATGGTTTAAAATAAATTTATTTTCCTTGTCAGTTGTTTTTATGCAGTGCACATGCGTGTTTATAATTATTTTTATATATTTTTATTTTTGCCACTAGTCAACCTCCAGAAGAATCGGACTCTCTTGCGCCAACTGCCAAACCAGCACGACCACCTTATGGCGTAGAAACGCGGAGGGAGAACCAGTGTGTAACGCATGTGGGCTCTACACAAAATTACACGGTGTAAGTTTAGATTTTATTAAACAGTTCCTTAATTTAAGATTCAGTTTTTATTTAAACAATAATCATAACTTTTTTTGCTCTTCAACCCGCGATGGAATCCTGCAGGTACCTCGGCCGCTTGCCATGAAGAAAGAGGGAATCCAGACACGAAAAAGAAAACCCAAAACTTTGAGTAAAAGCAAGGGGTCTTCTGGTGAGTTAATGGCAATTATAGCTTACGTACGAGCCTCTTATTAATGTAACTTTTTTGTGGAAAATCATCGACATATAACTTGTTTCTCATAGGCAATAACAACTCCGTGTCAATGACTCCTACTTCGACCTCTTCATCCAATTCTGAAGACTGCTCCAAAACCAGCTCTCCGTCGGGACAGGGGTCAGGGGTAAGGATTTTAAAATTGAATTATTATTAAAAATGCAATTATACGCATTGGATTTGACATGGTTCACAAAAAATACTTCTAAAACTAATGAATTATTATTGCGAGTCTGCCCAAGCATGCGGCTATTGCTGTAACAGGTGTGCTGGAATAAAAAAAAACAACTGGTCAGGCTGACTGATGATTTGTGGTGATGACTGCTGCAAAACACTGTGTCATTGTAATATTCCAGTAAAATGAGCATCACATTTCTTAAGAGCTTATGTTTTTATTTTTTCAGATTGCGTAAAGTAAAAAGAATCCAAATTACACTCCCAGCACAACATGTGTTACACACAACAAACTCATCCACCTCAAATTTTGTTAAAGGCCATATATGTTTGCTGTGGTTGCAGGTTAGTTCGTCTGTGCTGTCAAGCTCAGGGGAGGGAACCGGCTCTGGCTCAGCAGTGAAGTACCCAGGACAGGACAGCCTGTACACCAGTGTGGGCTTGACCCAGTCGTCAGATGTAGCTTCAGTGAGGGGTGAGCCCTGGTGCCCCATGGCTTTAGCTTGAACATTTAAACCTGAGAGTGGACAGAAACCCTTGCCCCCTCTTCTTTAAGTCTGGATGCTTGGTAGGGTGGATGTATCTGGGGACAATGTTGCTGTCTTCCCCCTCAGCTGATGCAACAAGAATCAAAGAGGGTTAAAAGAAGAAGGATAAGAAGACTGTCACTCACACCACCAGCTTAAACCGAGCATGGAATATCTGGGATTGGGCTCCAGATTGGTGTGAGGATATTGTCGCTTTAGAAAACAACGGTTAATGGAAACACCAGGCCAGACGATGAACCAGGTGGCCTGGTGTGGATGGCTTCTGGACCTGACGTGTACTCTGATCTCTCCTGTCCACGGCACAGAACCTGATCTGGGCTCTTTAAAGAAAGCCATCATGTACATAATGGATTTCCTCTCTGAAGAAAAAGCTGTTGATTGGACATCAGTGCTTCGTTAAGCACTAAGGACATTCAGATTTTTGTTGTTTTTCTTTCTTCCGTAACTGGAATCGTGCCAGAAGTGCCTAGGCAACTTTGATGAATCAAAAGAAAAATATATTTATAAATCTTTCACTGTTGAGTACATGGCTATGATTGTTAATAAAGATATCAATATAGAGTAGAAGTTAAACAATTCTGTCTTCTATTTTTTTTCTCTTTATAAGTGGTTGTAAGCAGTACAGTAGTGGTGAACCTGCATGTTTCCCACTGAAAGCTCTTACTGTATGACTGAAACTAGCTTGGATTAAACAGGGTATAAATGTCAGGTAGTGTTTTCGTTTAATCATTTACTACCAATTAAATAGCAAATAATCTACTCATTCAGAATAATTTTCTTATATGAAAACATTTTGGGGTTGCAGTAAGGTACTATGCTTAAAATACGTTTGCATGTGAAGTAGGTTGATGATTTTTTAATACAGCACATCAAGAGTGGCTCCACCGACTTCTCTATACACTGCTGGGGTAAGCTGTAGTGTTTCATCATTTTAATCAAAATCAGACCAAATTGGAGAACGAGGTCACCCCTGAACAAATTCCTGCTACTTTATTTACTTTTATTAATGGATGTAATGATTAAAAAGGAGAGTTGCATATTTTAAAGAAAAAAAAAAAAAAAAGAAGCAAACTGAGATGGAAAAACAACTGCCCCACCCCCTGGTTTAAGGGATGTCATTAAGTATAGAATTATTTTTCCTTCTTTTCATTGTTTGTGAGAATTTCAAAGTGAATTCAATGAAACAAGACAAGATTGAAACCTGAAGATACTTTAATGAATTACACAGTGATAAACCCTGGAACAAAAAAAAGCCCCCTCCCCTGCAGTTTGCTTCATGTCGTTCTCTATTCTGGACATATTTATTTCTTGATTTCTAATGTGTTTTTTTTTCTTTTCTTATATTTTTTCCTGGAACATCATGACAAATCATTTTATTTAAAATTCAGTCCAATAAATTGTTCTTGTGATGCAAATAAATGTAAAGTTTGTTTTCAAAAAGCAGCGTTATTTTAGAGACAGGCCATCAGTGTTTGGAAGTTGTGGAAAGAAAAAAGCTTGTTCTTGGGTTCTCACACATTCTTTTGTGTGAGTCATTCACATTCATGCTCTCACTCCCTGTTTCTGCTTTGCTGAGCAAAAACGTTATTTTTCCTAAAATATCTTTGTGACTACAAGAAAAAGAGACCAACTAATGCAAGTCTAAAATTAAAGAAAAAAAATGGAGATTTCTCGTTTACATCTAAAGCCAAAAAAGACGTTTACAGATTAAGATTTCCAACTTTACTAACTAATAGGTTTATATCCTTCTTTCCACTTTATGCTTATGATTTATTAAAGCAAGTCTTTATTCTTCTTGACAACATTTTTACTCAAGAGTTTTTCCTTTTCTACTCACCTCCCTCCAAGGGGCTCAGAGCAAAAACCACTTTCCTGTGTCCTCTTGAACCAGCCGCTCAAAGTACCTGTCACAGTGTTTACTGTACTGAAGAGAATATGGTCTGTGAGTAATACCACATGAAAAGATTTTAGAGATGGTGAAGATTTACGTCTGGGCTTAGCGTTATCTGTCTGCTCTTTGACACATTGATCTAGCTAAGTTTATTGAGTGTGTAAGAATGTGCTACACTGCCTAACAGCCGCATGCAAAGTTTAGAGATGAACTCTCTTTTTTGAAGCTGTTTGTCTTTCCTTTCCTAAATTTGTACCTTTGACGTGATCATTGTTATTTGTTTTTCCACAAATGATAATCCATCATAAAATTAGATTTAATGCTACATATGGTCACGTATGACTGAAAATGAAATCTGAAAACATTTGTGTAACTGTTTTTTCTTGGTGTTGCATAAAACCCGGTTTGGACAATGAGACCACCATGGCTTTAAGTCCTTGAGTTTCCAAGCAGATTAATTACAAAACCACCTTTAGATATGTAAATGGAAGAGTGTTGAACTCAAAACATGAGCAAATATTTATGGGTTTCTAAATTTATGAGGTGGTCCTACCTTGGCACTGTCTGATTGGTATCCAGGGTGCTATAGAGGGAGGTAATATAAACACAACAGCACAGAAATCCTCCCTGCGCTCTCATCTGGATAGATGTTCGCAGGGCTGAGGGTCACATTTAAACCAGTTATTATCTGTGAGAGTGGTGGAAAGAGATGGTGAATAACAGCTTGGGAGCTGAGTAGAACTTTGGTCCAAGTAAGTGATCAAAAGCTGCAAAGAGCAGAGAACAGATAGGAACAGTTAAGACAGATGTAGGCAGAAAGACTTGATGGCTGTGCAGGGTTGAAAGTCCTCCTAAAGTAAACATGCTAGTCCAGCAGCAGACAGCAGGCCCGAGGGCTGTTTGGCCATAGGGCTGTAGCACAGTATGGCGCAGTAGCTCCCTCAGGAGATGCCCGTTGATCTTTCCATGTTGCCTTTCAAAGGAGAGCACTGCTGGCCCTGCCTCCGGAAGAGATGGGATCTCTGACTCAGCCCTTTTGGGTTTCCTCGATAGACACGGTGGCATATACTGAGAGGGAAAACACTTAAAAACACGATAGCTGTCCTACTTGTGAAGTCATTTGGATTTGTACTTGTGTTGATTAGAAAGAGTATTTACTTTACCAGACTTGTTATTGTTCTGGATTATTACTCTATGATTTATTTGTCTTGACAGATTCATAGAAAGCCATACTGTGCTTTCAAAACTTTGTCCATAGAGCATTTTGCCCTCTCAGTTAGCAAACACATCCAAGACTGAAAGAAAAGAATGAAGGTTCCTCCTCCAGCTCTGTCCTAAAAGGGAAAAGTTCAGTTCAAAGCAATAAGCAACACTGACAAACTATCACTCTAAGCACCCTTTTGTTAAAAACCTAATAACAGTAAAAAGTATGCAGGAGTATACATCATACAATTATGTAAAGTCAGTGCAACTTTTTACAGAAACAGTGGGAGTGTGTTCAGAGAAGGATAGGTGTCAGAGAGGTAATGATACTTTTGGTGGAGAAGAGTAAAAAATCACAGGGTGGGAAACAAGTCCTTTGCCTAACTGAGTGTATATGACTGTTGTGTGTGTGAGAGTTGTAAGAAACACAAGGAAGTTATCAGGAATATCAGGATGTGATGGGAGGAGGTGTGACTGAATCCTGGATGTTGAGGAAAATTTGAAAGGAAGAGCTTAAGCTGAAAAGAATGACACAACTAGGGAAAATATACCATGACTCAAGTGTTTGTTATGATGTCAAAAACTCCTTGAGAAACCAAAATCCTTTTTGTTTAAAGTGAAACAACCAGATACCAGGGAAGAAAAAATCATTTTAAAAATCTTTGTACATATTTGCTTGTATTAATTAGTCTTTTGACATTAAACAAGTGTCATTAAATTATTATAATTAAATTTCAGAATATGGCTTTGATCAATTGAGGAAGGTGGTCTTATGAGTCACTTGTTTTTTGTATGTTTGTTTCATGTGGACAGCTCAGTATGTGCACAAACATTTATCTGCATGGCAAGAAAAGGCAGCAAATACATTAAAGGAAGACCAAATGAAATAGTGTGAAAATGTTTTGAAGGGCAACTTTAAGTTTGGGCACTCGTGTTACTTTTAAATGTAAAATTCTCCATAACATTATTGCTGACCATATACTCCTTTTAAATGATGGCAGTATTACTTGATGGTAGTTGCCTCTTTCAGCCGGGATGACCCACCGTGCCAGATGAGCATTAATATTCATTAATGGTTGAAGAAAAAAAAAAGAGAGAAAAAAAAGGTCAAAGGTTGACTCAGCCTTTAAGACCTCAATATGATTCAGCATCTGTGAAGTGTACTGAAAACACACCTTCACGGTGTCATGAGGACTCCATGATTCAAAGGAACCGCTTCATTATCAGAGTATTAAAGCATTTTTGGCTTGATATGGTATGATGAACTAGCTACATCATCAGGTTTGCAATTTGTGCAGCATTCCCAACTCTGAATGCTTATACTTGCTTTTCCAATGCAGGATCGCTGGAGCCTATCCCAGCATTTTAGGTGAGAGGTGGGGTACACCCTAGACAGGTCACCAGTCCATCTTGACCAACATGCTCCTAGGGAAAATTTAAAGTGACAAGTTAACCTAACATGCATGTCTTTGGCTGGTGGGAGGAAGCCAGAGTACCTGGAGAAAACCCATGCATGCTAGTGGAGAACATGCAAACTCCACACAGAAAGGCCACCGCCTCCCAGGTTTGAACCTCTCCCCAGCAGAGGCTCGAACCAGTGACCTTCTTGCTGTGAGACTGAAGTGCTAACAACCACACCACCATGCAGCCTACCCAAATATGGACACTAATTATTTAATAATAAACACTTTTGTAGGTATTTGGTTACACACAGAAGTAATTAGACAATTCTGTTTTAAAGGCCAACCTGATGAAAAGCCATCACAATAGCAATGAGAATACAGTACAGGTACAGTAAATAAAGCTCTGCTCTGATATGTAAACATTCAAGACAAACAAAGCGATTAATGCCTGGCCTGCTGGTGAAAAAGCTGCACACATTTTATGTTTGTTCAGTCTGTTGTTCCTCTAAAAAGTGCGGACTGCTGGGAACTTTCAGTTATGAGCACCATGCCACACTAGCGTTCAAGGCTGCTAGGAAGACAAATTGTTTCTGAACGAAAAAAAAGTGTGTGAGAATGATCCAAAATGCAATGTTCTAGCCAGGGGGAGTTTTAGAGGGGGCTGAATATAATTTATAATATAACAATGTCATGCTCATTTCCACTGCGCTTTGTCCATCTTTATAGTGAATTGTCTGTTCTAGTTGTACAAATTGTAAAAGGCTGCTATGAAGTAATTATCTCTATCATCTAGCAGGGGCAGTTGTAAGAGACTGTCTAGTTACTAGTGTAAGACCAATGTTTCTGTAAAAACTTCTATCATTATTGTCTGGTAACCACACATTTTTGTATAACCCCTTTTATTTATTTATTTATTTATTTATTTATTTATTTATTTATTTATTTATTTATTTATTTATTTATTTATTTA
>JBAMHW010000008.1:19857118-19867939 GCA_037177495.1 Rhadinocentrus ornatus
TTTATTTATTTATTTATTTATTTATTTATTTATTTATTTATTTATTTATTTATTTATTTATTTATTTATTTTTTTTTGTAACCTTTAAATCAAGTTTGGTCAAAAGCTGAACAAATTAAAATGTCAAAAGCAACACAAGGTAACAAACTTATCAAACAGCAACTGAAAATGAAAGTAACAAAACAAGTAGTAATGAATGGAAAAAGGATCATTTACTTGCTAGACTTTGTCCAAAGCCACTTACTTAAAACTTTCTAGAAGTTCCAACTCAATCTTTTTTGTCTTCAAAACTGTTCTTTTGCCTGTTTTTCTATACGTCTCCCTTGAGTGAAAGAACCTGGATGTCCTCTATGTCCTCTGGTGTGTATGAACAAGCTTCCGGCTAATTTTCTTTCTTGGCTTTGTTTCTGAGTTGTTCACATTTTTTTTATTTTTTTTTTTCCATGTATTTCTGTGAGATCAGCGGTTGTGTAACTTTGAATTCAAAGTTACACCTGGTGGTAAACAGAATAGAGCTGTATAATGTAGCCATGCTGTGTCTTCTGTTGTGGCCTTGACACTGGTCTCCTTTTTGTGCTTTCTTTTGTCTATTTTTAGGAACAAAGTATGTAATGTATGTGTCAAGCATGGCACAATTTGAATATCAAATCAGTTCCCGTTTCTGAACAATGCAGTGGCAGTTCTGTTGGGTTAGGTCTTGCTTACTAATATAAAAGTTATTTCACTACCAAGCCCCATGTCTAAAAAGGAGCCTGGGCTTTGAAACTCAGCCACTAATCATGTAACTCATGTAAGTATTTTTTGCTGTCATGATCCAAGGAGTATGCTGAGATTCTTGGGAGTTCAGCACAAGGTTACAGCAATCTCTCCTCTCCTGCTAGCCCTCCAGTCAGCCTTGTGTCCAAGGCGTGTTGAATTAAGTTCAGTGCTCTCGTGTATGGGAACTCGAGCTCTCAGCCAAATGCAATACTTCCCTGAGTATTTCTGTCAGAACCTCAGCCTTTTAAAACAAAACATAGTGAAATCACAGCAGTCCTGTTTTAATCAATTAAACATATGTCAGCAAGCAAAATGCTAATCACTGTCCAACCAGGGAGAACACATTCTCTACTGATGATGTACGATGAGAAGTCAACCGTGATGTAAAAAGACACAAAGAAAAATCTGGGTTCAGTTTCATTTTTTTTTTTTAAAAAACAAAGGACATAATAGGAAATAATGTATGGACTGAGTTTCCTGACGGTGGGTAGTGACCTTTTTTTTCTGTTTGCTATTTTCAGAATATTAATTGTTCGGATGTTATTTGAAAGAGAGAAAATAAAGTAAGCTAGAGATGGGTGATTTCCATTCTCCATGATCTTCCACTGTTGTATTGTGTTTATGTGTTTTACTTGGATGAAGAGGTAGGGGGAAACCATGCCTTCCTGGCTGGTATCAGTTGTTTAGCTAAAGGTCTCCATCCTTCCACAGAATCTACATAGAGTCATGGTCTTAGTCATGTGGGTCAATAGGTCTGTGAATCTTAGTGGGATTTTACCAGTCATTCCTATCCCTGAGTGCAAGGCAGAGTCTTGGACTTTATGACCCACACAACTAAGAGCGAAATATGCTTGTGTAAACACCATTTGGCTAAATGAAGTTTTGAAATGTAATAAATTTTCTTGTACAGCTCAAGACGGTTGCAGAGCAGCAAAGAGAAGACGGGAGATTCACTACAGGATGCAGCAGCCTAGCACATGAGACCACAGGCTCCTCAATGGTCTACCAATTAAAATTCTCTGCACAAAGATCTCAAATGAGACTCTTGATGACCATTTGAGGATTTACACAGCAGTTGACACACAACTGGCTCCCAAACACAAGACGCTGATGCTTGTTTAACTCCCACTTGCTGTTGATACTAAATTATGCAGATTTGCTTGAATCAAATAACACACTTTTGGTAAATAGAAATTGTTTTTGTCAGCACAACTCTGAGCTCTTGGACTTTTTTGTGAGACACGAGAACTATGACAATTATTGTCTAAATAATGTATGATTTGACAAAATCTAAAAAAAATATGCCTCAATTAATCTGACTCAACTGGCCGTACGGATGGTCAGAACGACCATCCGTACGGCCAGTTACTGTATACTACAGCACAAAATAAATGAAAGGTGGTGGCTGCAGGAGAGCAGATTGTATTATTTATGTTTGTTCGTTTTGTTTCTTTGTGGGACTGCACGGTGTTGTGGTGGTTAGCCTAGAGCAAGAGGGTAACTGGGTTGAGCCTCAGTTAGGGAGGAGTTCAAACAGTGGCCTTTCTGAGTATGTTCTCCCTGTGTATGCGTGGGTTCTCTTTGGGTACTCAGGCTTATTCCTGCCTCCAAAGACATGCATGTTAGGTTAATTGGTCACTCTAAATTTTGCCTAGGAGTGAGCATGAGTGGTTGGTTGTCTCTCTGTGCTGGTCGTGTTATGGACTGGCAACCTGTCCAGGGTGTAACCTGCCTCTCGTAATTTTTTCTTATGCTAGGATAGGCTTCAGCCCCCTGCAACCTTGAATTGGACTAAGCGATATAGAAATAAAATCAATGTTTTATTTTTATATAAACAAATAATGTATATAACCTACATGTAAACACCATTAACATTGTGCTCAAACTGCCTCTATTCATGTTATAATTGTTCACTTACTTTCGTATCATTTACTTGATGCCAAAATGCAGTATAGATGAGACACCCATCACAACCATGTGGACACCATCCACAGCAGCAACAGATTGAAGAAGCACTATGTAACTTCCTGACCTTAAAACTCTTTGTTCCTGTCTTATTTGATGACACAGTGACATTTATAATGAACATTTCTGGAGCTGTTGCTGGACAAGAGTCAAGATAAGACTGTTTTTACAGACTGGAGTGAGCTCACAGTATAGGTAGGATGCAAGATAGATGCAGAATAAGCCGTCGATAAGGGGCTTTCTCACTGAGAAAATCAGCTAAAGTTCTCTAGTGCATCGTTGAGTCAGCTGATGATTGCTTTTGATTGATTGATTGATGGTTGCTACAATAACTATAGAAATCTCTGCTACTCAAAAGAGCATGGTTTTTATTTGTTCATAATAAGCCCTTTTACTCCAGTAAGGCTCTGTTCCAGTCACTAAAAATAATTTTGAATTGGGCTGGCATGCTCAGACCAAAATTAAATAAATAAATAGTTTAGTACCTGAAAAGTTGGTTCTCAATGGGAACAAAAATAATAGTGGTTCTTCTTTGCGATATTCCTGATGCCATTGGTGGGCAAGGCTAGCTTCACCCAAACATGAGATCAAATAATCAATAAGCTTAAGAAAGAAGTAAAAAGAAAGAATTTCACAACAGTAAAAAAAAAAAAAGACTTGGACAAAATGGGTTGCATTTCCACCTTTTGAGCTACTGGACAGCGTGATGGGTCATTACCCAGCAAACCAGGTAACAGGGAAGCAGAATTGAGCCACCGCAGCTGCCATAACCGAAGTTATGCGGGAATGGTAGCCTAGTAGTGGTTACAGAAGTCGGCTTGAGTCTGGAGAACCTAGGTTTGAGTCCCCAGAGCGCCAATAAAGGTGAACCACTGTGGGTTCTTGAGCAAAGCTCTTCACCACCCTGCTACTATTGTGGCTTATATTCACAATACATATAAACTTTCTCAGATATGATTCAGTCTTCTTTGATTCTGTTTGCAGTTTGCAACTCACCACCAACTTATCACACTTTCATCTACTTTCTTGATTAGTGGACTGATTAGCTTCAGTTTTAGCTAAAGTTTTCTACAAGTCAATGTCAGAATCCCTGTTTAGCTCCCTTCCCTTAATATCTATTCTTGTTTTTTGATTTTTTTTTCTTTTTCCTCCTTATAGACTGTGTACATAATTTGGTTGTGTTACATCCAAAAGTTTTAAAGCAAATCATTTTATAACATTAAAACTGCAACAAAATATTCCCATGCATAACTTTTTTTGCTTTGTATTATTGAATAATCTTTGTCCACACTAACATGACTAAAGAAAATCTTTTCAGAATACTACATGCACACTGGGCATGCACATGTTAGTGTAAACAGAAAGCAGACTTATTTGTGCTTATTTGTGATAGGTATACCAGAAAGAAGTGACAACTCAAGGAAAGACAAGTGGCAATTCATAGCAACTTGTCTGGAAACCGACTCTGGTATCTGCATCATAGTTTCCAAAATCTAGCTTATCTTTCTTAATGAATGCAATTTGCAAAAGGCATAGATTTTAAAAATGTGTGGATGAAAGACAACAATTCCATGACATAAAAGGTTAAATGTGGGCTGGGCTTTTGTTTCTTGCTGTTATTATTATTTGTCATGTATTGCTCATGAAATAATGTCAGACCAATCTTAAATTAGTCCAAAACCTTTGTTTTTCTACTAAAGAAATCTAAGTATATCTTCCTTTTAAAAAATTTGTCCTTGCATGGTGTGCATGTGCTTGAATAAGTAGCAAATACTGTGCTTCAGATAAATCCTTCCTTGCAGCCTTTGGTCTCTTACCAAGTTAAACTATAGTTCTTGTTTAGTTTTGTTACAGAATGAGGGATTTCGTACTATTTTTTCCCAGTTCATCAGTTTGGGCAAAATATAAAGCGGTAGCTAATTTATTAAACTTTCTGCTTGCAAGTGACCATCTCATCTCACACATTTATGCACACAAAGTAGCAGAACTGATAGTCATTAATACAAGACCAAATCTGAAGTTGTAATACACTGAAGTTTCCTTTGTTAAGTGTACCCGCAGTAGTGTAGGCTGCATTGTGAACCCAGTGATTGAGTACAACAACAGAGCTGCTTCCTTGTGTTTCTCTGACCAGGCAGACCCTTTGACTGAGGCAACCAATTAATTATAGATGTGACTTTAAAACTTCCTGTTTTTCCTCCTTTAATTAAGCCAATCTGCCCTGCTGCTCTGAGGAGAGGAAATGCCTCAAAATAGTTCCCAATTTCAGCACATTGAATTATTTTATGCCAAGTGCAGATTGCATCAGCTGTGTTAATGTACGCATCAACAGTGTTTGATCAGAGGGAAATTATGTCTGTTATTTCTTCCTGCTTCATCTCAGAATAATGTGGGAATTGTGGGCAGTGCTGGTGCCTGAGGAGGGCACAGTTAGCACGCAGATTAGCAACTACGTGCCCTTAGTCAGGCCTATCCAACATCAAACTCTGCCAGGGGGTGTTTATTATTATACACTTACTATGAAGAGAGAAAAAAAAAATCTCTGATTTATGTATCCACTGTTACCTTTTCCTGTACTCACATATGAGTGAATTCCTGTAGTTTTAAACACTAAGCAGTTATAAGGTCAAGTTTTCACTTACATTGCACAATGAAACTAACCGGCTTGGAATGCTCTATTAAAAAAATAAATAAAAATGCATATTGTACTGTTTGGTGCAGCTTAACTGCATAACTCAAGCAAAGTGAGCAGAAGGGTCTGCACAAAAGCTTGCAAACTGATTTTGACAGCAGACACACTTCATATCTCTCACCGCTCTTTCTTCAGTCACACTAAATCTACAGCCGAGTTCAAGAGCGCCAAGTCAACTCCACTGTTATCATAAATGCACCACACTCGCTGAATACCTGCCAGTGTTTTTCAGTGGTGTGCCCTTTTCAACTTTGAACGGAAACTCACCTCCAGGCCTCACCCTCTGTGTTTTTCACTAAGAAACAGGAAAAAGGAGATGAAAGCCAAGACGTACAGTACGTAGATGAAAAGGCAGAGCTGGAAAATTTGAAATGTGTGAATCTGTGTGCAGTGTTTCTTTAGAAAAATATGGTCTAAACAAATCACTTTGGGAAATGACCAAGTCTTTCATATCAGTTAAATACCATCTATTGTTATCTACTGTGCTATCCTGACTTTCCTTACTAAAACTATGAAATTCACTTCAATCAAATCTTGAAACTGGTGCTCAGGGTTTTATTTCAGCTTGCTTTTATTATTATTATTATTATTATTATTATTACTGTCATTTATTCAGTTTAGGTGGTAAGCAGGTAAGAGAAGAGCTGGTAAGAGAAGACAAGTGTAATGTAATCTAACAGAGAATTGATATCGCAGCTACCTGTCAGCTTTACATTGTTCGTCAAGTGGCTGAATTCCTGTCATTCTTGAGTCTGCGGAAAAAGAAGCATAATTGTTGTAATTTGATTATTCTGGCACAAAGCAAACACACCTACTGATTTATGATTTACTTGGCAGCCTTCCATGAGTAGTACATAAAAAAATGAATTATAGCCATCAGATGCTACTATTTTTTTCTACAAAAGTAAAAACAAGGTTTAAATCACTATGGCTGATTCCTGCACTAATATAGCTATAGCAGTGCAAGTGTGTGTTACATTTCCTGCAATATTTTTTGCAAAAGTCAAATTTAAGAAAAGGGCTTATAAAATGTCATTATTCTGTCTGTTCAACTGAAAACTTAAAAAATTATCAAAGAGGAAAGTCAAGTGGGCCAACTAGCTGTCCTGCTAGAGGCCCCTCCATAAACAGGCTGGTTATCACATCACTAACATTTATTTAACCCCTCTGTAGAGGTGTTCTCTGAGAGAGTGTGCAGTGGAGGGAGCTGTTCCCAAATTTCTTTGGCTGAACTGTTGACAACCTTTACTGCCACCAAACACACACACACGCACACAGAAAAACTCATGCAGAATTTTATGTTAGTATAGTGTAGAAACATATAGTTGCTCTTCTTCCTCTGCAGTAATTATGGGCTGTTTTCAAGACAGCCCACCTCCCCTTGAACTCAGCTACTCTCCGTCTCCTGCTTTGTTGAGTCCTCCCAAGTTTGACTATCTTTCTAGAACAGGGGACTGAAAACAAGACTTCAACAGAAAGAAAGGTTACCAGGTCAAGAAATGAAAGGATGATAGGATGAAAGGATGAGGGGAACAGTCCTATCCTTGGATGTCTTAACACCAACTCCCCAACTCCATTCCTTACTCGTTTGCAGTGATACAGTGCGGGCAGCTCTCTCCCACACATCTCCACATCCCAGCGCCAAGCCCTGTGTTTTCTTAATTCATTACTTAAAGGAAAGAAATGTAGCCCATACCAAAATAAATATAGCTCTCTTGGATCAGACTATGTGTCATGGCGATAGCTCCTCAAAAGAGTCTGTTGTTTTAACTGGAGGAGGATGGAACTCTTTGGCTCTGCAGAGTGTCTGTCACTCTGCTCTTTGTCTCACACAGCACAGACCAGAAGCATGCACTCTTATCACATGATTTAGACCAAAACACATTATTATAAAGTGGATTGCCACAGAAGCAGCTTCAACACTCAAAAGTGAAATCAGATTTCCTGGAAGTCAATTAAGAATTGATAAGTTTGAGCTGCTTCTTTTTTCTGGCATTAGTTTTCACACCTGTGCTGATCAGATGAGTACTCCACAACCATGTTTGTAAAATATTGTAAAATCTATACTAAAATGGCTGAAAGGTGACCAAATTGGTTTTTCTATTGTATGTTAGGTGTGTTTCTGCTCTCCTTCTTAGACAATATTAGCAGAATGATGGTGATAGTTTAACAGGGATTAATGCTTTTACAACCTGCCATATTAAAAAGAAATCACAACTACTGTAAAAAACAAAAACAAAACAAAACAAAACATCTAGTTTCAGGAATCATGGCAGGATCCAGCTATTTCTCAACATATTGATGCAACATTCCTTAATTGTCACTGTATGCAGTATTGTGGAATTTTGAGAAGTCTATGATGATGGATTTGTTGATGTAAACAGTTCGGTCCAAACTAACAATGTAACCAATTCCAACTACTATCCCAGACTAAGCTAGCTGTACCATTTTTAAATGAATTAAATGTATGGCCAGATTCACATTATTGAGAAGGTTACTGGATGTTTAAAACAAGAATCCTAAGATAAATATATTTGTGCTCTCTGTGCAGTTTCATGAGATAATCCTAATGACACGGGACCAGAGTTTTGCATTTTAAGACATGAAGTGAGTGCAGCAAAGACTTTACAGCCTTTGGGATTTGTGAGACCTAAGTCTGTAATTTTGCAGAACAGGATCCACTTTTTTCTTCTAGTTGGGATGCCTTTGAAAGTCTGAATGATTTCCATCAATCTTTTTACATGACTGGTAAAGTCTTTTCCTAATGTTTTTCTTTTACTTTATTCTTCCTAGATGGGGTGTGGACATTTATTCATTACATTACATTACAGTCATTTAGCTGACGTTGTATCCAAAGCGACTTACAATGGTTAGGCAGTAGGGTTAAGGGTCTTGCCTAAGGACCCAACTGGAAGGTGTTAATGTCTATCCCCATGTCCCTGACTGATGCTCTACCAATTGAGCCAACCAGCCGCTCATTGAGCTAACCAGCAGGACAAGAAGTGCAAAATAAGTAAGTAAAGTGGGAGTGTTACTTTGTTTTCACACTAAAAGTAGCATGTTTTTTATTTCATTTTATTTAAAATTAGATAAACTTGCTCAAACAAGCTGATTAAATCCTTTCCCACTGGCAGCAGTAGTGTGTTTATTCTTGTTCTCTGAGGGCAACATTTGGTCCCCGCCTCCCAAGGTTATAACTACAACAAACTGAAGGGATGGCATCACTCTATATCCCGCAAGCTGTGTTGGATCACAGTCTTTGCTACTCCTTACTCTTTAAGTTATTTAGGTATTTACAAAAATTTTTACAGAATTGCAACCATCACCCCCATCATCCCTACACAGTACCACAGAAAGGGAAATGTCAGCTATTACAGTTCAGGCTGAAAAGGAGGTCCGTGCTAATAGGGTAGCTTGTTCCCTTATAATGGGACCACAAATGAGAGTATTCTGGAAAGAATCTGCTTCTTCATTGGGATGGCAGTACTAAATTATACATTTATTTGAAGTTGGGGTTCTTTCATTCATATGGGTCCATGACAGAGATGTGGTAAAACTGGGGGGTGATGTGGTGGGAGTACCACGCACAGGTGGTCATCATCTACATAGCAGTGAAATAGAAGCCAATCAAGTTGGCAGCTTTTAGTTTCAGAGAATGGTGTAGAATACAAGAAGAAGGTATCCTGGCATCAAACATAGGTTCCCCTGTAGAGAATTAATGGGTTCCAGATATTTACCTTGACACTTTCACTATTAGTTAGTTATTACAAGGTGATGTGTTTCCTGTTTGCCTCTCATTGCTCTGTGTGTATTAATGAACTTTTATACTGCCCTTGCTATATTAAATGCTTCTTAATATAGTAAATGTCTTCGCTTTTTGGAATAAAAATGTGGATTTTTGAACTGTTTCCTGTCTTGCGTGAGGTAGAAACTTGTACCTTCTAAATAATAAACATGTTATATTATCATTATTATCATTATATTAGCATCTAACAATGTAATTTTAGTTTAAGTGTTGGTCTGCTTAAGAAGACAAAATTCAAATAATATTTTTCCTCTCATTTGAATTAATCAAATAAATATGTACAATAAGTAAAAATATATCATAACCAGGATTTGGGGATTTTATTCTCCCCTAATTACAGGCTAATTTATTTCAGAGGAATCCAAGAACTTGTCAGAGGAGTCTATAGATGTTCATGGACTGTTCACTTCGGGTGAGGTCTTTTAAATGGCCAATTGAATGCTCTGTCAAGCAGAACCTTCCGTGACCTTAACACACACACACACACACACACACACACACACACATGCATGCACACATGCGCGCAGACACACATAAACATTTACTGCACTGGCAAAGTCTTGCACAATCCTTTGCTAGAACATCAATAGTTTGTTTATAATTAGCCCTGGCACCTCTTGACTACTTAGAGAGAGTGATTGTTTTTGAAAATGGCCCCTGGGGTCCTGTTGACTGATTGGCCTGAGGAGGTTTGGATGGGGGGGTTGGGACTGAGGGGCCTACAGTTTAAGGAGCAAGTCTGTTGCAGGCCCAAAGTTATAGACTGCATTCCTCTCAAGCTGTTCTGGACCTTTGTCTGACAGCCACTCCGATAATATTCAAGTCAGATAGAGCCACAGGGGCGGCGAGTCTGAGCCCTGTTTTGAATCACTCAATTAGTGGAGAAGAGGGAGAAGGGGGGAAATCTTTTTTGTTCTCCAAAACCCACACCAACTAAATAGAGTGACATCCAAACAGCATGAGATCAATTAATAGCAGCAGTGTTTATGTAGAGATATGCAAAGAGTAAATACAGTTTGTGTGGTCTAGTGGCAAATTCTCTGTTGATGGCACGAGGTGTGAGAGTGTTTGTCCTGACTCCCTGGCTGTTTGTGAAGGACGACGTCACTGGCCAACTTGGGCCCACTTGGACGCTAACCCGGTATTTGTACCTGTATCTAAATGTCAAGAATATTTTTTTAGTCCATGAATCTTTAATTAAGTTTTAACGAACACATAAAACAATTAACACACATGACAGCAGCAACAAGCATACATATATCATATAACTGTATGAATCACATAACGGTATCCTAAAGAAAAAGATAAAAATAAATAAAATAAGGCAAATAAATTAAAAAACTATATTAAAATTATGACCATCCTTATCTGGATACCCATCGGAAGTTAAAACTTTAGAAATAAGGGCTATACATCCAAATAAATTAAGCGAATTCGGTACCAGAGGGGCATCAATCAGCATCACAGTAACCTCTATGCACTAAGTTTGCTATATTACTTTGTAGGCGACTCAGGAAAAATCTTTAATTTGAAATGATACAGCTTTACAGAAAAAAAAACTATGTATAGGTTTGGTGGGTCAAATCTGTAATTGTAAAGT
>JBAMHW010000008.1:19877894-19892258 GCA_037177495.1 Rhadinocentrus ornatus
GATGAGCTGCACTACCTGAGCCACTTGTGTGGGTTGTAGACTCCGTCTCATGCTACCACTAGAGTGAAAGCACTGCATAAAGCATGGGAAATGAGAAGTGCCTGTGGTCTCCACCTGCAGAACCACTCCTTTATTGGGGGTGTCTTGCTAATTGCCTATAATTTCCACCTGTTGTCTATATATATATATATATATATATATATAAATATATACATATAAATATTTATATATTATTATACTATATATAATAATGTGAGAAATGGTAAGAAACCCACAAAATACACCACACTTTGGGTGCTGAACTGTCAATCATAAGGAAGCTCTGTCTGATTTTATTATCCAAATTCCCAACCAAATAATCAAAATACATATAATTTACTAAATTTAAATGTATTGAAATTTGTAAAATGCCATAATTAGACTTAAATTAATGTCTGAGAGAAAACACTCCTAAGAAAAAGATTTTTACAGAGGGCAATTAAGGGAGGAACTGCTTGTATTCACAACCTCCTCAGTAGCTATAATTTTTTGTAATAATTAACATGAAGCATTGGTCAATTGGATTTATTGAGCTCTAAATGCTCTGTAAAGGAAACTCTGAAAACAACTTTCTGCTGCATACTTTTTGTTTCATGTTCTGTCTCCTGTTCACTTTTTCCCCACCTCCCTCTCATTTCCAGCTGTGAGATACATCTCTATCGCTGAATCTGTTGCTGTGAAGTGCACTAGTCAACGACAACTTCAGAGAAACTCTAATGAATAGGCTGAAGATTTACCCCAAATGCTCTGATGTCGACAAAGCTGTTGAATTCTATTCAAAGAGAGAAGCACAAATCATGTATCAAGCCTGTTTAAACTCAGGTGGTGCATTTTTTTTTCTTTCATATAAATATTTATATATTCTTCTAATGTAGTAATTGTTACTAGATAAGACACCTATACCAAAATACGGCATGCAGTCTATCATTTTAAATTCCTGTTAGATATGATAAAGCCTCTTTTTGACAATGGCACCTGAGTTGTTGCTAATCTTAGCTTATCAAACATAGGTTGTGTTTTCTTTACATGAGATGCCTGCAGATGGCTTTTAAATGGCAATTTTTTGTGTTATGTAGTGCATTTGCTAATATAATGTCCACATTATCATTAGTACATTATTATGTTTAAATGCAAAGTAAAGAGAACTTTTAAAACACATTTTATTCACACAATTCTATAACCCAGTCTCATTGCCTGCAAAAGGAAAAAAACTGTTTTCTAAGCTTTGTTATAAAGTTTATTTAGTCTAAATATTCAATCTACTTGGGTAAGTGCACTAAAAGTGTGCAGTCATACATAATTTGTGTTTGCATAAATCTAAATTACGCTGCTCAGTACACACTGGTTTAAATATAGTCTGAGGTGGAGATAAAAACTGGTGAAAGCTCATTTATCTATACTTCAAAGCAGCCAAATTGTCAATACATCCACATGGCATTTCAAGCTCTGCCAGATCTTTCATCTCTGCCCATGGCTCTCGAGGGCCAGCCACTTAGATGGAGTCAGGAAGTTATTGGCACTAGTTGGCATTCTGGGATGTGGGAGGACCAACAGACACTGAACATTATATAGAAACTGAAGCATTAGCCAGACCTTGTTTCTGTATCTTATGATTTAATGGTCTTTTTCTCAGAGAGAGGTTTTCTCTCAGCTTTAATGACTAAATTTATGTCTTAAGACAAGAAATTCTGCTGTATATCATTCCTGCTGGACATAAAAACAAAAAGAGAGGAAAATTAAAACCCTTAAGCAACTTTCTCTCACAGACACCACTTTATGCCACCAGCTATAGTTTCACATGACAAATCATTCACATTTCCAGCTTAGGTGTTTCCTCTGAAACTGTTTCAGGGACAAAAGAAACCAGAAAGTGCTGATGTAGCGTAAAGGATGGTGTTTTCATAAGTGTTTTGGCGTCTCTGTTACAAAGCCTGCCACACACATTATCTTTCTGTGGGACAGGGGAAGTTATCTTGGGGACCTATTGTGTGTTTGATGGAGTTTTGACTGGGTTTTAAGTGAGTTGGGGGCACCTCTACTGTGCATGTGTTGCTGGTTTGGAGACCAGTGCTGCAGATCCCAGAGGAAAGTGGTGGCTCCATGGGGGCCTGTCCTCCCCTCTGTCTTATCCTGGGCTGTTGGGGAAACCAGACATGTAGAGACAGTAGGAATGGGGGTGGGTGGGGGTAGCATGGAAGCAAAGGAGCAGAGGAGGTGCAGGGCCGGCTCTTGCCCTCTCACTGACAGGATCTGGTCAATGTCCTGCCGCCGAGGGTCGCGGCCCAGCTTACGCACACAAACTTATCTCCAGTGCATCTGCTGGGCCGCCTGCGCAGTCAGGCTGTCTCCATTGCAGGCCACGAGCGTTTTCCTGCTGGGGGGTGAGAGGAACATGGTGGGAGGATAGAGGGAGGAAAGGAGAAGGGTGGGGGAGATACAGGGGTGAGAAAGAAGAATAAAGCAGCGAGGGGTGGGGAGGGAGGTGGGGTGGAGTAGCTAGCTCAATGTGAAACTGCCTTTGCAGAGGCCTGCCAAGTCGCTGAACTATATGGAAAACACGAGCCGCCTCCAGGGTAACAGGACCACTTCTGAATTTCTACAAACAAAAATAGCTCTGATGTCTGGCTACGACCTCTCTCTGCTCCAGCCCTCATCACTATCTGCGTCTCTGTCGCATTTCAATTCCTACACCAAGATCAAGCTAATTTTCGAACATAAGCAGCCCACGAGAACAACTTTATTTACTGTTTACAAGCTGGAAAAGGAGAGAAAAAACTGAAATGTAAAAATTACACGTAGTCTAGCATATTTATCATTCTTTCTACTCTCCCGGATAGAGATGACCTCTTGGTGACCAATAGTGTAGACCTCAAATGAGGTCCCTTTGGTGAACCATTTCATCATTGAAACAGCACAAGTTCCAATTCTCATGACCTAATGCATTGTAGAATGCCTGAAATCTGCCGCTTGTGTTTTCTCGTCTCTCTCTCAACCCTTTCTCCTCAGCTGCAGCAGGGATTACAGGACAAAGTGGTTGGCAGTCCTGCGTTGTTGGGACATGCTGCTGAGGCATAACAACAAAGATCCTGAAGCAGAACCGAAATAGAAATTTTGTATTAATATATTACACGAGATGCACCCTTATCTTACTATTCCCTGAGTCCTATGATTTTTTTTTTTTCTTCTTTTTTTTATAACATTTTCACCCTTTTTGGATAGGTATAGTGAACAGAGATGGGAGATGTAGGGATATTACATGCATCAGAAGTCCAGGCTGTTCAGAAATTAATTTCCACCCAGGTGACATGAACTCTGCTACCACACTGATTCATGGCCCTTTGTCTCTGTTGGTTGTAAAGACACTGTACCCAGCAACAATGATGCAAATAAGTTGGAATGATTACAATGAGACCAGAGACATACGCAGCCTTAACATTTGAGATTAGCTGCTTTTGAGGGGAAATACAACATCAAAGTAGTGACATCCATAATATCTGTAATTATTCTGAATTAATGTAAAAATAGTTAGAGCAAGTATGTTATAACAAGAGTTAACCAGGAAGTTAAAGAATTCCAGACTGTCCACTTCGTAAGAAGTCTGGATAATGTAAGAGAAAAGCAATTTGTGATTTAAAAAGAAGAATCTGGAGAGCGTTTGCAGTAAGTGGGTGTGCATGCTGATAAAATATGCTGCTTCATATTCTTTTCTGGAAACATGTATATTATTTTCTAGATTCATGTTGATATTCTGAGCTACACTGTGGTGGTTAGCACCACAGCCTCACAGCACGAAGGACACTGGTTTGAGCCTCGGCTGGGGGACGGAGAGGTTCGAACCTGTGGGTGGTGGCCTCTCTGTGTGAAGTTTGCATGTTCTCCCTGTGTATGCATGGGTTCTCTCCGGGTTCTCCGGTTTCCTTCCACCGTCCTAAGACGAGCATGTTAGGTTATTGGTGACTTTAAATTCCCCTAGGAGTGAGTGCGTGTGTGAGTGGTTGTTTGTCCCTATCTGTGTTGGCGCTGCGATGGACCTGTCCAGGGTGTTCCCTGCCTCTCACCTGTTAAATGCCGGGATAGGCTCCAGCTTACCCACGACCCCCAAAGGACTAAGCGGTAGAAAATGAATGAATGTTGACATTCTTTATATATCAAAACACACCGCAATGCTGCAATCAATATAACATTACAGTAGAACCACTGCTCATTTGCTTTCTGTATTGAGATTTAAAGCACTTACCTCTAAAATAGTATACAATCTGCCATATCACATCTCCAGCATGGATAAAGATCTGCTTACTTTTAGAAAATCTTTAAAAATGTTTTCCTTCTGCCACCAGAATTATCAAATTACATCAAGATTTACTTGCTATGTTGAAATGATCAGTCCTGTGAAGAACATGTCCACAAAACATCAATATATTTATGTATATATATATGTATACATATTTATATATGTTATATATATATATATATATATATATTTTATTTTTTTTTCTCTGATCCGGAACTATCCTCTGCAGGAAAATTACATCGAACTATCATTTTATTCACTTTTTTATTTTGAAGGTTTTTACTGAGGGTTTTGTTTGTAATTTAAAACCCAATGATGGAAAATCCATTCTATAAATACCTTTTACTTTAATATGTCAACAAAATGTCCCTTTATGTCTGACTAAATCTTTTCATTATTGTACATTTTCCTATTTAGTGACTAATAAAATGTTATCATATCCTTTTCTTTTCTTTTAACATTTTTTTTAATGAACACCTCATATGCAAACCTAAACTTATACATATTTCTTAAGATTACAAAAGTAGTCAACTATGTATTACTTACTGCTAACCTAATTGACCCGTGGTGCAGCAAAAACTCTTTTTAAACAAATGGGGTGTGGAAACGTTGTTTCTTGCCTTTTCTTCTGTGGTCTTTAGGTCTATTACTTTTGTGTATAATGTGTCACATTTAGGCAGTTGAACATTATTATTTCCCACGTATTAATTTTAAACTTGTAGTAAAACCACAACAGCACACCTGACAGTGACACATGCACACACATCTCCCCTCATCTGCTTTTCATTGAGCACAATGTTAAAGCAGGGACTTTAACTTTAGTGGGTGTTTACAAGACAAAGTTTAGTCATGTGACCACAAAGGCTAAAACTGTTTAACATTGACTGGAAAGGGAAGGGAACAATATAGCGCAAAGGCTTGATCACAGGGCAATGTTCTTCAACCTTTAAACACTCCTGATGTTGAGAAGCAAACACCGCAATAAAAAACGTTAGTTGTAGCAGATTGTTTTGGATAGATATCCTCTCTGATTTCTCTGTCACAGCTCTTATATGACAGAGAACAAAGTCAAGTAAAAGCAGAAGAGAATTTAGGGAACTTTTTATTCTCACTGTGTAGTTAGGATAGAGATTGCAGGAAGAAGAATAAGAAGAAGAGATGAGGAGAGGCGACCTCTGTTATGTACATTCTGTTCTGCTTTGGTTGTGATTCCCAAGGTTGCCTGTCTAGTGTGTGTCTGTGTGAGTGTGTGTGTGTGAATGGCCGTGCCAGGCACTGCATCTCTTCTGGCTCACACAGTGTTGACCCTGCCCTGTACTCTCCTCCTACTATGGGCGAGGCTTGGCGGCGCAGCACGTAGCAACACTGTGTTAACACTGATATGTGCATATGCAGAAAGGCGTGTGCACTCAGGGTAACAGACACAAACATACACACCCGCATACAGCCAGAAAATAAGGATTGTTATGTTTGCCCATCGGATACATTAAAAGTTACTCATTATTTCTACAAAATTAAAGCGTTTAACATGCAGCAAAAACAGCTCACTTTCATTCTGTACTTGGTCCAATCTATAAACTAGACAATGGCTTACATGCTGCCAGACAAAACAGCATTGTAAGGTTTGATAATGATGAGGTATAAAGAAGTCAGCTTGGTGCATGTTTCTCCTCTTCTTTATAGCTATTATAGATTAGCTGCTTTAGAAGAACAGAAGAATTTAAATAAAAGTCATTTTTCTCCTTCATTTCACTCCTCCATTAACATCACTAGACACTCTGAGCCACTGGTTTTATAAGTGAGACAGATATCCCCATGTGAAATGAACTGCAAGGTATGTGAAGCTACATTCCTGAGAATGTTCTACTCTGATTGAAGGCTTTCTTGCCCACATTTGCGTCTTAGCTTGTTTAAAATCCACAGTTGTTGTTTTTATGAAACAGGCCTCACCATCTCCACTTCCAGCCCCTGATTATATCTTGCCAGCACTTTGTCTCTCACACACTCAATTCCTAATGAGTATAAATGAGTGTTTTCATTGTGAGACAGACCAAAAACAGCTAAGTATGTTTGCAAAAACACTGGCTAATACTTTTTTAAACGAGCAAACTCGTGTAAAAGAAAACAAAAGTAGGAAATGTAAAGAAAAGAAAAAAAATTGTTTTCATGTCTGCATTTGGCTTTGGGTGTAAATGAGGAAGACCATTTGCAGTAAATGACACACATAGTCAATATTAATGTTAACACTTTTGGCCACATGATTTTTTTTTTTTATTCAGCTGTTATATTTTCCACAGCTTCCTCCAAAAAGTGCAACAGTGACACCATGCCCATACATTCCTTGACCAAAAACACTACAAAGTGACAAATAGTAAGGAGTTCAGAGGTCAAAGCAACAGAAATAAGTCACTGGACATGACTTTATTTAAAAGAAAATAAAAAAACTTTACATTTTCACATACATGATTGAATAGATCTCTCCTTTCAATTTAAAAGACAGACTGGAAAAAACAACTGACCTTAATGGTCCCAGAAAGTGATTTCATCATTACTGTGGAATCCTTAAAGATGCCAGGAGCATGTCAGAAATATAAAAGAGGTTATGAATAACCCTGCTTGCCTCAAAGTCTGGCACAAAGTATGTACTAATGTGTTTATAGTGTTAGATGATATTGTTGTACTTATGCATCAGAGTATAAGTGGAAAGACTACTAGTTTATCATGATGGTGGACGATCATGATAGGATCAGCAGGCCAACTGCTAACTGATTTCAGAGCACAATCTGGAGGTTGTAGTGTCTTCTTTGGGTCTTACACGAAACTGAAGCTTGAATCAGTTTAAATCTCCTCATTTGGGACTTGGGCTGACCCTCAGAGTTAGCCTTTGTTTGGCAGACGTCCCAACCTCCTTTAATCTAGTGAATAGATAAATCTTTTGATGGACTTGACCAGATTCAGTTGAAAGTGCTGCCCAGCCATCTCAATAGATCAGTGAAATAATGGCATGTTGGATGTCAGGGGGGCTGTGGCCCAAGGGTGGGCTTCCTCCGCAGAACCCTTAACAGAGTCATCAATCCTGGGCCACAACCACAGATCCCACCTCCTCTCTCTGCCTCCTGCAACCGCATACTTGACCACAACCAGTCCCTGCCCTCCTGACCACAGAACATTAACAGATATCTCTCTGTGTCAGGCACAAATAGGCAGAGTGTAATATAACAAGATTTTTTACATACCAGAGCTAATAATTAGTACCATATGATTGTAACATTTTGGGGAAAACACCTATTCACTGTTTTTGCTAAGATTTGGGTAGGTCTTTGTATGTTTATGAGTATGGAAACGTATGGAAGGTGGCATAGTTGACTACTGATTTGTTCCCAGATTTGATTATTAGTGTAAAAGTGCAGAAAGCCTTTTTCTGAGTAATTCTTCTGTGTCTGTGTGAAACAAAGACCACCCAAACAGACATGATGGACACAATAAGATTTACCATTCTATGGTGCCCACAGTGAACCATCTACCCTTTTTCATCTTCATCTAAAGACATCATCTACAGACATTATGTTTGCTAAATAGATTAGTACAGTTCTAGGGTGACAAGTGACATTAATTTAAACTATTTTGAACTCTTTAGCAACCTCTCATTTGTGTATATTTTGCCTAAAAAAAGGCAAACTTCTGAATCTCCATACAACAAACAACAAAAAAGCCCAACCACTGTCCTCATGAAATAGAAAAAAAAAACAAAAAAAAAAAACAGGACACAGAACCAGAGAGTTATATCTCGCCTTTCAGATGATCCAACTTTTTTTAAATAAAGTCTCATCAGAAATTGCCTCCATAGGAGGGTGGCTGTTAGCAAGCTAAAAGGAAAAGGCTGAGGGACACCAAATGATAAGAGAACTGAAATGAAAACCAGTGGTAACAAGCCTTCTGGAGTGATAAATCTGCAGAGCCCAGACTTGAGTGAAGGATAATCTAGAACTGTTCTCTTCCTAAAGAGAAATAAAAGAAAATACAATTAAACCTAAGAGGGTTCAGATTGCGTTGAAAAATAAAGGTGGTCAAACCAAATTGTGACTTTCAAGCTTTGAATTGTACAAACTCTGTTTTGTTTTTCTGTTTTTACTTCAAATACTGTGTTTCTATTTGTGTTAATGCATATTTTAATAAATTACTGTGTCCATTTCCTATATTCCTGGCTATTTACAGAGAAATGAGATGTGACTCATGACTTTATACAAAATACTACACAATAGGTTTTGATGCAAACATTCCTCCATTTTTATGTGATCATTTCACAATACCATGTACAACTTTACTTATAGTTTAAAAAAATGATGAAAGCTATTTCCCGCTAACTTAAAAGTTAGAACATATGGCTGTACTATAACATATTGAAAGTTATACTACAACAAGAAAAAAAGTTTCTGTGGTGTGCAGAATATTCCTTCAAAATCTTGCTAGAAATCTAATAAATAGGATATTCATTATTGTTGTCTAAATTATTTAAAAAAAAAAAAAAAATCTGTGTGCTACAAAACTTACCTCCAAGGATTCTTACTACGGTGAAAGTGAACGGTTTCCTCTCCTCCGTACATTACCAAGCCATATATGTGTCATCTAAAAGTGTGCAGTTAAACTGAGGTGAACTTCAGGGAGCTCTTTAGATTCCTCTGATAAGACCACGATCCCATTAAGATGGGCCGTCCCTGTTTGAGAGCCGAGTGCTGGCCTCACACACTTGCTCTTATCTAAATCCTTCATCACCACACACCTAATCTGATCACAGCAGTTAATGTTGATAGATTTGATCCTGTATGGGGAATAAGGGATAATTGTGAGTCAGAAATCATATAATAACAAAACATATGTCTAAATCTCATGGATATGAATCGAAAACATGTTCTTTTAGATAAGCAGAGGTTTGTTTTTTTCTCTTTTTTTTTTTTACTTGCTTTGGTTCACATTATAGGTTATACTGTCGTGGGTTGTTCTTCCCTGTGTGTGTGTATACAAACCAGACATGTCTGTGTATGGGTGTGTGATGTATGAATGTCACGAGTGTGTCCCAGCAAGACCTACTAAGGCCAGCAGCAACATTAGCACCTCTGAAATAGCTTGGCAGGCATTTTAATTGCTTTACTCTGCAAGACCTCAAAATATTGTTAAAAAAGAAAACAAAAAGGTGAAACCTTTCCCAGGGTTTGAATTTCCACTAACACTGTCTGTGCATCACTGACATTAGAGCTTCTCCTTGTGTTAGCTAAATTCCATCATCTTTATTAAGCAATAAATATCTGGTTAAAAAATATCCCCATTGTTGTCTCTGCTCTTTGCCCTCTTCCTTCCACTTTCTGTCCTCTCACCTTAAGCACATTTTTCTGTGCAACCGCTCTGTAGACTATAAATTTGTCACCACTGAACATCTCTGTAGCCATTAGCAATTAGCTAAATTGTGTTTCTTCTTCTCCTGTGCAGGCATTTTTGTCTTTAATCATCATGAAAGTAATAACAGAGTCATGTGCAAAAAGCCTTACAATGAGGTGCTGAAGTACTTCATGAGTAGGAAACTTCACACAAACACAGGAAGTCCAGTGTTTCTCACCAGGGGCAGGAGTCTTTGCCGTGGCGCTGCAGGGCTGATGGGCTGCTCAGATTAACTGGGGCCACAGAACCTGCAGTTCCTAATCTTCATTGTTGCCCAGACTGTCTACAGAAAGTCATCAGAGCCCAGATCTGAAGGGTAGGGTGTTCTTAATAAGAGCTAAATGTTAAATGTAGATATACTGCAATATATACCTTCTCTTTGTGAATTTGGGGGAACATTTCCAGTACAATCAAAACTGAGATATAATTAAGACTACTTTAAGTTTTTTTTTTTTGTTGTTTGTTTTTTTTTTTGTTTGTTTTTTTAGAGCACAATAGAATAGAATTTGGTTTATTAAACAAAACGACCGGCATATGCATGCCATTACCATAACCTCATAGGATGAGTCACTAAAAAGAGTCAAAATAATTACTTTTAGTGCCTTTTACATGCACAATATGTCATACATGCACTCTTGGGGAACATCAGTGACCATGTAGTCATGTTTTATTTAACATGCAGGACAGTGCAATAGCACCCTCTACTGGTTATGAAAAGACAAGCTGAAGGAAAGCGCCACCATACTTCTGTTTTTTTCTTTTTCTTTTTGTTTTGTTTTGTTTTTTATACTAATATTATTTATTATTATTATTTACATTTATTTAATATGTTTTGATTATTTTCTAAGATTTTTTATGTCTGTAGAAGAGGGATTAATGATTAATGACAGAACCTTTAAACAAAGAACTCTTTGATACCGGTGGCACTGGTATAAACTACTAATGTTGGGTGATTTCCATTAAGAGACACTACTTTTAGCTTGCTGGTATACATGGTGGCTCATCATGATCATCATTGAGATAACAATCGTTTTTTGTGTGGCATTAAAAAAAACACATATACACTTAAATCAACTAAGGTTTTCTTTTTTTCAACTCATTAAGATATATATATATAATTTAAAGTTACTTTTATTCAACCAGCAACTTTTTTCTTGATTAGAAAACACATGCTTCTCCCAGAAGATTATAAGATGAGGTACAAGAGGCATTATTGTGGAAAAAAAAATATTTCTTAGCTTTTATTTACATTTGAACAAAAAGTGGCATGTCCAAAATTATTCATACCCTTTGCAAACTGTCACAGTCTATGAGAAAATTCAAAGTTCTAATTTAGACCATTCCAAATAGTCCAATCTGTTCTAAAGCATCCTAATTACCGTGAATCTTAGGGAACAGCTGTTTTAATTAACTCAACAGTTAAAAAAACCGCAGCTCCCTGTAGTTGGTTTGTGGACATTCATGGCTAAGACAAAAGAGCTCACTGAGGACCTGTGGCTGCGCATTGTGGCTGCTCACAAGCCAGGAAAGGGCTACAAGGCCATATCTACATGTTTTCAAGTTCCAGTGGCTACAGTGCAAAGTATTATTTAAAAACTACAAGATGTCTTCGCACACAACATTGTTGGAAGGAAAAAGTGACACCTGTGCTGGCCAGGAGGATAGTAAGAGAGGTGAAAAAGAATCCAAGGATTACCCCCAAGGCCATCCTGGTGAATCTGGGCTCTGCTGGTGGCAACATCTAAAGGCAGGCAGTCCAACGGACACTGCACACTGCTTGTGTTTCATTGACATAGACCATCACTTATCCAGATAAGGCTCACAAAAGCCCGCTTGGGCTTTGCAAATGCTCATCTGGACAAAGAAGAAGACTTCTGGCCACAATGATGTGTCCTTCATTTGGCATAAAAAAGGAGAAGCTTTCAACCCTAAGAACACCGTCCCCACTGTCAAACATGGTGGTGGGAACCTGATGCTTTGGGGTTGTTTCTCAACCAATGGACCAGGGAACCTAATCGCAGTTAACGGCACCATGAACAAAGAGCAATACCTCAAGATTCTCAACAACATCAGGCAGTCTGCAGAGAAACTTGGCCTTGGGCATTGGTGGACATTTCGGCACGACAACGACCCAAAACACACAGCAAAAGTGGTGAAGAAATGGTTAGTGGACAAAAACATTAAAGTTTTGCAGTGGCCCAGCCAGACTCCAGACTTGAATCTAATTGAGAATCTGTGGAGGGAGCTAAAGATCAGGGTGATGGCAAGGAGGCCCCCCAACCCGAAAGAGTTGGAGCTCATCTCTAAAGATGACTGGGTAAAAATACCAGTAGAGACATGTGAAAAGCTGGTGATCAATTAAAAGAAGTGTTTGATTGCTGTAATGGCCAATAAAGGCTTTTGTGATTTATTGATTATTGAGAAATGTATGAATGATTTAATTTTTTTGTGATGCTCAAGCATCAAGCTTGACATATTGCACGTTTGATAGGATAGGCAATATTCATTTATACCAGAGATCCTCAATCCTGGTCCTTGAGAGCCAGTGTCCTGCAGCTGCAACACACTTGGCTCAACTCTGAGTAATTAGCAGATCTGTGTAGAGCTTTCTGAGTCTAAATCAGTTGTGTTGCAACAGGGAAGCTTCTAAAACCTGCAAGGTCGAGGACCAGGATTAAAGATCCATGATTAATAATCATATAAAAGTCAAAATTATATTCAAACACTCTCCAGAAACCACTAGATGGCAGATTTTAGGAGGTATATTGGCTAAAACCTGCATACGTAATGCAGGCAGGTCAAGCAGATAGATGGCGCAATTGCTTCAGAGATGCTGACTCCCACGTTTCAGAAAAATGATCTATTTTCTCAAAACAAACCAGCCAAGCCCCACTCTGCCATCGCCCACCGGTCACGTCTACAGCTGTACTTTGTGTAAACTCAGGAAGTAAAAAGCAGGTCATTCACCGTCTCTGAGACTTTTGTCCTTTAGAAAGAAGCAGTGAAAGTTTCCACGCCATTATGTTAAATGTTTCTTGTTCAGTTAAATAATTGGAAATGATCCAGAATATAGAGGAAATTGAAAGTTGGTTCAAACAACAGCTTCAAAGTGTCTGAATTAAGCTGCTTAGAGATGCCTCTTTATGTAATTTTGGTATGCACTTTCAGAGAGGAGAGTGGAGGTTCCAGCAGTCAGGAAAAGGTATTAAAAAAAAAATACTGACAGCTCATTGGTCCAAATTTTCCCTGTGCTGCCACAATACTGCGGACACGTGACCTTCCTGTTTTCACCCAGTTAAACGCATGTACTTAAAAGACAGGCACCACCATTCACCAACACAAGCACGATTACAACCATATTAATGTCCACAAGGTAAGATCGCCGCTGCGGGGACTCGGATCTCTGGAAGTGGACCATGGCGGCTGCCACGAGCAGCAACACATCTACAGCCACGCTTCAGATAAAGCACTCCACTATTGAGCATACACGGAAACGCATAGACCCGAGGAGGAGGCAAGCGGCGTTGTCCTTTCTTAGCAACATTTCTCTAGACGGACGACCCGTGCAAGACGATGCAGACTACCAAAACCAAGAGGATAGTTCGCCGGAAACACGGACTAGACAGAGCCTGGTTTCTCCGGAGCGCTCGGCGGCTCAGGCAGCTGCCGGCACCGCAGGAGCTGCTGCGGAGGCTGCGACCACGGCCGCCCAGGCGCTCGCTTTAGCAAACCAGGCTCTCCTCGCCAGCAGTCGGACCATTTTGGGGACTGGTCCCACTGCTGCCCCAGACACAGAGGGCGACGCTTTCTTGCCCTCTGCGTTCAACTCGCCTTTCTCCGCGGCCCCAGCCTCGACAAGAGGGAGGCTGCAGACGTATACTCAGGGAATCCTACCTGCCCAATACTCCAGGCAATTCCCCCCGAACTACTGCCTGGAGGGCGGACAGAACGAGCAGCAGAGGTCAAGGTAACTGTAAACATTGGCTTTACTGTGTGGTGTTGGGGACATGCACTACAATATGACAGGAAACCTTGGTTAAAGGTTCAAGTCACTCTGTGGGTTCAGCACAGTCAGGCCACTAGACTTTTTTTTTTTTTTTTTATCATCTCAAGCAAACGACTAAAAACAAACAAAACACAAAAGGCCGCCCTTGCAAGGATGTAGTGAGAACATTAGCTTACTACTAAAAAACTTTTATATTTTGTTTACAACTAAAGTAAAAATATGATTAGCATGTTGGGGAAAATCAGTATTTGATAAACCGGTTGAGGTACGAAACAGATTAACTTTTCAAAATGATTTAAAGTTTTTTTCCTCCAACAGTATTAAGAAACCTAGTGGAATCACCACTAGCTGTTCTCCTGCAGGTTTCTGAAACTGAGCTTCTTTGAAAAGTTTTCATTTCCAAGCAACACTGTTGGCTTGGACACAACATGACACAGCAGGAGGAAAAAGTCTGGCTGCACTCCATGCAGGTGGTTGGAATCTCATGACTTGCTGATCTGAACTGGGACAGGTCTCAGGACATCAAATCAAATCAAATCAAGTTTATTTGTATAGCCCTATATCACAACAAAGTTGTCTCAGAGGACTTTACAGA
>JBAMHW010000008.1:19892358-19915135 GCA_037177495.1 Rhadinocentrus ornatus
GGAGAAGGTTCCATAGAACAGGGGCTTGGAAACTAAAGGCTCTTCCTCCCACTGTACTTTTGGAGATCCTTGGCACTCATCCATCTGGAGAGGCTTTGCCATTTTCAGTTTTACTCCCTCCTGTTTAGTTTGACTTTTTTTTCCCTCAAACCTACTACACTTCAAATAGATTTTAGCGAATGTGACTTTAAAACCTTGGCACACACCTACTGTCTCCTCTGTGATGTAAACATCCTGTAACTCTACACCTTTCTCCATCTGCAACAGGGGCTTGCTGTTTAATTTGACTCTCTTTTATTTGCAATCTGTGTGCAGTTCCTCTTCACATTGGAGCCACAAAGAGAGACACTCATCTAATGATTGTCTCACTGACAGAACTGCTTTCCATTCAGAGCTCCTCTGGTGGCTGAGTCCTCACTGCCATCTGGTGCTTCTGCAAGGCTTCTCTCTCTGCTTGATGATGAAATACTCAATAAGCACCCAGTTCCCCTTTCCACCTCATGAAAATTGCACACACAAACTTAACAGTTTGAGATTGTTGCAATGAAATAGATCCATAAAACAAGTACAATATCACTCAACATGATTCATGCATTTGCTTTTTACGGCTCCTCTTCAAAATGTGCAGGGAATAAGCAAAATAACTATTGTCTTGCAAGGAATCACAATGCAGCCGCTTAAAAAATCCAACTAGCTTGACGACACATGCTACTTAAATGTGCAAGGAGCCCTTCACAGAACTGTGATTAATATGTATTGAAAAATTAAACTTATATCAGAATAGCTTGTCAGCTTGGAAACTTGTAATTGCATAACTCTTTGTACTAATGAGTAATTAGGGGAAACCATTTATTTTCATTACAAATATTCTATATTTGGTTTAACAAGAAACTCTTATTTTAAATCTTAGTTTTAATCTGGCACCTCCTTTGCTCTAAATCTTTCCAACAGGCTGCAGCATGTTTAGTGAGATCTCACAGAGGATATATCCACGGAAAGTAGAAATCAGATTGATGTATGATTCAACCTTTCCGAGTCCAGTGCTTACTCTGACCACGTTGTGTGTCTGGGGGTTTGATACATGCATCATGTTCCCAAAGTTGGCAAGTAATCATGTTAAATAATTGTGATTTCACTAATGGACAAACTAATTGGGATTATGCTGTTTGCATTATTGAATATTCCCAGATTTATTACACAATCACAGTATTTAATTTCTGGCACCACTGTGGCTCTTAAATACAGTATAAAGTTACCAAACTCCTCTTTTGGTATGCGTTTGGAGGAGATCCACATAAAATGAATCCTAATGTTGAGAAAAAAAATAACATGCTGATGGAGGGCAGCCATATTCCACCAACGCGTGGATAGATGAGCGCTCTGCACAGTGCTTGGTTTGTTCTCCAAGGGCAGCTGGTGGAAATGTGTCCAGAGGTCCCTGGCTGGGAGAGGCAGGATGCCCAGGCTTTCTGAGAAGCAGCCTGGCTCTCCTCTCTGCATGTTCTGTCCTCCACTTCCTCTCCCAGGGGAATCAGAGACACACTCTCCCCTCAGACTTTTTGGCCTTCAGTCCTGTTCCCATTCAGGAAGTTGCAGAGCCTCTGATGTACTGCCAGAATAGACTCTCTGAGACCAAAGCTGCAGAATCTAATGCATTGATGCCTGAAAATGTAGTATTCAGTAGTCACTCCTCAGTGTTCATCCATTATAAATCAGAATGCCAAGAGCTGTGCTTTAAAAAAAGCACACCTATCTCCTTCTGGTGTTGTGTGCAGGAGATGTTAAACAATTTTCCCTCTCTTTTCCTCTTAAATCACAGTCAGGCTGAGGCTTCTCACATCCTCTGTTTATGTTCTCGCCAGAATGAGGTTAGGGTTACTGTATTTGAACTTTTGAACAAGGCAGTGAAAACAAGCAGCACAAGTCATCATAGCAGTCCTCTGGATTTTTGTGTGATCGGGTCACATACTTCTGGTTATGAGGTTGATTATTGTTTGCTGAAGTCAGAGGATTATCTTAAGAATGCTTCATTTTCTTTCACACAGTCATTCAACAAATTCCCAGAAAAGCCCAAAACAGATGTCCATAAAGTTCAACCTCTGGCTAAATCAGGACCCCAGTTTTTAATTTCCACTTCAACACTCATTGTGCTTCTCACACTGAGCAACTAAGAATGCTACATATTGCTGTTGTAACACACAGTAGTTTCTTTATCTTCCTTTGAGCCCATTTATTTTTCAAATCTCCTTTTATACATCCTAATTGTACTCGTAGTGTGTTTGTGCCTCAACTGTTCTGACAAGCTTTTTTTTTTTTTTAAATCATAATCATATTTCCATCCGCCAGGCTATATTTCTGTGAAGAAGCCCAGAGTGTCACATTTACTTTCACAGTGAAATGAAAGACTATGTCCTGAGGCAAGCTGCCAACAGGTTGCATGTCTGAAACTGTCTAATCTCCACATCTAAATAGTCCACTTCTGTTTTATAGCTTCATTGCATGGCACCACTGTGCAGGATTATAAACAGCTTTTTGAACATTTTCATTGCATTTGCAGTAGAAATGAACAGAAGTGTCTGACTGGGCCTAGGTAATGTCAAACTGGATATACAGTAACTGTACTAACCCTGGCTGGTCAAGTTTAAAGTGAATGAGAGGCCTGGCTCATGTTTTTGTTTTCAGGATTTAATACCAGCCTGTTCTAGACTAGAAAATATCTTTTATAATAGCTCTTCATCAACAGGGGCTGGATCAAAGTCCTCACTTGCATGTTTAGGTTACATCAACACAACTTGAAAACATTACTTTCAGCTAAGTTGTGAATTAATTGGTTTGAAGTAACAATTCACTGAGGTTTGAGCTGGAAGAAGATAGAAAATCACACTGAAGATGGAAGAGGATGCTTCTTCCTCGGTTCAGATACAGTGTGTACTGTAAATGTTTTAACTGATTTTAACATGATTACACTTGTGGTAAATAGCATGCAGAAGGTGGAGACTTCTCAACCCCCAGCATGCATGCTGAACACGCTAGTTGTGGTAGTTGCTGGATAGACTGGCATGTTGGAAAATGTTTGGTGTAAAACATGTCTTACTTTGCAAGATCAAGATGTAAGCTTGTAAGCTTTTGTATCCAAAAAGGTAACTTTGAAAGCCCGCCTGCTTCCAAAGTGCCATATTGACTTTAGCTGAAGTTAGCAATGCATTCTTAGACTGTTTTGTCTTCTTCGTGTAGTAATACTAATAACTGCGGAGAAAAAGAGAGATTACACTCAGTGATAACTCTTTAAATTGAACAGTTAGCACTGAACTGAACTGCACTGCTAGGTAATTAGTCAATATGAAAATTAACCTGGTGATAATTTGGCTTGAGCCAGTGTCTTCTTGCAGGATTATGTAATGCAATAAACATCAAACAACACTGGAGAAAACCATGTCCCCTGAGGACAGCTGCTGTTTTAGATCATTATTCAGCCAGTCCACCTCTTAGGACTGTCACTGAAGGAGGAGGATAAAAGACTGACCACAAATCACATGATCCCACTCATCTGAGCCTCAGCAAGAGGTCAGGGCAGGCCATTTTACTACTGGCCTTTAACTCAGTCACAGTTGACATCAGCTGCGATGCATCTAATCTTTCTACTAATTTAGATTAAGAAATTTACTGGCCAGTCCTTTTTAAGTTTGCTGTTGTCTCTTATTGTATGTAGCCTGTGTTGGTTTTTAACTCTGGGAGATCCCCAAGCACAGAGCAATTTCTTAGCTAATTTGTCTTCTCTGTCATTTATTAACCAAAATCTTGACTTTACACTCAAATGTCATTTAACTGTGAAACAGTGTGTGTCGGGTCAGGTTTCATATGATTGTGTAATTTTTGCGAGGTCAGCAGCATTGAAGCACGTTTAAATTTATGGAAGAAAAGAGAACAGCTTTTGGTTATTTTCTATCACTTAAGTGTTTCCAGATTGTGAGACTGGCTGATAAGTTGGATTATATTGTTACTGTAGAGCTAAACATGTAATTACAGCCTAATGTTAGAATGGCTCAGGTATACTTAGCTCTCAATTGTGAGTTTGTTTTCTGAAACTGGCAGCTGATCACATAAAAATGGTCCAGCAGAATTATTTTGCCGAGTCGACTTACTAAAGTGTGAAATAAAGGCCATCTGTGACAAAATGTGCTACACAAAGTGCTTGCAGAGCCAGGTCATTACCTTCTTAGCAGCTCCGATCCTGGAAAATTCTCTGTGATGTATGCAAGACTGAGGAGATCATCGACTACACACACATACAGTGCTGTTAAATAATGCCAGTTTTGACAGTTTGTGTATTAATTGTAGGACATAAAGTGAAAAGTCATTTAAATCATCATTTGAAATTTAGTTATTTAACGCTTTTTACGACAGCTGGATTTTACTATTCTAACTTTGTTTTTTTCAGTCCTGACTGAAATAAATTATGTCCTTTGCATTAGAGCCCAGCCAATGCAGATTTTTTGAGGCCAATTCAATATTAGGCAGGAAAAAATTACCAATTAATCGTTTGATTAATTTAAAACATATGTATGATATTTTATTTATTTTAAACTTGCATTGTAATTTTTTTTCCCTATAAAGCATGCATTAATATAAGTACAAGTTGTACTGATGAATTTATCTTTAGATTTAGACCAGATTAAAATGTTGTATATAAGCAATATTATGAGTGAAGATACTTGCAAACAATATTTATGTAGCCCCTTTTATGTTGAATCACATTGTCTCTACACCATTATTTTCTTTACCATGAAGAAATGACTCAGGAACCAAAATAAAAACCAGAGACGCTTTTCACAAATGTGAAAACATGTCGACAAGAGTTGCATTTTAAACCTAGTGATCACAAATATTCGGTCACTGAGTTGCTGTTACAGCCTTTTTCAAGTTCTAGTATTTTCTGACAAAGTAAAACTAAAAGTGACAGGACACCATAAAAGTTGGTAAAGACAGAGAGTAATGTACTCACAAATATTTCATACGTTTGCGGTTACTTACTGGCTTTAAAGCTGTTAGCAAACGCTATGCTAGGTTGGGATAATCACAGCGATGCTAATGCAACATAAACAGACAGGCAGTAACTTAAGCTACTTTTGCAATGCAGTGTATCTGTAAAGCACGACCAGCAACAAAGCATGTGTCACTATGATGACACATGGCAAACAGAGTTAAATTGAAACCAAAGACATGTTGAGCTAAGCTAAATTTATAAACATACCTGTTGTTAAGCTTCGCTCAGCCCACTCCTGTAGTGTCGCCTGGCTGTAGCTACTGCTGTAGTTGCTGACAGCAGTGAGTACTGAGGGTTTAATGGAGTCAGTTTAACAGTGCAACAACATCATTGCAGAGCTCCCGACACTTAAAGGGGAGGTGCACCCAAAAATGTGTTTTTGGAGCTGTAAAAAACACAATTACTTAATTGCGATGTAATCATAATGTTGATCTTTTTCTTTTTTTTAACGGGATTTTGTGGGTAATAAATGGCTCATAACGCCCTCTACAGGCTAAAACTACGTTATGTTTTTTGTGACATAGAGAGGTTATCTACCTCACGAGAAAATTGGGGGGAAAAAAACACAGCCCCTCCCTCCTGATGCAGATAGACGGGTCCTCGATTAGCAGACAAAGAAAACAACGCCCACCAACACATGTGGGATGTGAACTTACGTATATGGTGTATATTTGCTAGTGTCAGACTTTTATTCTTTCACAGAGTTTCTGATAAAATATCCCTGCAATTGGACAGATTTGTGCCTTTGAGGGGTGTAAAAGTAACACTGGACTTTATTCTTTACCTGCTGATCCTCATCTGGCGACAGACAGCAGCTCGAAATCGTAGCAGCAGCAACAGAGATTCAGGAGGGGAAAAGTCTTACACCCCAAATACCGCTCTGTGGTCTGTGCTCTGTAAATCTCGCTTTGCATCTTGCCAGTGAGCTGAGATGCTGTCTGTCAATCATTTCTGCCTGTGTAACCTGTCCTGCTTACTCTCCACTCCCTGATCAACCCACACCTCCACCCCAACCGTTGCAGTTTCAAGCATTTTTCAAATTTGGCAGTGGGTGGAGTTACGCAAAAAGTTGGGGATGAAGTTACACTTTAAATAAGAAAAGCTTACAAGCAGTAAACCGTTACTGACAGTATATTCTACAAGTCTTCATTAACTCATGCATCAATTTCTACTGTTTATAATGCCTGCTTGATCCATGGTGTTGCATTAAGTCAGTACATAAAGTTTTTGGCTTAAATTGTCTGCACTTCTAAAAGCTAGGCAGACCTTTATTGTTGTTGTTTTTATTCAGACTTTTTTCCAATTTAGGTATTGCAGTAAAATTCTCTTTTATTTAGGGATTTGCCTTTTTAATCAAATTGCTTTATAGAGTGGTGGTGTGTTGTGTTAGGTTCTACAGAAAGCTGCAACATGACCAAAAAGGTCCTGCAAGGTTTTGATGTGATAATGTCTTTTCTTCACATTAACTGATTTAATACTTTTCTTCTGTCTTCCCAGACGAAGGCTCATATCTCAGCGCTCTTCCCTTGAAACTCTAGAAGACATTGAGGAAAATGCTCCTCTGCGCAGGTAAATGCCAGCACCTTCCTTCACACTGTATTTTGGTCTAAAATTAAAGCTAGCTAAGTATTTTACATGCCAATTTTTCCTATTTTGTGTACATTTTAGATGTCGAACCCTATCAGGTTCACCCCGACCAAAGAGCTTCAAAAAGGTCCACATCATAAAGAACATGAGGCAACACGATGTGCGCAATGGAAGGTATGAAGGCAAACAACGGCACCCCATTAGTCAACATAAGTCCTCAATGAGCAATGGCAGGCAGCCCCAGCCAATGAAGTGCAGTTTTTCACATTACAGGCAGGCAAGGAGGCCTGGCTCATTCACAGCATGCCATTCTGACTTCTGGATGAATGTAATCCAAAATCCTGCCTGCTTATTTAGCAATAAATGCTAATGAATTTTTAGTCAAATATTTATTTGATCATTGTTGGATGTTATAATTACACCTAGAATCAGTCTCACAACTGAATATTGGATCAGTGTGTCACTTTACACAAGCATGTATGCAGCACAAAAATCCCTCACTTCAAACCAATAGTTGCTGAGCTGTTTTAATGCTGAACTGATTTTTGTGCAGTATTTGAGTAATACTGATCAGTTACATTTATTAGTTTCTTTAGATTTGGAAAGATGGCTCAGTTAGACATCTTTTTTCTTTGTAGTCATTTGTGTTATGTGTTAGAATTCTGGTTGTTTCTTTTTAAAAGCTGTATTGATTATATCTTCAGTTTTATTATTCAGTGTGTGTGGTTTATATGAAGAGGAAGATCTTGTTAGTTAGTTAGTTAGTTAGTTGAGAAACTTGTTACAAATCAGTGGATCATTTTGGTCCCAAACTTTAATTTCAGAGTTGATCTTTCAAGTTGTCTTTCCTCAGTTAGTTTTGATGAACTGATGCTCAAACAAGCAACATTTTTAGATGTGGTGTTGTTGATATGTTAATGCTAATTTTGGTTGAGTCGAAAGATTTAATGTTGATGAGGTGGGACTTTTAGAAGAAATAATTAGGTTTTTGTTATTTTACCTAAGTTCTGCTTTATGTGCTGCTGTTACAAGTATACAGCAAGTCTATTCTGATTTGGCTCATAATCACTTAAGTTAAGAAGTTGAATGTTGTAACAAAAATGCATCATTGGTGCCTTCAAACCACAGATGATATCTGCTCCTCTACGACAGAACAACACACACTTGTACTGATGTTTCAGATCATTCTCTTTATTCTAAGTTTTTTAATTACAAACTCTCCAACTTTAACCTGTGGATCTTGTCAGTTAGATATTGATTAGCTTGTTTACCATTTTTGTTTTCATAGGATAGTCCTTATCAGTGGCAGAAGATCCTTCTATAGTGTTTTTTCTGTCCTGCCCTATCGAGATTGTAGCCAAACAGGGTATGTATCCTACAGCATGCCGAACTTTGTAACTCCGTCCAGCCTGTGCTCCCTCTTTCCCTTTGTTTTCTCATCCATCTTCTTTTCTGTGGGCATACACACTCCCTTGAAGTTTTGGTTTAGGTGGATGCATTTTTACATTAATAATTTTAGTTACAAATAGTGGTATTAAATTGGCTTTAAAGTCTTTATTGTGTATATTCGTAGACTAGACCGAAACCTAATACTTGTTGCTTATATTGCTTTTTAATGGTTCTGGTGGCTGTTGGGCACTCATACTTTTTGTTCAGATCATTTTTGTCTGTTGCAAATATCGCTGGCCTTGCTGTTTACCATGTTCGACTTTCCTAGGACACTCCCTCCTCTGAGATTTAGAATTTATAACCAAGAAATGATTTTATTCTGTTGGTAACTGGTTTAATTCTCATCCATGGTGGCAGAGTTTCTGTTGCATGTTGGAATCACAACTTATCATTAACCATTGTTGTTTATTCTTGTATCTTTTTAGCTCTTGAATAGAAATGATCTCTTATTTCAAAGTGGACAATGCTTATTTCCTTTTTTTTTTTTAACAAAGCTCTTTGTTAAGGGGAACCACTTGGCTTACATTGGGACTAGCTGTAGCACAGCCTTTGTTCTGACATCACTCCAGTTACATGAAGTGATGTGTTTTAAAGGAAGTGAGCGAAGACAGATAAACACAAAAAAATGACAATATTCAGAAAGAAAGGTTAGGCTCAGAGTATTTGTGGAATTTCCTAAACCAGCCAATTAGTGCAAGATCAAGGGTTAATAAACCCCCCAGTGTTTCCAATAAGCGCATAAGACAGCTCCGTGGTGCTAATTGAGTTTATGCTTAGACTTTAACTGGTTCCGTCATGTGCTGCAACTGCAAAACGTCAATTTAATTGGGCAATTTAGCCAAAAGATGTAGATTTTCTTTCTATCCTGCACTATATTTTCTGTCGTGTGACCTCCATGTCACTGTAAGAATAAGATCCATAATTTAAAATAATGTAAAAGAGAATTATTACATATCTAAAAAAATAATAATAAAATCCTGGATAAATTTATTAAAAAATAGTAAGAGCTGGTCGTTTATATTCTAACTTCCGATTGTGGGTCATCACAGTTCATTCAGCTTAAATATCTGCATTTGCAGTTTGTTTGTTTTTTAAGGTTTTTGTCTTTGTGTGGTCTTTAGTGACTTTTTGTATTCTAGGTTTAAAATTAGGTCAAATGTTGACAACAATTTTAAATTGTTTATGTGAGCCATAAAGTGTTAAAGTGTTTAGTATGATTCAGGATTCTTTATTCATGTTTTTATTATTTCTTTGTTTGCCTGATGAGAAATATCCGGCATAGCATGACGTGTACTTTACATAGATTAAATAAAAAAACTACTAACATGCAGATAACAGCTTGTGATCCATGCATGTTATTAACCAATGTTAAGTTTTTCCTTTCATTTCCTCTCATTTCTCTCTATTCTTGGGCAAATAAAGCTGAACCTTTTTTAGTTTCTAAATGTCTTCATTAAAGAAAAGCTCTTTCCCTGCAAAGCTTTCCGTCTGTTCTTTTTCCTCCTATTTCCCCCCCATTTAATATTCAATGCACATCTGCTACCCAGGGATCTTCATGCCTATGATGCATTTGTCAACATTATGTCCTGGTGTCTACCAGATAACACTGTTTTTGTTATAACAGATTGGCTTCTTATGTTGTCAAAACACTGGAAAGGTCATGTGAGGACTAACTGTATCATTTATTTATTTCTATGTATCTGGACACAGTTGTGAACAGAAAGCAAGGAAAGCCAGGGAAGATAAAACGGAAGCAGAAAAACAACTTGGTGTTAACCTCTCCTGTCATTCTAAAATGTCAGAACAATACAACTATTTAATATCATTAAGTTAATTATAACACAAACACAGGCGAAGATTATATCGTCAGCAAACTAACCTTTGTTTTTCTACTGTACACTGGATTTTAGCAGGTAAAAATAAAAAAAGCAAATGCAACTAGTTATGTTTCTTAATGGAAATTAGAAGTAATTGGCTTGCCATTATTCAATGTGACAGACTGTGAATAAAGTGGACAACAAGCATGCCATCAACTCTGTCAGTGTATACAGTTTAAATCAGGCTTTACTTACAGTGACTGAAAACCATCAAGCAAATTCAAATCCTAGCAAAACAACGTTTAATTATTGTTGGTGTTTGGTAGTGAAATAAAAATGTTATCCTTGACTGAAATTTATTAACTTTATAATGCTAATAAAATACATGGCTTTATTGTCACACAGTTTAGTTTTGCTGGAATATTTTTGCAGCTAACGTTAAATGGGACAGTACCAGGCCCATACAACACCTGTGCTGTCCCGAAGTGTTCACGGTTTGCTCCACTGACACACTTTCTTCTCCAGCCATCTATTTTCTGCTTCAGGAGAGCGTTACACCTCCTCCAAATCTCCCACAGCAGTATGGCATTGGTGAGGCAGCAGCTGACTTTAAAGAGACTTGCACGATACAGTAAAAAATTTACTCTTCTCCATCCTACCTCCCCAAAGGCGCAATTAATTTCAGAATGCCCTAGGATACACCAAAAGACTTAAGAAATTACAGAAATTAGGCCAGCTGATGAGCACAGATCAATATATGGTCTATGTTTGTGAAGAGTATGTAAGAAGAAATGACTAGGTTTGATTAGGGTTAAGAAGACTTTAGATGAGTGACAGTTAAAATAAGCTGCTATATGATTTGTATGGTAAGAGCTCTAAAAGTCTTGTGCTCAATAGGGATGTAAAGGTGGAAGGACGTCAGCGTCATCCGTCAGGAGGTGTAAGTGCCAAGGAGATGGTGATTGGGCTGGAAGGAGTGGAGTTAGGAGCAGATGGAAAGGTGAGAAACTATTAACAAGTACTGTATGTGTGTTGGGGGGGAGCATCATACTGGTAATGTTTTCCATTAATAGGAAATGCCTAAATACAGGATATTTACATACATCTAAGCTTTGTTGAGAAAACTATGTAACGATACAATTTGTTATGAAACCCAGCACTTTCTTCATTATGATCTGTATAAACAAAAAAGGTTTACACAATGAGCATATGCACTGACCTGAAAGAGGCCCGGGGAAGACCCAGGACACGCTGGACGGACTACATCTCTCGGCTGGCCTGGGAACGCCTCAGGATCCCTCCGGATGAGCTGGTGAATGTGGCCGGGGAGAGGGAAGTCTGGGTTTCCCTGATTAGGCAGCTGCCCCCGCGACCCGACTCCGTATAAGCATCAGAAAATGGATGGATGGATTGATGGCATATGCACTGACCGAATCTGAGCTGGGACAATATGCAATATGGACTGATAACACATATGACATATAAGTCTCTACAGCCATTATCTGTATTTTACCCCAACCCCCTCTGATATTTCATGAACATTGCACCACAGGTACAGGCTAAGAAAATGAAACCAAAGGCTTCTGTGCAAAAAGTTTTGAGTTGAGAATTTTTATTTATTTATTGATCTTTTTACATGAGTTTTTGCTCATTTTGCTAATGAGCATCAAAAAATGCTGGTACTGTATTCTATGGGTGCCCATAGCTTTGCATCCCACTGTGGAAGACGTGCAGCTGTAGGCTTTTCTTTTTTTTCCCTAAGAGACGTTAGAAGGTCTAAGAGACCCGTGCACCTATGTTTGCAGACTGTGTCCTACACCCAGTTCCTTTACCCAACGAATGTCCTGGGTGGGCGACGAAACACAATCGACTCCACCTCGTCCTTCTCTCAGTCGCGCAACGCAAGCCACCGCAGCCTCAGTCTGGGCCGAGCCAACAGCAACCAGAGCAGCTTAGACACAGGTAAGTGGAGTGCCAAAATGTACTTAGCTGATTATAATAGCTTGTTATCCTCACTTTTTGTTGTACATATTTTTTTGGACAAGGAATTGGTTCAAATGGAAAGTTTGACTAAACCTTCGGTTGTTTTTGTGTGTTTCTGCTTCTATAGGGAATGACTTTGCAGACTTTCGCGAGTATGACCCCAATCTGCTGGATGACCCACAGTGGCCCTGTGGAAAACACAAGAGAGTTTTAATCTTCCCTTCCTACATGGTAAGAAAATACTTTGACAATGTCTAACACAAGACCATCAGCAGCAATAGCAGTAGCCTCTTGCCTGTCCTTTTGGGAATGGATTGGAAAGACTGTGTTCATCTAAGACAGTGGTTTCCAACATTTTTTCCGCGGGGACCCCCTTCATGCATATACTAAAATGCCGTGGACCCCCTGCTTCACCCTGTGCTGAAACCATGCTTGGTTTTAGGCTTTCAAAAGTGAGATTTTCACCATAAATAATGTGTTCTGGTTGAGTCCTGTCCTTTGATAAAGCCAAAGTTAAATAAACAACAAACAGCCTTACTTTTTTTTTTTTTAAATCTTAAAATAGGGACAATTTGTGGACATTAATCACAATGGCTCTAATGTTCAAAGCCTCAGGGACCCCCTGTGCTCTTTGGGGGACCCCCTAGGTCCTGGATCCCCGGTTGGGAACCACTGATCTAAGAGAGAGAGATAGAAATAAATTAATAAATAAACAAATAAAATATGTACAATATTTTACTGCTGAAAGGAACTGGCTTCTTTCTCACTGTTTTTTCAATGACTATTTTAAACATTATTAGCAGTTTAACATTTTATTTTCATTCTTTCCACTACAATCAAAAACAATAAAACTTTAAATATTTGTCTGTAGTTTTTTTCTAAAAGATCTTCCTTAAATTTATAAACTGTTTTTTAAAAAAAAAGTCAGGAGGATGTTTCAGACAGTTTTTTTAATCAGCAAGGTTATAGGTACAGTCTCTCTATCAATTTGTGTTTGTGACTTTATCTCTGTGTCGTGGGCAGTAACAAAAAGGAACCATTCAAAACATTTGTGTGTTATGCCTCAATATTAATTATTCTCACACTCACACAAGAACGGACGTCTTATTGTGTTTGGAAAAAGTGTGAGAGAAACTAGCCTCCCTTCTCATTCTTTCCTGTGTTCTGTTTTTGCTACGGAGACTGTTAGTATGCACAAGGATTGACATAGTTGAAATGTTTGTCAAGGCCAGCCGTTTTCTTTGTCCTCTTCTTCCTCCATTAAAAAAACCCCAGGGGCTGACAACAATGGCTATTTTTTACTGCAGGAATGGAACCAGTAAATTCTATTAATTTTTGTAGGTTGAACACAGGCTGCTCTGAAAACATGTCTAAAGTTAAAGCAATTGATAAGATTACATTTTATTGGTAATCATAAATGGTAGATGTGTGAGATTATGTTTTCCTTATTAAACATGGAAACAATTGGTGTAAGACTTGATTTCTGTTGTGCACTTTAGGGGAAAACAGCAGAAGCTTAAAATTTATTTGCATCTTACTGCAACATGATCAATGGATTTGCTAAAGCTTTTAGATTTATTTATTTATTTATTTTTTTTATGTTTTTTATTTAATTGAATTCTCTTTAGCATACATGTATCTGAGTTCCTATCTAAATCATATCCTGTTTGATGCATCCTACATCAAAAAGCTGTTCCAAGCACAGGTCTAAGCCTGGCAAACCTGTAATGCATCACACCTTAACATGGTAGAGTTACAATCACTGACTAGACTGGCAGCAATCAACCATGACTGCCGCAGAGTTAAAACACAATGAAAACAGTTCTACTGGAAACCAGGGCTGGGATAGATGATGTCAAATCAAAAGATCCTATTGGGCTGCAGAGACTTTTTTCATAGATCCTGTAGCTACTGAAAGAGAAACACTCTCGTGTTTATATTACAGGAATCTGGATCATAGTAGTTCATAGGACAACTTTTGTTGGGACTTCTTAGTTTCTATAACTGTTAAAACACAAGGGTAATGTGATGTAATGACACAGTGTGGACCGGATAGTGTAAATCTATGTTAATTGGATGCATGAGTGCAGCACATGCAGCTGTCATTACAAATAAAACTCGGCCCCTTTGAAATAATTGCTCTTAGTGTAAACCTTAACATTAGATAAAACACAGAAAAATGGGCTGCCTGTAAAGTTCATGTTTATTGACCCTGTAGGAAGCCATTACCAAATCCTGTAAGAATACTGATAAAATTTCCATTATTAGAGCCATGGAAGAATTATTTATCTTGTCATGACCTGTTTTCTAGGTCAGATTTGTAGTTTATCCTAAATAAGATAATTAAAACTTAGAAATCTTCTATATCTATCATTTTACAAATGGCAGCATTTATGTCATTAATGTTTACAGTGGATCAATTGGTAGACTACTGATCTAACTCCTGAGTCAAAGTCTTTGTAAAAGGTTTTATTTAGTAATGTTCTTTTTATTAGTTTATTTGATCCTGTTGATTTATTGGTTTATTAGGTTCCTCCAATGGAGGCAAAACACAAAAGACAAAATAAATGTATGAATAAATAAACTAGATAAAGAAATAATAATCCAATAGGGGTATGAGCATTAGCAAGAGCTTATTTGACGCCTTCCTCTTTTTAACAGTAAGATCCTGCCTTGACAGGCCTGAAATGAACTTTTTAAAACCTATTTTGGCTCCCTTAAACAGAGAGATCACTTTAGTCCATTCAAGCTGACCAATGTTAATGAGGTTATTACTGTCCTGAACATAGAAAGGTTGGCTGGTGATCAAGTATGTCTTGTACCTAATAGATAAGAGTTATAAATTTGCTTTTCAACACAAACTTCTGCCTCTGCTACTGATTATGTACAGTTTTTTAAAAGTGCACCACAAATGTGCTCATCTTTTGTTAATGATTGTATGCTTTGCTGTTTTGGTTTTTATACTACAAAGACAGGGTATGTAACAAAGTCACTTCAGTTTATCTTTCTGATATATAATGTTTTTGTGACATAGACTTAATTTGTTGATACTGATAAGACTATGGAATATTGCTACTTGTCTCAAGTGTTACAGGTCACACCAACACCCAGTGAGACTCGTTGTCAGATGGTGGAATCCGACACCAAGATGCTAGGATCCAGTCACATTGCACACAGTGATGAGACTGTGGTTTTTTTAACACCACCTCTGGTTTTCCTTTTCCAGACTACGGTCATTGAATACGTCAAACCTTTTGACCTCAAGAAGGACATGAATGAAACCTTCAAGGAAAAATTCCCCCACATAAAACTCACTCTCAGCAAGATACGGAGGTAAAATGATAGGAAAGTAGAGGACACATGAACTTTTTAAAAACCATTAAACATACAGTTTAATGGAAACGTGAGCTGTCAGATTTGTTTTCTTTATCAAGTACTTCCCTTTTAATTTCCCTTTCCCTCATTTCCTTCTTCATTCTCTCTTTTTCTAAACTTTGTGCAGCTTGAAAAGGGAGATAAGAAAGCTAACCCAGGATGAATGTGGGTATGAGGAACCGACAGTGGCTATGGCTTTCGTCTACTTTGAAAAACTTGTTCTTCAAGGCAAACTTAATAAACAGAACCGAAAACTGTGTGCTGGAGCATGTGTCCTTCTGGCGGCAAAGATTGGCGGTGATCTCAAGAAACATGAAGTTAAGCTTCTCATAGATGTAAGTCTCCTTAAACACACCTTAAAAATGAAAGGTGTGTTACCTTATCCAATTCATAATGTGTTCCTATTATTAAGGTTAAAGCGTCAGTTCTCTCTAGTTAAAGCTTAAGTCTACGTTGAAGTTTCTTTTTTTGTTACTATTGATACTACTGTCACTGAGGATGGGGCAGATCAATGAAATATGGGACGTTTAATTCAGAACACCTTGTTTAGCCAGATACAACTGGGGATTGTCGGATAAAAGAATATTATACATCTTTATATATCTTTGTATTATATCTTTTAGCCCCCTGCTAGCAATTGGTAGTCTAAAGCCAAACTCATTATAGCTCTGATTGCAGCATTGGAAGCCTCCTGGGAGTAATTGAAAATGGATTTCACAGGCTAAATAACCATTTGTGTGAAAAGTAAACAGACTATGTGCTAAAATTTAAGTTCCATTTGCCGTTCTTAATGTGTTGGCTTGTAGAGTGTGTTACAACGGCAACTTTTAGCTTTAACAAGAAAGAGCTGTGAGAAGTGGGGAAAAAGCTCAATTTAAATGTTAAGTTTCACATTTACAACAAAGGCATGTTTTGGATGTTTTGCTAGAATATATCACATGTTTATCCAGATCATGCTGAGACATCAGAACTTCCATCAATAATATATTCTTAAAGCTCCCATATTACACGTTTTTTTTTTTTTTTTTTTTTTTTTCCCCAACAATTTCATATGGGAATCAGAGGTCCAGCAACATTGATTTAAGTGTATTACCCTAAATTCAGCCTTGGGCTGAAGAATGGGCTGTTTCCATGTCCTTTAAATGTTCATGAGTGGTACCTGTCCACCCCCCTCTCTGGGAGAGGACCCAGCTTTCGCTCTGTGATTTTTCGAGGGCAGGCTCAGCTAGCCGGAGGGGCGGGTCAATGACATTATTTACTACCGGGAGCAGTGGTTATTAGGTCACAAAGGGAAAGATCTCAGGCACACCCGTTTGAGCACATATTCCCAAAAACGTGGAGCAAGATAGTGAGAGTGGTTACAAGTTTCTCATTTTTGGGCCTCATACACAGGTTATGAGGACACATATGACATTAGAAAACCTTTAGAAAGTGAATTTTGCATAATATGGGACCTTTAAGGTGATAATAGGCTGACTAATTCCCTTAATGTGTTTTTCAAAAATGATGTCTGAGGCCATCACTACACCCAGATTTCTAGGTGAAGGTCTTTATTCTTTATAGATAAATATAGTTGAATGTCATCTGCATAGCAAAGCAGATGTCTAACATTGAAACCTCATTGAAGCAAGTTTTAAAGTGAAAAGTTTTGGTTGAAGTACAGAACCCTCAAACTCCAAGAGCAAAATTAAATCTATTTTATAATTATGACCCAAATCAGCCAGGTGAAGTGAATTAAACCCAGTTGCAGGTTTCATTCTTTAATAGAATGCTGCAATTAATAGATGTGCTGTGCCTGGGGCACCGGTAAAATGCAAGTTAGAAACAAGTTGATGTGTTTTACAAGCCGCTGTGAAACATTTGTTCTCTCATCCTAACTCGTGGTTTTCTTCTGGCAGAAACTGGAAGAGCGCTTCCGAGTGAACCGCAGAGAGCTGATAGCCTTCGAGTTTCCTGTCTTGGTGGCGCTGGAATTCAACCTGCAGCTCCCAGAGCATGAGATCATGCCTCACTATAGACGCCTGCTGCAGACCTCTTAGCATTAGTGACCCATCAGGAGGAGGACTGCTGGATTTTCCTCCTGATCTACCCCCCCAAAACATCCATTCTCCAACCTGACCTCTCTTCATTGACATTTTAACTGCTGCCATTCATCACTACGAGCAACTTCCTTCCTCTCTGAACTGCAATCAGCCAAAGGGACACGTTTGTAAACAAATTTCTTATATTTGACTTCTACATTTATCACCACTACATGGACTTCTAGAAAGAGGGATTAAATTGTCTGCAAACTCGTTTTACCAGTTTGCACGTCTCTCATCTTATCTACATGACTCTATATATATTCTCTTGTTGATTAAGAAATCTTTATCAGTTGAAACTGATGATGAACTGTTTCTCATTTTTATTATGTCTTTTCATGAATCTTCTCTTTGTAAAACTTTGGTATGATTGCTTACCTCTTGACCTGCAAAAGATTTCAACAAAAGCCTTTTAAGTGGCTGTTTTTGGCTGGACTGTTATTCCTCAGAGTGACTCATCTTTTCACAATTCATTGTCTTAAAGGTGCACTTTTTGCACATAAGGGGGAAGGGAACATTTTTTTCAGACTTTTAACAAGCTTGGGACTAACCCTGAAGAAATAAGCTGTGTTCATCAACACCAAACACAAGTCATTTGAATGAATCTTTGATTTGTTTTTTTCTCATAACAGTTTTCTAGCTACAAATATCTGCATGAAATTTTCTGAATATTTGTACACAGGTACTTGCGGACAAGAAGTGACCTCCTATTTTTACTGAAGTATTCCATTTGTTTTTCTACCAATCAAATGCTTGCTATTGGACACCCTTGAGACCAGACCCACTTTTATCAGTGTCGAATTCCTGTACTCTATGTTAGAGTGTATTGCTAGCACGTTTACGGTGCTTTAATAGGGGGTCATTGTTCATGAGTGCAAAAATGTCATTCACCAGTGATCAGGACTGGCAGTAGGCTGCTCTAGTGTTGAGAGGAAATGCCTTTGGCCTGAAGAATGTGGGTTAAGACCTTATGCCTGTAAATATTTCTTCCGGTGAAGTGTCCTTGAGCATCGGATCAAACATTTCCTTACCACTTAAATATGTTGATTTGATATGTATAATGTAAAAAAAAAAACTGAAAATGAATCATTTTAGAAATGAACATTGTTTGGCATGTATTTCAAAAATATTTTATAGCCTTTGAATTGCCTCACAAACTAGCAGAGTATTGAGAGGCCACTGAATGAGAAGCAAATAGTAAGGCAAGGCAGTTTATTTGTATAGCACATTTCATGTACAGGACAATTCAAAGTGCTTTACATAAAACAAAAGCATTATAGATATTAAGAAATAGTAAAAGGCTGGAAAAAACAGCAAGACTCACAATAAAATCATAAATTACATTAAAATGATTAAGAAGAGAAGTTAAAAAGTTACTGTGCAAAATTCATTCATAGGCAGTAGTAGTAGACCAATTTGATTTAATGCAGCTTAAAGTACTGATTATATTTGAGTCAAAAATTATCACAAAACCATCTGTCATAAGAAAAGCATGGACTGTATTGAGTTAAGCTGAAAAATACTGCGCTTCTTTATATTTGCAAGCCCAAAGATTTTGCTGTAAGATGCACCATAAGTACTCTGTGAGGAAAGACTTGTGGGATTACCTGAGTATGTTTGTAAATAAACTGCTTTGCTTGTTTAATCAAAGCAAAACTTTTTTTTCTTTTCTTTTTTTTTCCTGCTGTGTCAAATCTATTAAGTGAGCAGAGGCTGAATGGAGTATTTTTAGCCACTTGAGGAGGCTTTGTTATCCATTCATTCAGTCCAGCACTTGGAAAAGACAGAAATATCCAGACATTCATGGTTTCCGGAGGCATGGGAGGATGACTGAGGGTGCTTTAAAAAGCACATGCTCAAGGGCTTAAAAGGCTAACTCAGCACGTGAGTAGCAAGATGACCACAATGAGAAGAAAAGAGACAAAGTGAAAAACATCCACTATATGACCACAAAAACATGACAAGATCACGACAAAGAGGTAATGTAATTAGACAGGCACAGATATTTAAAATGACTGATGACACAACATAAAAAGTAAAAAAGAATCAGGAAAGAAAGGACACAAAAGAACCTTTGGGAGATACAAAATTGTGACAAAATATCTGCATTCTTGATTTCCACAGATGACGTGAACACAAATGTGGGGGGGGAAACTCAAATAGATTTGTGCATCATGTGAACACTCACCAAAACATAATCAAAATGAGTATTATCAAGATGACTAAGTGTTAAATATCCACAAAGAGAGGCAAATCTGAAACTAGAAGCAAAATGGTCAAAAACAGCCATAAAAACCAGATGGGGTCTGTTGTCCCAAGATCCATCCATGTCTAGAGGATGATAATATCTTAGGAGAGCCTCAAAATGTTTCTTAACAGCCACTTTAGGACCAACATTTTTAGGTTTAAGGCAAACCTAACAGTAACTTTAAAATTGATTACACTTGGCGTGCATGCATCGATGTTCTCTTTCAGATATCACTGATCTTGAAGATGACATGATCCCTAAATTAATCAAATGCTTTCTGTTCTTTTTACCCAATAGTTGTAAAACTAATGACTGTTTTAAAAGCTGCAACTGTAGCGTTGTTTAGTCTCATTTAATATTCTCGGGAGGCTCAGACAAACCTGACAAACGATGTCATAATCGGGCATATTTTCAAGCTTAATGTTACCTTACTTCAAGTTCAACCAGTCATAAAAATCCATCTCGAACTTTTTGTTTTTTTCCAAAGCTCCTTAAAGGTTTTATTCTAACTTGACATGACTTGACATGTGCTGTACTTATTGTGTACTTAAACCTAAGCTCTTGTCAGAACACAGGAGGTGGAGTTTTTAAAGCATTTTCTTCTTAAACCCAAACTAAATATGGCAATCAAACTACTAGTAGACTAGTGCTTCTAGAGGGATTATTTGGGTTATTTGACTCTCAAGTGTTGTGACATGTCATGTTGATCTTATACATACACTTTGAGTACATGTGAAACTGCAAAAAGAAAAATGGGGGTCAGAGTTCAACAACTAACTGAACATACAGCTGTCTAGTCAGGTTGGCCTTCTCAGAGACAAATTTATTATTTATCTGTTGTACATTTTGTTAAAAAAAATTTTTTCCAAAGTTCTTTCTTTATGGTTATATCATGTGATTTGAGCTTAATGCCATCAGTTTGTGTTTCACATGAACCAGCAGTTGCTTTTCTGGACCACCGACCGGTGGCTTGCACATACATAACTTGGCTTTTGAACCTGCCAAGACAATCCACTTGTGGATGTTTTACTGGAATGAACTGCACCTGTTAGTCTGATGCAATCTGAGAGGTCAGTTTCTCAGCAGGTGGGAACTGTCCTCTGCCTGACACATATCCAACGTAAACAAGTCCTGTGGTCACATCAGTCCCGTGCTGCGATCAAAACAAACAGGCCAGGCCTGAGAGTGGCCACATGGCATACATGGCTTAGTCCCCTCCATTGAAGGCCTAATTCCCCCTTCACTGCCTCATAAAGGGGTCTATTGACAGCCCTTCCTGAGCCCTGCTCACACATAAGTGACCCTCATTGTGAAAATATGTGTAGCATCGTTTGGGGCAAGCAGCAGCCTATTGCCCTTCCCTTTAAAATAACATTTGGCTGAAACTGCATTTTGCACCTTTCCTGTCATGATTCTGTGACTCGGGGCTTTTTCACCATTTACAGTTTGTAAACAAGGAAGTGGTTTTGTTGTTATGGCAAAAGATTTGCTTCATCCTGGATAATACTTATCCAACAAAGTGGACTTCTCTTGCTTATTTGTTAGTTTTACACAACACACACTGCTTTCTGTGCAAGAAAGTCTCTCCGTTCAAACCCACCACTTTCAGTCTTTAGTTTGTTTTATCTTAAGCTGGTCTTTGGTCAGGAGGGTAAAGCAGTGCAGTTGGACCTGAAAATGTGATCCTCTCTTCAGTCCGCCAAAGCTACCTAATCCTTTTTGTTCCAACCCAAGAGTCAACCGAACCCACTGTAATAGAAAACCAGTGACGCAAAAGAGGACATTAAACACTTCTTACATTTATTTATTGATGGATCTTGAAAACAAAAACACTCAGGTCAACTATTTTTTAAGTTGGTGTGGTAAGAGTCCTGATGTAAGTCCAAGGACAAAGCTTGTGTTTAATCAGAATAAACTTTAGAAGAAGATGTTAGCTGTACATATGACATCATCACAGCAGGATAACATTTTAGGAGGGATAGCTGCATTATATGAGCCCACCTTTACTAGATCTCTAACTTTATGGGGGGGGATTAAAGTGATAATGATTCATTTATGGTAGGATGGAGGGTGCCATCCTCAATGATCTGTTATATGTTCTGAGGAGGTAGGAAGCCAGAATCACACTGAATTGTTTATATATCATTACTTAAACCATCTGGCCCTGGGCTTTGCATCTAAGTATTTACAGTCGTCCTGGTCTAGTTCTGGCAGTTTGCAGAAGCCCAGAAATGATTGCATAACCCCTGGTAGTACACTACTCTGAGATGTATACACTCTTTCATAAAACATTTGGAATTCTGCATTAATGTCCTTGTGCAATGTCTAAAGAGTTCCAGATTCAAATTTTATTTTAAGAATATTTCTGTCACTTTTTTCATAGTTGACTTGCTAACAGTTTGTCCCAAAATTAAAAAAACAAGACCTTAGTTTTGTGTATTGAAAGGCTCTACTTATTCAGTCAGATAAATTATTCAGTTTCTATTTGAGTGCAGAGATCTCATTATGCTTTTCAATTGTCTGGCTTTGAGCGTTATCCGAGTCCAATTGTTTTATTTTATAAATTATTTATGTAACTCCTCTAAAGTGTTTAATGACTCTACAGCTCTGATTGTAGCCTGGGATGGTATACATTATTTAAATCTCAAGAATCGTAGCTTTCCAATGGTGTATAACATGTGGTGTTGGTAGGTAGACTGAGATAAATACATATTTATTTGTCATTATCCCTCCATGGGATGTCTGGTACCAATGGGTTAAAGGATTAGCGTTAGATTGTGTTCTAGATTAGTCCTGTTATCTAAGGGGGAAAAAATCCTGCAATAGATAATCCAAGGTTACAGTCATTCAGAAAACAGAAATCTGGCACAAACTGCACAATGTGAATTTCTTTCATAATGTCATCATCCTGATTTAGTTTGTATGCAGGTGATTCTCACTTTTTTATGAAATAGAAACCTTCTTTGGCTGCAAATTTAATAAGATGTCACATGTTGGACAAGTCTGAGGCCAAATGTAGTAGCGATAATAATCTGAAAATAAAAAATAAACGAATAAAAATAAAAAATAAAATTTAACGACTTACTACTAAGCAACATGTTTGTTTATATATATATATATATATATATATATATATATATATATATATAGATAAAAGAGACATGGGAGACCCCACAATATCCCCCGGTAGCGA
>JBAMHW010000008.1:19916464-19984279 GCA_037177495.1 Rhadinocentrus ornatus
TATATATATATATATATATATATATATATATATATATAAATAAAAGCTCCGTGGTAGGCCCCGCCATCTCCTCAGGTAGCGGCTGACTCAGAGAAGTAGTGGGCACAATATCTGAGGCAGAATCCCATGCTGGTACATCCATGCCTTATATTTGCCTGGTAGTCCTGTCCCGTTGATAGTTTTCAGCCAACCCTCTAGCTCTTCACAGGTGTTCTTAATGAAGGCTGTATCCCTGGCTTTTAACTTGATGGCTTAAATGACATTCTTGCCCAACCCATCAGTTTTTCCCAGACCGTTTAAGATCCATCTTCCTCCAGGCACAGACTCAGTCAAGTTGCTCATAAAGGTGCGAATTGGAGGTTGCCAAATCCCAGACTTAGATTTAGGGCCTCTGCGCTCTGGCTCAGCAGATTTTACCAGCATGGTCGTAGCAGGGCAAACAGGAACACTGAAATGGTGCAGACTGTGAGGATTCCAACCTCCAATTTGTGCAACTAGATGTTATTGAACCTACTAAGACTTTGCCTAAACTAAAAAAATGCGCACTACACAACAGCACCTGTATCCAACTGGATTCACAGCAGTCCACCACTTAATTATGATTTTCTTACTCCCAGATATGCCACTTTGGAGAAAAGCATCTGCTAAATGACTGTGCTACTCCAGTGTTTCCATTACCGGCTTATGGGTCATTGGGAGATCTAGCCAGAGCACCACGAGATCTCCCTTGTTCTCGCTTTCATCTCTGAGGAGCTGTGTAACCATACCTGTATGCTCAACCCACCCTGGCATACCAGGAATGCCTCCTTTCTGCACTGAGATGTCAATATATCCATTCTTGAGGAAGAAGTCAGCCAGCCGCTTAGCAATAATGCTGACGAAAATCTTCTCCTCAACACTGAGCAACGAGCAGCCCGTATGGTAAGTAAATTACTTTTTGAGTTTAACTGATTTCAATAAAAAAAAAATCATTTTATTTCTTGCCAGTGTTGACAAAGACTGCAGTTTTCTTTTGGTTATTTCTTTACTCCATTAGTTTTTCATGCCTCACTAAACTAATATACCCTTGCTGTGCAGCCTGTCTGTCCCATAATGGAAGATGAAGAGAGGTCAGAGACCAGTAAGAGGGGAACCTTGCACATATTACATAAGTGTACTCCGACAACCTGTATGTTGTCCTCTGCAGACAGCACAGCAGACCTGCAGAGGAAATTAATATTTTAATCTCTCAGCTGCACTGAAAGGACAGTCCACGTTCTCACAGGATAAATAAATCATGAACTGCAGGTTTGTGTAACAACAGAGTTGAGCAGGCAGTCACAACAACACAAGTGCAGAGGAAGTGCAAAGCTCTCGTCTTGGCAGCAGCCTTCGAATGGGATGTGAGTGACTGATGGTTTCACAAGCATAGGGTTAATATCCAAATGCTGCCAATGTTCACGAAGAACAGTCAGCTCAGCTCTGATGATTTAAGTAAAGAAATAGTTGCTGATGTAATTTTAACACTGGAGCCCCGCAGAAAACATACCCATTCATGTAAAAAACACTGCAAGGATGCTTCTATTGAAATCACAAAAATTAGGTCAGACCTACTACATTACTAAGATCACAATGCTGACGGCACTCAGGGAATGGATTCAAGCGCCGCACTGTGGTCAGCTTCTGTGTACTGCAAGTTGCAACACACTCGATAAAAAAACAGTTAAACATTTAACACTGTTTTTTCCCTCCCAGGCAGAAACACTTGAAGTCAGTGCTAAGGTAAGTGTAAGACAAAATTTATTCAGAGGTACAACCTTTAGAATATAACATGAGTTAAAATTGCTAAAACCTAAAATATTCTGCAGTGTCAGATATGATTTGTCAATGCACAGCACTGTTACTGTAACAAGCACAGTAAGCAACCGTCATATCCAGGTTTAAAACTCTTCTTTGACACAACTACCCGCCCTCATAAGTTAAAAAAAAAAAAAAAAAAAGGAAAAAACAACAGAAGACTGTAGACTTCATTAAAATGTTAGGATCGTCTACTGACTGTTGTCAAAGTAAACCTGTGGGTACACGCCTACTTGATGAAGGTCCAAAATAATCCAACAACTGGAATAGGATAAAGGATGATGTAAAAAAAAAAAAACTTCTTTTTTTTTTTTATACTTGAAAACAAAGTGTTACTTTCAAAAGGGACTTCTGGCAGAAAACTAGAAGTGGGTTAATGACAGCAGCAAGGTAATACAGAATTAATAGTTTAAAAAACTATATTTAAATGCAAAAAAAGATAACCTCAGGACTGTACTATTATGCAATAAAATATATGGCATTATGTACTAACATATTACAATTGACCACTGAACAAAATGAAGAGTCCTGTGTAAGTTTTTTTGTTTGACAGTAATTTGCAACGCTTTGTCTCTTCACCTTGTTTTTTTCAGTAACTTTAAAATGCCTCAGAAAAACTATTCTATAAAAAACTATTCTTAGCATCACAGCACCTTTCACACCTGCCATTTATAAGCATCTTGACACTGAAAATTGGTCCAACAATCCAGTCCAGCTCACACCTAAAAAAGGACACTAAAGATAAATTAGAGCAATCTAAAAAGGAAATTTATAACTGTATAATGAAATAGTTAAAATAAATTCAGAAAAGTAGGAAGCCATGTAGAAGGCAGCTATTAAAGTATAAATTACAAGTATGTGAACTAACGATGTGCTTTCATCATTAAAAGAATTTCTATCCTCATCCATGCAGTGCAGGCTCCTGCAATGTTACACCAACATGGTTACAGATGTGACTAAAAAAAACACATTAACCAGAAAAAGGGTTGTCTTCCTAAGCCAACACATCACTTTCCCCATACTCAGAAGGATGCCAAGGAAATGACCTGTTAGCTGACCTGTATACAGAGAAGAGCTCAGGGAAGGATTCATGGTAATGCCAGGTATGGTAAGGGTCTGTGATGCTGTTACTGCTTTCTGTTGGCCGTTTCACTCAATAAATGTTTCATATAAAAAAAGAAATACAAAAGTCCAACCCCCTCCCCACATCCTGTTTCCTGGTCTGTACATTTACATATTTAAAAAGAAATTATATAATAAAAAAAAAATTACCCTTTTGAATTTTGCCAAATATAATAGCTTATACCATACTGAACTGACTACTTTCAGCGGATGCCGGGGGACATGAACATCCCATTCGCTCTGTTCTGCGGTATGTTGTTCGTGCTTCAGATACTGCTTGTCCCCTAGACTGAAGTTGAGAAAGGAAGAAGAGGTGGAGGGGGTCCAAAGTCTCTTTAAGATAATCTTCTGGCACTCTCATTCCGAGGTATACTCCTGAGTTACATCCATGCATAGTAGTGGCAATGATGATTAGTGTGTCAGTGAGCACAGAAGCAGCTTGGCCCGACACGCACACACAGTCCTTTGCTGAAGAATAGTTAGTTCTTTGTTGACTGTCCCACACAGCCTTTTAGTAGTTGAGGAGATGCTCCCTTTCTGTGCCAGCATAGCGCCTGTTAGCAGCAAACACTTTTGCCTTGTTCACTGAAGGGCCTATGGAAAGATTCAAAATGTATTACAATTAATGTAAAATAGCATTTGTTATATGCCTTAATCTTAAATGTGCTTTTTCCTTTAATATGTAAAATTACCAACCTATATAGCTTAGTAAAACAGGAAGGAAGATGAGGCCATGCGTCGCTCCCAGCAGTACAATGGCCAAGTACATCCTAAAGTAGAAAACCTGGAAGATCTGCGACTTGGAAAGTGCCAAGATTAAGATACCTCCAAACTTTGTTAATGTGATCCCACTGAACACCTGTGAGAACATGATCAAGAGTAAGTAACCCCAAAAAGTCATTAAATCTTTGCCTTTTTTAATTGCATTGCTTATGTGATACAAGAGTTAACATTGCTGAACACTGAAATGTACACAACCATCATCCTAAAATTACACGTCCGACATAAATCTTGTACTTATTTACAAGGCCTCCTGTTGTGGATTTAATAATGAGTCAAGTGGAACTTACAGAGCTGCCCATGTGAGCCAGAGCTTCCTCAGCCCGTTCCACTCGATTCGTCTTCACACTGATGGAAAAAGCTCGCACGATATGACTGCAGAACTCCACTGAAATACCACAGCTCTGCAACAGAGGACAGGAAACACGTCAACATCATGAACCTGAAAATTCAGCTGATGTCTGCCTTTTCTTTCTGCTGAAAATTTTATAGGTGTCACATAAAAAATATTACATTAAACATTATGACAACAAAGTACAGGACAACATGACTACAGACACTGACGTAAGAACAAAGTCCCTCAAACAAGCAGACAGAATGTCAACACAGGACTACACAAGACCTATAATATGTAACAGAAAACAGATTTGCTGTTAACGTCCGTTAATGTTAACGTACCACTTATTTCAGAACCGCTTCAATAAATATTAGGTTTAGGTTCCTGGAACTAACGAATGAAATAAAAACATTATCAGTGCCCAATGGTAGCTTAATGAATATGAAAAGAAAATCCCTATCTTAGATTTAAAGGCAATTCATGGCCTCCATTTTCACTCTGACAAAATTTTATTATCTGCACCTTTCCATGAGAGTACACCAGGACGCTTTAAGAAGCTGACCAGATACAGCCCTGAGATTTATAACTGTGCGTGTGGCTCGATCCAGTCAGGAGGGGAATTTTTTTTTTTTTTTTTTTTTTTAAACGTTGATTTTATCATTTTGGGTTGCAAGTAGCCTAAAGGGACTTGATCTGTAGTTTATATTTCCAACTCATATTTGTCTGTTTTTTTTCTTCTTCTTCTTTTGATAAAACAGACTCAAATGAAGCAACACTGTGGTATTCTCTAACCAAAGCAATTCGTCTTCCTGTTGAATCATCCTAAATAGCAATCACAGCAAAATAAATGACCCCCCCCAAAAAACAAAAACAACAAAAAAACCAAACATTTCCTTAGACTCACAACTCAACTTGAGTCAAGTTTTTAGTTGCTTACCATGACCAGATTTACAAGAGATACTGCGTTGAGGCTGATGTCCCAAAGATACATGACGCCAAACATGTTGACCAAGATCATGGCGATTGTAATGCTGACCAGCACTGCTGACCACAGCTCGAAGCCCAACAGCACTGTTGTCACCACAAATATGGCCCCCAGTGACACACTGAGGTTCAGAGCTGTGTCATAAGCAATGGTGAGGTATTGCTCATAAAACACATAGAAGACACTGAAAGAGAGGAAAATATGTATTAGTGAACAGGATGGAGTTAATCTTTACCACTTGGAGGAAAAGCTTTTACTCAAATTACTTCTCAAGGAGCCAAAAACCACCATGTCCATTTTTTGGACGTAGTGAATATTTTGAATCCAAAAATTACTTCCTTGTTGAGTTTTAAGGTCACCCTTAAAATCAATGGTTGTACAATAACGTTGGCCAAAATTTTTCTTAATAGAGGATGCAAGGGAGAGGAACACTGATGCAGTAGTTCAGGTCAAACATTAGCTGTATTACCGTTTATGATGTTATCTTTGCTGTGTTCTTATCTGTGACCTACTTTTTCCTTTTCATATCTTTGAACCTTGAGCAAAACATCAGCCAGAGCTACTAAACTCTTAAACTCCTGCTGAAACTGGAAACGTGCAAATTAAGACTCACTCGTGTTTGCAACTATATAGTTACTTTTAAGAGTACAATAATACAAGCATACTCACCTGTATGCAAAAACTCTGTGGTCCATGGACTGACTGATATTGTCAGCCAGGATTTGAGCCATTTTCAAAGCATCTATAAAGTCTGGGGACTCCTTTAGGATGGTGTGGAAAGTCATGAAGTATGTGGCTCCGACGCCTGTGTTGTTGGGATATAGATCAACTGCTGTGGCATAAGCTGCATGGCCACTAGAGGAGCATTAATGACATAATACAAATCAAAACAGAATTTGTACACAGTGATGGAATTCTTTGAAACACAGGACTACAGAAAGTACAAGGTTTTAATGGCATGCATTATGCCTGAATGAAAATCTCAAAAGATTATTACCCTTTTCCACACTTGGGGTTGGGGTTGTCCGACAGAAACATGGGTAGAAAATGCATGAATTCCTCTCCAACAGGCCTCTGCTTTCCACTGGGAGTCAAAGGCCGGCAGCTTACGCAGGATGTGTTCACCACTGGAAAACAGAGGATATATTCACCAATCTAATCACTAGGATTTAGGATAAATTAATATTTTCCCTGACAAGGACTTTAAAAAAAAACAAACTGCACTTTTATTGAATTGATATTGAATTTTATTGAAGTCTTTGCATGCCAAAGCAACACGTCTTCGAGATTACGTTTCTTACGTGTAATTTTCCATTATGCAATAATGTTAACTTGCCTCATGCCCAATATCACTGAGACACGGTGTTCATAGCCATATGTATTAGACATAACTACATTTCATTTTTCTTTTTTTTGTATTTTTATTTGCAATTTTTGCAGGAATTTGCCAAAAATGCTGTTGAATATTTTTCATAAATGAAGAACTGAAGAGAATAACTGGTTAAATGGTTTATTTAACGGGATGGCACATCACTACTATATGATAAGTGTTTAATGCTCTTACAACATATGAAAATTTACCAGAAGCATTGCAGAAGGCCCCGCTGGTATTATAGTACCGACAGCAGGTTGACTGAGGCTTTACCCAGTCAAAGTAGTCATCCAGCCAGGAGGATGGTGTGTAGGCAATGGTTGTGCTAAGAAATAAACAAAGATTGAAACTGAATTTATCATCCAATGACATGATAACATTAGATAAGACTTTATCCCTTTATAACAACTGTCCTATGTAAAGTTTAGGTTGCCATGTGAGATGCCACTTACATTTTTCAATTTTACATTCTTTGACTTACTAGTTGCTGATAAGTGAGGCAGCGTAGACTTGCTGAACAAGGGAGTCGTTGTTACAGCCCACCCCTCCACACACGGCATTCTGGCCTTCTGGGCTACTGTAGTTAAGACCGTCTTCTACCACAAAGTAAACAGGAGCACCAGTGTGAAGATACTCGGTCAGGTTCTTGAAGTAGTTGAGGACATACGAGTCCTATGTGGAGAAACAAACAAAAGTTTAAACTGTACATGTTGTGTCTAATATAATCACTTTAAAGGCAGTTCATTCATATTCCCTGGAAGTGTTATTACGTGTATTCCAAGTAACACTTATTAACTTTGCCCATATTTCTTTAAAACATTCCAGAAATGACCACATACAAACAATTTTGATAGAAACTTCAATACTCACATCAGGCATGGATAACTTCTGGTCCAATCCAATTTCCACTTTATTTACCACCGCAATGCTGAAGGACAGAACGCCTACAAACACTGCCACCTGTTAAGCAGAACATGATCATAACATGCAAACAAAAAACAATAAAAAAAAAAACAAACAAAAACAACTAAATCTACTTGATTAAGTCCAAAGCAAGTTAACCAACAAATATACATACATGCCAACGTGTGACTGAAGTACTTACAACGATTGGTCGGACCCACTCTTTGAGAATGAATGGTGCATAAATTTTCCTGAAAAAATGGAATAGGAAGCCATGTGTTTTGACTTCCTGACCTTCTGGCAGCTTCACACAGCAGCAGATGTCAAGTCGATTTCCCTTTAAAACCCAACAGAAAGCAACATTTGAGAAGTGTGTGTGCTAAACAGCTGCTTAGGCTTTGCCTTACAATCAGTGTACTGGAAAATAGTAATGATACGCAGATCAACCTTACAGCAAGCGGTTAAATTTTATGCAGTGATTCATAGGCTTTAAATCTCAAGATGTTAATCTCAAAGGAAATCCACTTCTGGTAACCCAGAGTTTGTGAACACCTGCCTTCAGATTACTATTGTGAATTGGCACTATACAAATAAAGCTGAATGAACTGAATGAAGCTTCAGATGACAACAGAACAGTGCACACACACTTCATCACCTAAATGGCAAATCATATAAAATTGTATCAATATTTAGTGATTGTTTTAATTACAAATTAACAGGATTTCTTCTAATGAACATCCAAAATAGATTATCATTGCAACAGAAGGAAATACACTTGTGTTTTTATTTAGCTTCAATGCATAAACATTGTTACAAAATGACCCAAAAAAACAGAGCTCTCTCAGATTGGAGCAAAGGGTTGGGGTCTGCATTAATGCTTGACAAGAACTGTCAGAGGAACTAACAAGAGCTGTATGTGAATAGGCAAAAAGAGAAAGATACAGAGTGGCTGCTGTCCTAAAATAACATCGACAGGGAAAAGCTGCTTGTGTAATTCATCTTTGAAAAACAGATGGGCAAGTGTTCAGGCTTGGCTTGGGGTTTTCAGTAGTTTCTCTGACAGCTTAAACAGCAGGACATGGCACAATGCCAACCTCTATCAATCAGGTCCAAGACAAACAGCACTTTGAGTCTTTGTGACAAAACCTGGAAGAACATATTTTGTTCAAATTACACCAAAACTGTATTTGCCTCAGATGCTAAACATGTTAAGTGTGAACCAGGCCGGGACAACCAGAGATAATGTATGGTCCAGACTGTGAAGCACTGAGTGTGAAGATATGATTTCTCGATTCTTCATAAGAGTAAATGTTCTGTTCATCTTAGTGAGGGGTAATTCATTTTAAAATTATTTGACATTTAAACGACACTGCACAGGGATGTGCTCCCTTTCTGGTTTATGCTTTATAAGTGCTCACAGATGTCACCATTTCCTTCATTCTCACCTCCTGTCTTTTGGCATCCAGGCCAAGCAAGCTGACGAAGCAACTGATCTGCAACAGGAAATCAATAAAAACAGCCAAGCCAGCAAACAAAGAGAAAGTCCTCACTGCAGGCATGTTCGATAAGGCACCTGGAAAGAGAAAAAGAGCAAGTTTATCCGCTTCTGCCTTACCAAGACACTTTTAGCCATGTCAATCACCAAGTTGATACCTTCTAATTTAATGTGTACATCTCAGAGCTTAATCCAGAAATTGAGAGTATGTAGAGTAAATTATAACTGATATATATTACCAAGGAGGAAGGCCACTGTCTCAGAGAAGGAGGACAGAAACATGCTGGGAGCTATGTCTCCAAGAATACGACCAATCTGCTGGTGAAGTTCTTCCTGTGGCATCCGTTCATCCCTCTGTTCAGGAATGCAAAAGAAAAATGGTTATAGCAGTTTTAGCTGGATAGTGTCAGAAGGGGGGAAAATTAACTTAAAATTTAAATCTTCTCATCAGTCCCAGGGCTTAAGGAAATTAATTAAAGGCGTATTTGAAAACTAAACTACATGATAAACCAGTAAGGAATTAATCACCACCAGTTTAATAGACTGGTGCTAAAGAGTTTACCTGGTATGTCTGCACTATTATAAAGATGTTGTCGACTCCAACGGCCAGTACCAGGAAGGGAATGACCTCAATGACGATTAATGTAAGCGGGATGCCAGCATAGCTGAAGATTCCCAACGAGGAGGACACAGAGCTCAGCACAATCAGGATACCCGCTATACCCAGAGAAATCTTAGAGTCCACCTGTACAGATAAAAACACACAGGATCAGTCATCTTCTGTTTCCTTACATGCATAAAAGATGGCTGTGACTCATGTTGTTCCAATGTTTTAGATTTGTCATTAAATTTGACAGGCTACATTGTGTAATGTATAAAACTATTCAAGGTGTGGAAGAACAAACACCAAATAGTAAAAAAATAAAAATGCCCAGACTCACTGAACAAATATGTTCACTGAGTCAGAGTTTCATCTGTTACCATGAGCCTTCTGAAGCTGTGGATGTGACCCAGGGCCAAGGAGATGTAGATGAACATGATGGCATAACTGATCACTATAGTGCTGATGTCACTGTTGCTTTCTCTGTTGATTTCATCTTCAATACTCCTCTCTGCACTAAAGGCGATGGTCAGGTTGGGATTTTTGTAGTCCTTCATGAACCTGATGAATCTGAAATGCGCAGAAAAACACTGTTGGCACACAAAGACGACGCCACGAGCTGAGACTTCTGCTGAGGCTACGTGCTGATTGGTCATTGTCTCACTCTTTTTCCCATGCAAGCACTTTTCCCATTCTGACGGAGTCGTTCAGGTAGTTGTTGAGCGGAAAGGTGATGACGAGAGCAGTGGCGTTGTTGTAGTTTGTGTCTGTAATGTAAAAAAATACAAAATGGTTTAATTGTAAAAAGTAATCTATCACCTAAACCTCCTCAATTCTTAACCATTTTAAATATGCTGATTGAGCTTAATGCTGCTGAGCACGCAGCATAGATAAACCAGATTTTTTACTCATATGCAAAATAATGAATAAATGGCAAAATAATATTTCCTTTATCCCAAAAATTCCTAAACAAACCTGTGAAATCACGTTTTATGTATCACCTCATTTTAATTTGATCTACATTTTCACAATGGACGTCGTCTCAAACCATTTTACAAAGAAAATAAGATCCATTCAAATCGAAGTAATTTACACACAATTATTAGCAATGATAGGTGTTTCTATGCATAATACTTTATGCATAATACTTCTCCTAAACGCTAGTATTTAACAATTAAAAAAAAGTGTGTTTTTCTCGTTTTAATCAATAATTTACTTTCTCTAAAATGTTTCAAATTGTACCTAATGCACTCAGAGCTTAATACTAATTTCAGTCTGTCTGTGGGTTTTTGGTCAATAATTCAAAGAGTCTCAAATAAATACCAACATGGTGACATCTAGAACCATAAACATGAGACGTCAAAAAAGTATATCAACTAAGAGGTTGTCTGTGTTTGGGATAGAAAAATAAAATTAGTCAATTCTCTCTTTTCTTCTCACATACTGGTCCAGACCAGAAAAACTTGAAAAACAAATTCCACTTTTAAAGCTAATAAGGAACCTTGCTGTGTCAAATCAAACACTTCCTAAACTTTTGTGGGCGGTTCCTGATGATCACACCAGAGGAACCAACCAATCAGAGTCGACTGAGCTTTGTTGAGCGGTAGAAGCTTTACTTTTTGTTTATTTCTCATTTTCTTTCCAGGAAAACGCGTTGAATTGCAGAGACAAGTCATTCCCACAGATATGTGACTGAAAATTAAAAAGAAATGGCTTCAATACATATCTTGTTGTTTTCATTAATACTTATGTAATGCCAAAATGATCCTGTATCCAAACTGTATTAATGTAGCTCTTTTAGTAAGAACATTTTTATGTGGTACAAATACAACCTGAACGTGTCAATTTAGTTACGTACAATAGTAAATGAGTTTATAGAGAAATTTTACACTCATTAGATGCCTGTTGAAAAATATGAAAAGATTTTTTTCTCATTTCTGTGCCCACCTAACCATGAATAGGTCAACTTCAGACAGGCTTGCACAAACAACTATTTGCAGATTCACAATTAAACAATACAGTCTCAAGGTAAACATTTAATAGTGTGAATAAACACACCTACCATCATAACCCCCAAGTGCCAGCCAGGGGAAGACTGGGCCACCAAAGGTGCCTAAACAGGGATCATGGAGGAGAGTGGTGTCGTTGAGTGACGCTGGTGCACTGTGGAAGGAAAAGATTAACCAAATCATGACAACAAACCAGCCATCTGTATGCGTTTGGCCATGATCTGTCGATGGGGATGATAATCTCAAATAAAGGAAACCTAACCTGGTATAGACGAACAACAAGGTGACAGAAAAGAGGTAATGAAAAATTTTGGGTGTACTATTTTAAACTTTTTCCTGCAAGTCCTAAAAGAAATGCACCTGCCTGAAGCACAAAGAAAATACTCCTGAGTGTCAGGGGTCACAACTGTTTCTAGAAGTTTGCGACAATTTAAAATAACCATTACCAACTTAGTGGTAATACAAATGGTAAATAACGAAATTACCAGATATAGAAAAATCACCTGACACAGTAGAGGAAGTGGCTGTGAAAGTCAGCGTAGACAAAAAAGTCATCTCCACTCCAGTGATCCAGCACAGCGTGACTGTTCTGGAAGTAGTTGAGAACACTAAGGATGGTGCAGTTGTTATTATATGGGGCCAATGGAGCCAAGCAGATGTCCTTCAACGTGATGTTTTGGTCTTCATATGTGGCGACAAGGCTTTCAATGTCAAGTTGCAGGTCAAGCACCTGGAAGATGATAGAAAAAAATAGTAACACACAAAAAAAAGAGGAAATTCTTTAGACCACAGTTTTAAAAAGACAGTTGCACTACATGTGCAATACTGAGAAAACATGAAAAGGTTAAAATAAAGAAACATTGCTAATTATTTAAATTTAATTAAAAACTAAACTTTCTGATTGACACACCTGATGCAGGATGTTTTTACCCAAGATGGCTCCAAATGGGACATCTGAACCACCAAAATATGGAGTGTAAGTGAAATTATCATCAAGGGGAGTGGTTAGAATGAGCTGCGCAGTTCTAAAGAAGGGTCCAAAGTGGCTGTCGAAGTAATTTTTGTCTTGTCGAGCCTGGCTTGTGGGGGATGACCACAACTCTACTGGGTCCGTGGTGATCTGCATATAGACCAGGCCTCCGGAGGAAGCCACCACCAGTATCAGGCTGCCCAGTATGACCAGAAACGGATGCCGCACACAGAAGGACCCCCAGGAGCAGAAGAGCATCCGTAAGGCATTCTCAAAGCGTTCACCCAGTGTTTCACAGCATGTTGCGTTTACTGGGAAATGCAATAGAAGATAGTGTGGGTAAAAAAAGTTTTATTACTTATTATTGCACAAGAACAGTTTAGTTACTGGTATATCATGTACAGCTGTACCTTGGTCAAGATTATCACTGTTGAGAGACAGGGGGTTGTTGCTGTCCAAAATTGGGCCATACTCTGACAAAATAGTCCTTTTCCTGCAGACACAGAGAACCACACAAACTAGTCAGTTATTATTTTAACAAGGACAAAATGATCATTTAAGATACAGTAGATAATGTGCCATATAATGCGGGTCCTAGTAGTATTTCTTACAAGCAAAATGTCCAGTACCTGTAACACCAAGCTCCCAGTACAGCTCCAATAAAGATGAGCAGGAAGGCCATGTAAGAAATCCACATGATGACAGCCATGGCATCCATTCCAAGGATGGTCCAAGGAGGTGGGAGAGGAGGGGGAACAGGTTTGGGACCACAGGCCTCTGTGCAGTCCTGACATGAGCAGGGGCCTGAACCGTCCTCTAGGCCTTCAGTGCAGGCATATGTCTTGTTGTTCATGGGAGTGTAACCAGATACCGGTATATCTACAGTAAATATGACATAAAACACAGCATGATTGATTAACCACAGTAATAAGGTTCTCTACAGACTATTACAATTACATATTTAAATAAACATATTACCAGAGAATATTGGTTTGATAGGAAAGGGAGCCTGTCCATTGTCTGTACTGAACATGTACTCGATCCAGTTAGTTGCATTGCAGTCACTTGCATCTTTGCCACACAGAATCGATAAGGCCTTCACATTGCTAGAGGGCGCCTGGACATCCTTGCAGGCATTGTACATAGCTGGCAGAAAGAAAAAAAAACATGAGGAAAAACTAAAGTTGTTAAAAAGTCTCCTTTTCTATTTGTCTAAAAACTAATCCCGTGACTTACTGAAGGTCAGCTGCTCACTGAACTGAAAGCATGACTTCATGTTAAGCTAAGGAACTATCCCTTTACTCAGCAGATTTCTTAAGCAAGCTAACTGTTTCAGTGAAATGCTTTGCAACAATTTACCTCATTAGAAAAAGTCAAGAAAAATATGGCTTTGCATCAAAATGGAGTAGAGGTGACGAACTCACCGTTAGCAAATGATTTTCCAATATAGTACTGCACTTCCACTACATTGGAGGCATTGAACTTTGTACCGTTCATGAACTGACTCTGGTGAGGACTACATGTCAACTCGCAGAAGAGGTTCATCAGATTGAAGAAACAAGCTGGACACCTGCACACAAAGGTAGTGAGTCAAAACCAGAATGAAAAAGAGCGGGATCTTTGCAACAACAACACAATAATAATAAAGTAAGTTAAATTTTAAGAGAGGAAAAAAAAACAACTGAGACAATAACAGATGTGGACAAATAAACCAATCCACAAAGATAAGAAGATATGCCAGCCTTAGCAAATCTTTCTCATTTGCTAAGCGAGTTAATCCACCTCAAAACCATTATATGATACTTGCAGTCTTGCATGTTAAAACTTAACCTACAGTCATGTGAAAAAGAAATCACATCCTCTGCTGAATATAGGGTTTTATGTATCAGGACATCACTTTGGAGAAATATGAGGTTAAAAACAAAACATGACATATTACACTGTGTCATGTGATTAACTGATTATTAGCATATAGGACTATCTTTCTACCAGCAGAAGTTTTTAATATTTATTTCCCCTGTGTCAGCTCCAACATTCTGGTACAGTGAGGCAGGTGGAGAAGACCTGTGTCACTGCTTCTGGTAGTAGCAGAGAAAAGAAGCCATTATCAAAATGATCATATTAGCAAAGGAAAGACAAGTTGCATGGATGACAATTTAAGTAATCACAAATGCAACAGCCTTAACAATATATGTCAGGACCAAGTTAGCCATGAAGTGTTAGACTTGATTAAGTTACAATCATTCATCTATTCTGACTCAATCTAAGCAGCCTGCTGTATATAAAATAATAATTAAATCAAGATTATAGTCCCCTTTCTGATAACAGAATCATCTTTCTTTTTAGTCTAGAGAAATCCATCTGGAAAGATATCAGTATTGATCTTAGATCTTGTCAGTGCTTTAAAGGCAAATTCTAAACATTTTTTAAGTTCATTACTCTACACCAAGAGTCCTGTTCACAAGTGGCAAACATTCAGCCAGGTGTCAGTCTTCCTAGCAAGTTCGCCCCATCTTTAGGTCACTGAATGCTCAGAGAAACTGCTAAACAATAACCACATACACGCAGAAACAACTCACGCCAACTGTCAAACAGATGATGGGAGGGTAATGATTCGGGCATGTTTTGCAGCCACAGGACCTGCAGTTATTGAGTACACCAAAGTATTCGGGAGCCTAATGTAAGCGACTGCTAAAGCTCGTCTTAAACTGGACCATGGAAAAATAAATTTTCCCCAAAAACACCACCAAATCTTAAACACGATAACAACATTAAGTTCTTGCTAAATAAATAATGACAGTCTAAAATGTTAAGTGATTTTTTTCCTTATCTAAGTTGTATGTTGGTGATTTCTAAACCTGGTGAGGTTTCTTTCTCACTTGACTGCACTGACAGATTTGTCTTCAAAAAATTCAGAGATGGATTGATAATTCCCTTCCCAACATGTCATGTGCTTCATCCGTTAATGTTACAACACAGCTGCATACCGAGACAGGAACTGAAGGGGCAGCTGGAGACTCCCTTTAAGAGTGCGCAGCTGGTCAACATTGCAGCAGAGATCTCGGCTCCCGTAATCATACCCTGGACAAAGTTCCTGAACATAAATGGAAAATGAGATTTTCTTCCACAGTGCAAAATAATGCACATCACGTTATAGAAGACAAGTTTAAGTATCAACAATAACAAGCAAAAATGAAGGTACCGTAAGAAGCTGATAACCCTCAGACTGCAGAGGGAGAGGTAGCCCAGTGTAGTTGCAGTTGTACTTTTTTCCAGGAACTTTTTCAGATTCGCCACACTCACCGTACCATACACAGTGCTGGGCCTCAACCTGACAGCAAGAGAAGAAAAACACAGCGATCATTTGTCCAGTGTGCATGTGGCTGCAACATACAATTCTTCTGCCCAGGTTTGATTATGGAAAGGCCATGAAATCAGGCTAACACACAGGAACTACATTATTTTCAGCCAGAAAGTGAGAACTGGATGCAGGCCAAAGGCCTAAGATAGAGAGAAATACAAATAATACAAATCTGGCACATGTTAAAAAAGAAAGTATAACTGGCCTTTGAATTTTACTTAGTTGGTCTACATGTTGACTGTGGTTTTTAACATTTCATGAAATGATGATTTGTTTTTCATTCTTTAAATGGCTTTTTATTTGTATAAAACGGCTTGTTTATTTAACAAACATCCTAAGTTACTCTAAAGACTACAAAGAACCATGTGACTTGATTAAAAGCATTTAACAATTGTGATAATGGTGCATCTTAGCATGACAAAGTTTCTCCTTTTTACTTCTAACAAAGTAAAGCACCTGATCATGACTCAGTTCCTGTGTTTCTACTATTTTATGCATTGCAAGTCTGAAAATATCATTTTCACTTCTGCAAAACTGTTTTCAAAATCCAGCATTTGAAGGATAAGCTATCAAAACCTTCGGTTTATTTTATATCAGAACAGCAGTTTAACTATTTGTTTGAAATATATCCTTAAAGGACATTCAAACAACAAAACTTATAAACTGTATAAGAATTTTAAAATTAACTTTCAAGTCCGCATTAGTCCTCTCACATGTTCTTTGCAGGGATGGGTAACTTGGGGAAGTTGATTCACTTACTCTACAAAACTTTTCAGTAGGCAAACGTTTACTTTTTGCCTTACTTTAGTTCATGGGCAAAATTCAGAGGTCATCATATCTGCAGATGGAGTTTAGCAACACAGAGAATGGCAGATAAACTGTGGAAGCACTTGGTTAAGATCTTTTTTTTATCTAGACTGAGGATCAAAACCCTGCAGTGGCCCTGGAACAGAAATTCCACCTCTAACCTAATACAAGAATCAAGCTCACTCACAAGTTTCTGTAACTGTCTGCAAAAGAGCAGTATCCAAGAAAAAGAAAAAGAAAATCAATATTTTTACCAATTCCAACATTCTTGTTTTTGCTTATGACTGGGATACTGATAGTGTATCTTAGAAAATGTAATGATTAATCACATTTAAGGTATTTTAGCAAGGTTTCAAAATAGCTCTGTGAATTGCAGTGGACCGACCTAATTGCATCATGTAAAGGAGAGTAAACAATGCAATGTCGGAGGTTGAGAGGCCAATGTGACCAGTGAACATTATTTACATCTGATCAAATCAATAATCAAAGTAAATGATCGAGCAGGGATCACTCTGGCATTGTTTTTAAGTCCGATTTGTTTAGTAATTCTCAACTTCTTAATGTTGGCTAGTAGCCGATTAGACAGGATTATAGCGAATAAATGATGATAATCGGGGGAGGTTTGAATTTAAAATGTGTTATTGCAAGACCACTTTGATATCTTCATTATACTTCCATTTAAAATTAATTATACATTAAAGTGGCTTTAAAAATAACTTATGTGCATTAAGAATTGAAGAGTAACCAACCCGCTGTAAACACACAATTCACCTGAGATTCGAGGAAAGTTTAGATTAGATTTGGACAACAATGAGTACTGAATACATAAAAAAAACAATTTACAATAAAAGTTTATTTTTTGTTTGTCCACAAGTACGATATTTTAATGTCTGAATTCACATTCAGATTTGATTATGTTCAACTGAACGAACTGCATTGCTACTGTAACTCTTATTATATCGTGAATTAAGTAATTTAGTCACCTGATTTAACTCTGAATGCTTATTTTTTTCCCTACCTTTCAACTTTATTCTTCCTTCCTTCCTTCCCACTTAGCTAAACTGTGTTAAAGTTGTAGGCTGGGACACATTTAGCCGGGCTACATTTTAGTACCTAATGTGGTTTTGCCCGGTTTCGACACTAGCTTCGACTCTCACATACAACCTGTATCCCTAGAAGTCTCTAGAGAAGATTTATTGTTAGCTTTTAATGAACGTAACACGCTTATTCGGTAGCATTTACGCTAGCTATATGTTAAGAGCTATATTAAGCTAATTACTGGCTAAGGCTGTCTTAAGTCTATATTCAGAGTAATGCTACATAGCCCAAGTGATCTACATCTAGTTTCGGTACTCATCTCAGATGGAAAAAAAAATAGCAACCGCAGTCGAAGCTGAGTCATGTAATAGTCACGAGACGTAAGTTACACTTACCCATCGAATATATCCTCCTGAAATGAATATTATTAAGAAAATTGCACATAAACTGCGCATCCCTGTTAAAGGTTCCATCCCTGTTACTGTAAAGACCGAAACGCAATGACAGCTCAGGTAAAGTTTCCCATTTCTTGTTGATGATTCTTCTTCCTCGTAGTATTTTCTTTTCGGGCGGAGACTAGCTGTTTTTGTCTCAGTGCTGCCACCGTGCGATACAAACCATACACTGCATATGACAGCATAGTACTGTGGAGATGATTTATTTTGTTTGTTTGTTTTTTGTTTTAACCAACAATTAAATTAAATCTTGTCACTTTATTTGAGACAGTGCGGATTTAGGTTACAAAATTTTGAATGTGTTGAATGTCTTCTTTTAGACTGGTGACAAGAAACTGACCAAAATAAAAAAAATTGCTGTGCCAATACCTTGATGATCTGCAAAGCATACAAATTAGATTTTATTTAAAGAAATTATTTACAAATCTTAATTTTAATAATGCCATAAATAACCAACTTAGAATTTGAATAAGCAGTTGTTCTGGGAGTTATTAATAAATCATCTAATAAAATCACCACAGTGACACTGATCTTTCCTGAAGGCCCTTTACCAAAATGTTTGATTTGATGTACAGTGGTCCCTTGGCTGTTTCGCGGATTGTTTTTGTATGCAGCACTGCATATTTAAGTATGTGTAAATCCTATTTCAACCATTCTATGTCCAAATTTAACTGTAGGAATCAGCCCACTGTGCTATGCTTTTTTGATTGAACAACGTTACAGACAAGGGTGGGGATGCAGCGCCAGCAGAGAAGCTGTAAAATATTTCACGGGGTGAGTATATTTGCATTTATTTACACAGTTTCGCATGCACAAACTGGATATTGCTCCTACCATGTTACATTGTGAAAAAATTACTCCCTCAGAAGCTTAAAGCCTATAAAACATGGGCCCAGCAAGTTCTGTTTCATAGTAATATGCAGTTAATATCTTAACAGTATGGTCATTGCAGTTCACAATCCTATAATTAATAATCCAAACTAGTCAGATTGGATACAGAGAGCAGTCCTTGCAAATTTTCTGTTAAGTCTATTGTATTCAAATGAGGCTGGTCCTGAGATCACAATCATTCAGTCAATCAGCTCCAGAGTCCAACAGCAGATACCATCCCAGAAGGTTTATGGAACAATGTTTTAATCTCTAAGAGAGAAACAAGCCCCATTCCCCTTTTATAGACATGTTTCTATCTCACGCAGTCCATATTTCACCTACTCATTTGAAGACAGTTTACAGATTACTTCCATCCGTTCCTTAACAGAGAAATTAGGATTGTTTCAAACAGGTGTAGAACCTTATTTAAAAAAGAAGAAACAATCTTTTTTTCACAGAATTTCAGCTGTTTCTAAAAAAAGAATTTCCCCCCTCTTTTCCACATCTGCATGTTTTGAGTTTTTGGCTATGACAGTGTATGGTGTCCACAAATGTAGGATTTAATTATTATTATTATTATTAAATATTATTAGATCAGTGTAGAAGAAGAGTTTATGCTCTACAAGCCCCAGTTAGTTTCATGAGATTCTTGAAAACTAATAGCTCCAAGAAGAACAACTAGATAAGAGGTGATAAATGAGACCCAATTTTTTAAATAATTAACTTTTGCAGGGTTTCTTTTTTCTCCTCATTTGTGGTGGCAGTTATTAATGTATAGTAGTCTTCCTTTCAAGCTCAGCCAATTATTTTCCCTGATACTTCCCAAACCTTTCAATGAAACCTTGTTATATATTTCTGATACCGTAATTCTTCCTGGTCAGTAAGGTACTGTACACAGCAGGTATTTATTTACACATTTGATTCTAGTGATTAAAAAGCATTTGTGTGTTTAATGTAATCACATTTCTTTGTTTTTCCCAGTTTAAAAACTGGCTAGCTGAACTCTGCTGATGGCAGTTAAACAATCAGATTAAGTGAATAATAAGGTGCATTAGCAACATTTAAATCTGGCCTTTCATCATCTTTGACTAATTTTATTGTTTATTCTGTGAACACATCATATGCATTTGTAGGACTCAGTCAAGGGGACTAGTGACTTTCAGCACACACCAAGGTCAATACCTGGTGCCATAAGCAGAAAGCATCACAATGGCTGCAGGCTCTTCTCTGCTGATCATGTGCTGATGAAATCTTTTCATGGCATTGTTTTTTTTGAAGTGCAGCATCATTAAGATAAAAAGAGTAGAAGAGTGAATCATTAGTTTCTCAGTCTTTCTTCTCACCTTGTCACATCACAGCTGTGGACAATAACAAATTACTTGTGTACATAGAAAAAAAGATTTATTTATGTTCTTTAAATGATATGATCACATTCAGGAATAAGTGTATATTCAGCATATGGTATGACAAAAATGTGTACTGAATATAAATTACAGATGACTATTTTAGGGTACATTTCAGGATAATCACTGTTTTCTGTACATGTACCTGTGTAAAGTTAGCAAAAATAGGCTTACAGGCCGCTACAATAACATATTCCTTTAAAACTCGGAATAATATCTGCAGAGTAAATGCTCTTGCCAGACTAAAAAGGCCTTAAGCTAGAAGCAGGATCACATATATGGTGTCAACACCCTGGGTGAAACACTAGACTATAAAACAATAGAGGGAAAAACATTGAACGCATTCCTAATTTCTGACATACATCACAAGGAAATGCTACAACTAAAATGTACACACATGGCCAGCATTTCTTTTAATGTCACAAAAAAAGAAAAACATGGGAACAGAATGACAGATATTTTGTGTGCTGAGCAGAAACATCCAGATAAGCTCCGAGTGCAGTAAGAAGATTGGAAAGTAATCAGTCATCTGAGCATACTGATGATTAAAAATAATAAAAAAAAAAAAAAAAGAAGAAAAACTAAGCCAACATTTTAGGTCTGCACAAATATAACTCACATTATTACAAAAGCGCTACAAGTTCTGAGCAACAAAACACAGCAGTGTAATGAACAACCACAGTGGTGTTTGCTGTCGCATTCTCTACATATTTAACGTGATATGATACGTCAGGGAGAAAAAAACAACTCCATGGTTCCAGACAGACTTTTAAAACATAAACACCTTTCGAGCATCAAGGTGACATATTTAAACGGTGCACGTCATCAGTGTTTTCCATCTCACTGACTCTACATTCTACACATGGCAAAGTTTTGTCTTCTTGACTCATCCTGCAGGAAGAGTGTCATCAGGCCCCTGAAGAATCCAACAACTGCTATGGATACTAATGCTTAAACGCTCTTATCTTCTTGACTTCATTACAGAAAAATGCACTGAGCCTGTAACACGGGGACCTCGGGTTGATTTTGGGTTGAGGCCCCAGTTATCTGTCTTTAACCAACAGCACTACCAGCCTCCTAAGAAATGTGTTTAAATTCTTTTAGTAGCTTTTACTCTGACAACACATTAGGATTACATAAAGTATTTTGCGCATAACATTTGAAGATCTACATTTCCTGGCAGGGATGGAGTGTCCAGCAGCTCTAGGATCAACAGAGTTATGTTCACCTCAGCCTTGACTTGCTTTCGTCAAGAAAAAAAAAAATCATTTATAGTTTTCTGGTGAGGAAAAACGATTTGAAATGACACCATGTGTTCCCTGACTCCAAAAGATAACATATGTGATAACTGATGGTACCACTTATCAATGCATTTCCAGCCACAGATAAGAAAAACTGTCTCTTAATTTTTATTATATTCCACAGAGTCCTTAGTCAGGGCCCAGGTACTCTGTGTTCTCTGCTGCTGGTATGTGTCCGTTGGTGTGAGTCTTGAAGGTGGGAGTGAAATCCTGTTGGTAATCTGGGTTGTCTATGCTGTTCTGGGGCTGGTATTTCTGATTGCAGTAGACTATGCTGTTGGAGTTAAGTGGAGAGATGACAGAGGAGGGGAACTCGTTGAGGTATTCGGGCCCATTGGCCACTATCTTAAAGCAATTCAGGTATTCTGTCTCTGTTTCGTCAGACGAGATGGCGGGAAGAAGGGTGTGAGGTGCACCAGGATGTTGATAGACAGGATTCACCACATCTGAAACTCCATTCTGGTTCATATAGTCTGTAAAACAGTTGAAAAGACCATTTAAAATTAAGTATAATTGAAGTTTTACATATATATAATTCTTTTGTGTGAATTTCATTATTCAGCTACAATGACAGGCTAGTAGAAGCTGCTAATAGATATTGAAGAAAACCAGAAACCCCTGGCTTAGCAAAACTTCAAGATCAATTCATTAACCTCTAGGTCACAAAGACACGAGTGCTTTTAAACATTTAGCCTCTTTACCTTGACATCACAGACAATATTTTCTAGACTTCTAGCATTCAAGATAGTTTTTCTTCTGAAGGCAACACGAAAACTAAGAGTTATTAGGCAGGAAAACCACAGAAGTGAGTCTTTAATTTTTTGCTCAATTCTTTCAATCAAACATGCTTTCATCATGTTGTAATGCAGTTTGAGCAGGGACTGTGCACTGAAATGAGCTTTGACTTTTGTCTGAAATCTTTAAACTTTATCTTTAATGAGCTTTGTTCCCTGTAAATCAAACTTGATCAACAAATGTGAAAAATTAACTACACACATAGTGTATAATCCTGCAACTACCAACTCTTTCTTATGCATACCAGTACAAGGTATAACGGTGTAATTAGCATAGCAACTAATATTTGTCTTTTTTTATTTTACTACTCAGTCAGAGGGAAATTCTCTTAGCGACAATGACAATAAATAATTGAATCTTGGTGAATGGGATGTAGAGGATGGTTATGTGTATCGTAGTCAGTTCAAACATCCCCGGTAAAATGAAAAGTTGGTAAAAAATTTAGTAGACAGAGGACTTTAGTAACAAATGACACTGATTAGAAAACATTTACCCAACAAGAAACAGTTTGAAACATTAAAATGTATCAAATTTTATTACAAACTCCATCTCCATTAAAGCTTGAATTTTCTAAAATGCAAAAAGATTTATTTTTTTATCTTTATTTAACAGATCAGTACATATGAAAGGATTGTCAGATCGTTCACTGACCAACCTCATTGTATTTGGAAAATTTAAACAACAATCCAGCATTTGCCGGCAGCTCTAGTGCCAACCAAGTTATGTTCACCTCAGCCTTCGCCCTCGTTTCATTAAGAAAAAAAATATTTGCAATGTTCTGGTGAGGGAAAACTATTTGAAATGACACCATGTGTTACCTGACTCCAAAAGGACAACATAACTGATGATACCACTTATCACTGCATTTATAGCCATAGATAAGAGAAACTTTATTTTTTATTTTACTACAAAGTAGGATATTTAACTAAATGTTATTAGACAGGGAACCAGTGGAATTTCTTTCTTTTTTTAATTTCTTTGCTTAATCATTTCAGTCAAATTTGCTTTCACCATTCTGTGAAATAGTTGATATAGGTGATCAGGGACTGCAGGGACTGTGCACTCAAAGACGCTTTCACTTTTTGTTTCAACTTGATGCCAGAACCATTACAAACAGGAGAGGCAACGAGAGACTCTGAAGTTTACAGAATATAAAAATATGGAAGTTTCTACAATCTTCTGATAAATTGTTGACAGAGGAAGCCTTCAGGACTGGATAAACATCCACCAAGAGTTAGTTATTGGAAACAAGAATGTGGGGCAACTAAAAAACTCACTGATCACTACGATTACAAAAAACATTGTAAGGTTAGTTTGGTTTACAGAGTGGTCTACAGAGCATATTGTAAAAATATTCAGTGAGCTTGAGTCAGTTTGTAAAGAAAGGATACCACTAATGGATGTATGTGAACTCTGAGCCATCAGGCAGCACTGCATGAGAAACTGATCTATGATCAGTAAAGAGACGTGCTCTCAGGAGTATCTTGGAAAACCCCTTTCACTCAGAACAGTCTGCTGTCACATCCAAAAATGCAACTTGAAGCTGTGTTAGACAAAGAGGAAACTATATATCAACTCCATAAAGAAACAGTCGAGTTGTCTGGATGCAAGATCATCTTGGATGGACAGAAACACGTTTTAGGTGCCAAAGATTGAAAAACACCATCATGGCTGTTATTAGCACAAAGTGGAAAAGCTGAAGCAAACGTTGGTGCCGATGATTATATTTAGAAAATGTAATACTACCACCAAGGTGATGCCCTTTCCCAGGAGGCCTGGACAATGGAGACCTCATTTTCATAACTTACAACAGTTCAGCTTTAGAGTTCATGTAATTTACCAGCTTGCCAGCAGTCTGGATCTGTCTTTTACTAAAAAAGTATGCAACAACATTACAGCCTGTCCACCAGCTGCGATCTCGGATTCAAGGAAAAAGAAACAGAATTTACTCAGGAAAAACTGCAAAAAATAATGTGTAGCTCACGGAACAGCAACCCACAAACCACAAAGACTTTAAACTTAACTTTAAAATAAGTTTTCCCATTTACAATAAGATCTTGCATTTTGTGAAATTAGTCAAATCTATTAAAACAATGAGGACAAATTTACTTTTGCAAAGCATAAACTGGAAAAGTACAATAAATTTGAAAGATGTTGTTCTAATCCAAAATTATTCTATTTTACAATAAATTTCTCACTAGAGTATCTCAGATTTTATATTTGAGCAATGACAATCCTGTAAAATAAGTGGAAGAAAGATAATAGGAAATACAAATTGGCATGTTTTCTTAAGAAGTGACAATACAGCAGTACTATTCTTACCCACTAGGTGTCTCCCTTCCTCATAGATAGGATAATGCTTTCATGAACAACAACAAAAAAATCTTATCAATAAGGGATTTTAACGTGGACAGATACTGACCTGAAGCAGGTTGGAAGGCCTCATCTATCAATTTGTCTGTGGGGTCAGGAACATATCGATGAACCATGCTTCCATCTGTGCTCAGGAAGCCGTTCTGTAACAAAGGACAAAGGTTTTCAGTGCTGTGGCGCTCAGTGAAATGCAACACAAACACTTAACACAAAGAGGATAGTTTTTCAAAGGTTTAATTTAGTCTAACCTGTAACCCATTTCTGTTGTGGTATGTCCCAATGCTGCTGTTGAGACTCTGAAACACAGATAATTTAAATATTAGTTCATAATTCCCCCCTTCTTGTCCTGTATACCAACTTCCTATTTTATTAGCTTTTTTTTTTTTTGCTTTTTTTAAAGACTCTTAGTGGACATTTGGATGTTGATCTTGTGTCTCTGTGGTAAGAGACAAAGCTTTCCTCTTCAGAACAAGCTAATATGGATCAAAACCAAGTAGATTCATATTCATTCAGGCAACCTGACAAACTTAGTTGTGTTTGTCAGACTTCCAAGTGTGAACAGTGAAAATGAGCAAATGCAGAGAACGGAGTGACAGCTCTGGCAAAGCAATTAGTTTCAACAAGAAAAGGAAATTGAAGATGCTAAAGCAGCAACCATCTGTAAAAAAAGACTTCACTCTTAGTGGGTTGTGCCCCACAGTGATATTACAAAAGCAGGCCGGCTCTGAGCTTTTATTGGAGCCTGTAAAAGTAATCAAACTTGAAGGCTCATATGGGCTAACCAGGTTCTCAGTGGCCCAGGTAGGAGAACCAGACCCACGCATGGCCTTCACTGAACCTGAAGGAGATGAGTTCTTCTTACTCAGTTATCATTAATCAAAAGCCAGCTGGGAGGAAATGGGGGTGAGGCATTGGTGGAGGACGATGAGTGGCTGAGGTCAGGCCAGGACAGCTGTCAGAATGAGGGCAGCAGAAGGATTCAGGCCAGGTAACAGTGGCCACATTTTAAATTCCCCACACTGCAAGATCATCCTTGTTCAGCTCAGATGCTAATAATCTCTTCCTGCTGACGGCAATGAAAGCTAATTGTTTTAGATGAGCTAAAAGATTACTGTTAATTTCCATTCTGAGTCACAGGATAATAATTTATGCAGAAATCTCATTTCCCCAAAAGAAAGTTAAAATAGCCCTATTACATTTTCAAACAGTTGGCTGTATGTTGGTAAAGTATGCACTGCATGTTGCAATTTCTCCCTCTACTCTCTAAGCTACTTAATGCAGCTTCTTCTGGAAAAAAACACAGTGGTTTTCTTCTTTTACTTCTGGATAAAGGCAAATGTAAGAGGTCATCACCGCATGCATTGATGTTAATTTTTATGTTGCACTTTGAGATTGTCCTTCAATGCAAGTGCTTTACAATTAAAATTATTTATTTATTTATTTATTATTTATACCTGGTAAATCATAGGCTAATCCAGTCCTTTACAGATGGCAGGGACCTGCCGCCATCAGTGCGTGAATGTGTGTGTGAATGGGTGAATGTGATGTATCCTGTAAAGCGCTTTGGATAAAAGCGCTATAGAAGTACAGACCATTTACCATTTAATACTTGTAATTTTCAGTGAAACTGATGTTACTGCTGAGTTTTGCTCTACGTAACGCGCCACACGTCAGCAACCAGATCTGTCCACTCTGCCGATTTTAAAAGTGCACAGTGGCTGATTCAGCAAAGAAAGGTAAGAGGACATTACGGGAGGAGTACAGGAAATGAAAGAGAGGAGACAGAGCAAAAGGTGAGAAAATAGTCAACATAGGACTGACTTTTACTGTCTGGAGAGAGCTCAAAGTGCAATTAGGACGCAAGAACGATGCTGAATTAGCTGTCGTTAGGAGGCACTGAGAAAATATGCAAGTTCTGTAGTGCCTCTTTAAGCTTTGCTAGTGTGTGCGGAAGTACAGGGTGCTTAGAGTGCAGAAATTATGAATTTAAATGACAGCACATCTGAAAACAACAAAGAATGAGTCCAAATACAAGTATTTCTGAAGTACCAGCAGTAATACTGAAGATGTTTCAGCTTTTATTTTACTTATGCCATAATGTCAAGGCTTTTGCAGCATAACTTTAGGTTACATTAATGTTAAATGAAAATACAGAAGGAGCAATATCTAAAAGTTTTAATGAGATAGTTTAGATAGGGGAGCTTACCACAGAGTGAAGCAGTGGGGTATGGGAGGTGCTTGGACTGCTGAAGAAGCCATGCTGCGGCACCAGGTATTCATCTGCATCCACAGCATCCTTCATGTCCTCTCCACTGATCAGGCTGCGGTAGAATTTAGTATCTGCAGGACTTGGTAGATGCATGTGGTCATCACCCTGGAAAAGAAATATTTGCTTAAAGTTTTGTGGGTCTGACACATCACTGTAGTTTAACATTAAATTGACCACAGATTCTCGCATTCAGAAGGGGTATGAAGCTTACCTGAATGACAAGATAGCGGGATGGATCTCGAGCCATCTTTGTAAACTCGGCTATTATTTCTCGAAAATGAGGCCGGCTGTCTGCATCGATCATCCAGCCTGCGCAGACACATCAACAGAAACAATTAAAAGACATAAAAACAAACATAAACTGTTTGACTATGGTTAGATTGAAGAAAAACATCAATAAAGTAAGGCTGTGACTTATTCTTATTTATTATAGATTGTTTTTATGGTAATTCTCCTTAATAATTTAGTCTATTAAAGAATTAAAAAAAATGAAAGCATGTAAATATCCTATTGCCATGGCCAAGGTAGATTCCTGTAATGTTTGCTTTTGCCTGAACAAAGGTCATAAATGCTGAAGCAATCCAATTCAGACTTTAAAAAACAAAAAAACAAAACTTAAAGCAATAAAGTTTTTAATCCATTATTTAATTAGCTAATGCTAATGACTCTTCAAGCACTAAAACTATATGGGCTCTGTAAATATATATCTACATTAATACAAGCAAATATACTAAGCTTACATTTCACCATGATCATGTAGACATCTATAGTACAGATCGGTGGCTGAGGCAGACGCTCTCCTTTCTCCAGGACCCCGGATATTTCCTTGGCTGGAATCCCATCGTATGGTTTGCTCCCAAAAGTCATCAGCTCCCAGACTGTCACACCTACAGTACAGGAAGGAGGACAGTTGGACAGCTGGTAAATGTCACTGATGAGCTGTCTTTCAGTTTGTTTTGTTTAGAATAGAAGAGAAGAACCAAGAGTGACAGGATGAACGCTTCTCAAATATCACACAGTAACAAAATGTTGACAAATTGAGTGCCTGCTGGAGTGGAATCTGCAGAATGCATCGCTGTGTTGGAGGAACTAAAGAAGAGAAAAGGAGGAAAGGAAGCTCATCATATCTGCCAGGGTCTGCTGATGCTTTTGCCAGACTGAGCGGAAGGCATGATCAAGCCCTTGGGAGAAGAAGATTTGAAAGCAGGCCCACTCTAACACAGCTATGCTGTGTTTGATTTCTGTGTGTCTGTGTCTGTGTGTGTGTATCTTTCCAGACGTACACTCCTGAGCTGGAGGATCATCTTGAGTGGGTTGAAGTAACAACTTCTACTGACGTAAAATTGTCCATCTGAGACTGCTGGTGTGTAGGTGTGTGCTACCTGTGACCTAAATCACAGATGCTGGCAAATATTCTTCCCTTTCATTTTGTTTTAAAATGTTTATTGGCTTTATTTAGCTCCAAAAACAACATCCTATGTCAAGCTTTAGAACAATTGTCCTCTCTCTCTTTGCCTTACTGTTAAAACACTGTATTTAGCAATGAAAAAAGATTTCTCCACTGAGACAGTTACTAATACTCACGAGGAGCACAAAGCCCCAGCTGTTTTCCATATTTAAAGTTGCACAAGGATTCAAGCTCAATCTAGGACAAATTGTGAGCAAGGTTGAGAATTTCTATTCTAGTGGAGCATGTATTCACAGAAAAAGAGAGACTTACCATAACTCCATACATCACTTTGGTGAGTGTACGTTCTGTTCAGGATAGATTCGAGAGCCATCCATTTTATTGGAACCTACAGAAATGCAAAATGTTGAAACTCACCATCAGAGCAGGTGCATACTGTTATATTGTTTTCTTGGGCTAAAGTACCACTTTCCATGCTTCATGTGTTTTTACAGCAGTATATCACATACATGTGTTTACAGGGTTGTTATCAAAGTGATGACTGATTAACAGCCTATTTAAACAGGGATAACTCACATATAGTCAAATATGGCTTCTTTATTGAAACATCCTGTGACACTAAAAATACTGTCTTTACCTTTAATCAGTTTACCCAGTGGCGGAGAACTGCCATACTTACATGTTGTAACACATGTTTTTTTCTACAGTTTTTACAGAAGAAGAGGAACTGAATGCTCTAACTCTACTCTCAAAGTCTAGCTAAATGTCAATTTATTGATCTATATAACAGGACTTAATTCCTGCTGGACAATGGTCCTAAAATCTTAAATCAACAGCAAGTTCCAGTGTATCTTTGTATTTTATAATGCAGAATAATTGGGTATTTCTGTGTTTGAGTACATTTTTCAGATGTATTTTGAAACACCAGATAAACACTATTCATCCTAATTATATTTAATATTTATATTTATATAACGGAATAGTGTGCCAGGTAAAATACAATACAGATAATAAATTCTCTATATGTTATATAATTCTAAAATATAGTGCTTCCAACACAAAGGACCAATGATTACACAAACTTTGCTGATTTAACTTGTCATGTCTCTAAGAACTCAGTTCACGGACAGGAGCTAATTATATAACACACCACTTATATAAGATCTGAGGCAACTAAAAGTGAGAAAAATGCCATCTTTCATCAAATGGGGTTTATTTATTCAGTGCAAGGGAAGTGATCTGTCTGCAAGACCAACAGGATATAAAAACACAAATTGTGTTTTCAACTGATCAAGTTTTCAAATAAAAGGTCCATATGTGTGCTGCAAAGACAATTTAGGACTTTCTCAAATATAAAGCACTATTTAAAGTTACAGTATGTAGAATATTTGAGGATATACTGGCAGAAATGCAATACAATATTTACAATTATGTTTCAGTTTCAACTTACATAAAATAAAAGTTTTGTGTTACAGTAATTCTCATACACAATCGGAAGAAGAGGGAGTGTACTCAGATAATTGCAATCTGCTATTTTGCCAGTAGATGGCCCTAAATACTATACACTACTTCTTTAAGCTGCAGGTTTAAAATAATACGAATTATTTGTAATACACAAAGTAACATTAGATGATCAATTCTCAACCAACCTTCCCTCCATCGGCGTGGTACTCTTTCTCATCAGCATTGAGAAGTTTGGCCAGACCAAAGTCTGTGATCTTAACATGTTGAGGAGTCTTGACCAGGACATTTCTGGCTGCCAAGTCACGATGCACCAAGTGGCGCTCCTCAAGGTAGTTCATACCCTTTTGTCAAACAAATAACGCAGCGCAGGTGATTACATAACAGTGGTGCTTCTAACAATTGCTTGATAAGACTGGAAAGGTTGCATGGCCAGATGCAATAAAACCTGCTGCCCTTTATAATAACAGTAAACACAAACTAACCTGACTTCCTTGCTCTAAAGAATTAAGAATTATTTAAGAATCCGCAAACAGAAAATGTCATATATGTGCACAACAATTACTGCATCCCAACACAGGACATACCACATAACAACACCTCAGAAAGTTTTCCACCTCACCTTGGCTATCTGCACACACCAGTTGAGCAGGTGCTGGGAGCCGATATTGTCTTTGTTCTCTTTGACGTAGTCCAGCAGGCAGCCGAACGGCATCAGCTGTGTTATGAGCTGCACCGTCGAAGTAAGGCAGATGCCCAGCAGGCGACACACGTGGGGGTGTTCCACGCTGGCCATCACATAAGCTTCCTGATTCATGGATAAAGACATACAGTTTTAATTTTTCTTGTCTTTGTTTTTGTTCTGTGTGTTTTAGGTAATTTAGGCAGGTTTGTGCACATTCATTGAGTCAACTGATAGCTTGAGAAACATCCGTGGGATACACAGTGTAAGGTGATAAGTTTCTTTCAGCAGTTACAGCTAGATCTATTTTTTTTGCCTGAGAGTGGAAACTCTCAATCATAACAGAAATAAAAAAACCATAATAATAATCAGTACCAGCTAGCAAAGAAAAAAAAATAAAGACTTATTGCAAGGAGACATGAGCCAACAGATTGTCGGTAGGCATCTTTTCATATATGTATTAATTACAAACCAAATATTTCCTTTATGTCTATTGCAGTTTTATTACTGTGGAGCATATATCCACTTTGCTGGGAGGTTTGTGATTCTGACAGTAAGAAGAGAAAGAAACTTGATCTTTCTTGGCTTCAAATGTAGGACTGCCCTTAAGTCAGGAAGTTCACTGTACTTGCTTGCCTACAACAACATGCAGACAGACAGCGACTAAGCAGCACACCCACAAAATCACAGGATCTGAGATTCTACAACTTACTTATCTCTTCGCAGTCATGAATTTAGAACAGGCTGCAGCTTCAGGACTGCATTCCTTTCCAGAACACCTCAGCCTGATATTACACACCAACGCATTTGCATTGCCCTCTAATGAATAAATCCCATTTCCCAAAGCTCCATAAGGCAGTCACTATGTAACTTGACACATTCTCCATTACAAGGAAAAACAAGTGTTCATTAGTTTCAAACAAAGTTCTTTGTGCTATAAATTACAGAGTACATTAGAGTTAACATCCGGCAAGCAACAGCTGACACTTTGTGCAACACATTAAGACACTGCTGTTTTTTTTTTTTTTACAGTAGAATCAAATAAGAAAATTGTGACGATTTCTAAAAATACAGAAAAAAACATCTAACTTCAGGTTTCCATTTTTATTTCCAGCAAGCAGCACATACTTAGCTGAAGTTAACTGGGAAATAACATGTTAAATAGATCAGTGTTTAAATTGTGACTTAGTTTTATAGTAAATGTGTAGCCCAGAATTCGAATTAATCAGAGAACCTACATCCAAAATCTCTTTGTTTGCTTTGGGTGATGTTGCCTCTCTCAGCTCCTTGATAGCCACTGGAATCTTCACATCCTCTCCTTCAGGGACCCACAGACCCTGTGAGGTCACATGTTTGTTTATTTTATAGACTAATAAATGAATATCCAAGTAAACATATAAGCGGCCTGGCAAATGATTAAATGTACAGTTTAGTTAAACATGCATGTAGGAACAGAGTATACAGTCAATTTGTAGTCTAAGCTTTGAAAAAAAGTTCTCATTATGAAATGGTATTAACCTGAAATCCCTTCAGTTCAGATAACTATGAGCTCACATTTATATGGTATTTCAGTTTCTTATATATAACTTATATACTTTTTTATTGAAACCACCTCTAAAAATACAGTTAACCCAAATTTAACAGCATTTGGTCTTCATGTGCAACCCAAAGCCGCTAAAATGAATAATACAACAAAACTGTAAATAGAGTCAAGTCAGTCCTGTAATGGAAAAATTGATAACACATGTTGTACACTTAGCAGCTTAGAGCACTACGTAGTTTCAGCTACAGCACAGCTCAGCACCGGAGTTTACTCTAAACAATAACTTGTGCTTACCTTGTAAACTGTTCCGAAGGCTCCCGATCCCAGAACCTTGATTTTCTTAAATTCAGTTTCCTTTAGGATCCGAAGCAATGCCTGATTTGGTGCCTGTCCACTCGGAGTGAGAGGTTCAACCAGCTGCACAATGGAAATCAAAGCCCTGAATACCATTTAATAGACTGAACATTTGTTTCTCAATTTGTTCCCTCAAATGTAGGAAGGTAGACTGCTTGAACTCACCTCTTTCTCTTGGAGTAGTCTGCGCATAGTTCTCTTCCTTTTGATGTGGCGACGGCGTAGCAACACAAAGACAGACAGTGCTGCAATAAGCACAGCCAGCAGCCCACCAACTACACCAGCGGCAATCATAGAAAGACCCGTGAGCCTGAAATATTAAATATACACATTTGTGAATTTAATAAACAAGCAGAGATTAGATTAAGTGATAATCTTTTAGCATTTATATTTACCCTTAAAAATGTATATAATTCTGTGTAAACGTGACACGTAAACATAACATTTCACTTGTTAAAACTAAAAATAAAACTAACTTAATTAAAAATATACATTACCTATTTGTAAATAGCAAAATAATGAAACCTTTGCTGTCTGTGTCTGGTGTATCTACCTCCTTGTGCAGCAATAACAACTATGCTTTATTTTTGTACCTGGACCTGTTAACTAGCTCAGCACATGAGCTTGGAGGAAAGCTGAAACTGTGTTGTTGGCATGTTTTTGCACATGAACTGCTCTCTCCACGTCCTCAACAACATTTCTATCAGATTAGGCTGTTCCATAGCATTAACTATATTCCTGTTAAAGCATTTTTAGTTCAAGAAGAATACATTTCTGATGTAACAAAAAAGGCCCAAACCATGATACTTCCTCAACATTAAAGCAAAAAGTTAAGTCTTTTATTATCTGCCCCTAAAAACATCGTCCCGCAACCTTTTAGTTTCCATGTGATCTTTGGTAAAATGTCGAAAAGCAGCATTCTTATTTTTGTAGAGCAGTCTTGAGAGATATCATTGGTTTCTTAGAAGTTACCCAGTGTTCCTTTGTGTATTTTTGCTGGCCAACCGCTCCTGAGCAAGTTAACAATGGTCTAGAATTTCCTTCATTTGTACACAATCTGTCTGTCTGTGAATCATGAAGTCTAAACTTTTTCGAGTTTTATAGTCTAGTGTGTGCTTTAGCACACTTTGATAAATAAACAAAATGGCACTCTCTCACACCAGCGTGCCATTCCAGTGAATGAAAACACCAGATTATAATTTCATCTTCAGTTTTAGTGCTATTCCTGGACGTTTACATACTTTTGCCATTTACAGATATATACAATCATTTTCTACAAAACATAAATGGCCAAATATATGCATCTATATGCAGCAGGGTTACAAACTTTGTAGCACGGCTGTAATTACCTTTTCACATGGCAGCCTTCAAGACCAGGTCCATTGCACCTGCAAATAAATCAATGCAAAAAATCTCATGTAACTATGCCGTAAATGCCCTTTCATTCTTCATACACACTCAGTCAACAGCAAGCAACAGTGTTTCCATGATGCTTTATGATGCTTTGAAATTAGTGACCATCAAAAAGAAATCACTGTTGCCACACTTCCCCTTTTCCCCCCCAGCATATCTGATTCTATTTGTGTTACTCAATGCGTTCTGCGAAAGTTTCTACAAGACTAAATACTCTTAATGGATGCATCAATCAGTGGGGTCAGCTGGAAACTGTTTATTTCCATGTATTTCAGTGATTTATTTATAAAACACATATTCTTCTTCATAAGTAACTTAAAACAGTCACAGAGGCCTGTCAACATGACTGCTTTCAGTGGTTTAGAGGTATGTCATAACCATTTCCTCAGTCACTCATCCGTATACCACCATGGCTCACTGTTGACTGTATCTCACTGGGAACATTTTGTCTGCTCTCAGATCTGTTTGAATCGTCATTGTTAGGTTCTACAATGAAATACAGACCACTGAAACTCAATACTGGCATAAATGGAGACTAGTGGCTTCAATAAGAGAAAACATAAAGAATATCTATTTGTTGTATATGGAAACGCAAGCAAAAATCAGATACTAATCTGATCTTTACACATGGTCTACAACATTTCAACTAAATTGTGTGATACTAACAATTTGAACATGTTGGAAAACAGATATTTCTTTCTAGTCCGTGCCAACAGAACCACAGTTGACCCTTTAGGCTTACATTTATGCAATCATTACAAGAGAAAAATGTTTGTAAATGTAGTGCGATTTCTCTGTTCTTGACTGCTTTTACCCTTGAGTGCAGTTTTTGTGGCATAGCTGGCACACTCTCTCCTCATCAGCGTATTTCCACACCAGGGTGTCATCCTCTCCTGGCACGCCTTGGGGACAGCGGGACACACAGAACAGTCCATCTTGGAAGTTGGCACACTTAGTGCAGTTTCCAGAACCCTGGAGGTAAATAAGACTTGTGATGTTTACAACTCTATTGTGAGCAGCTGTAAATATTGTGTAAGATACAGTCTCATAGTAATAATTTCTCAAAGAATTGTTCTTCCTTCTTATAAAGGAGACAGTGTTTGGCAATGATGACCCATACAGACATGCTTGATGGTTTTAATTAACAGTCTTGCTCTTCCATACCACTTGTGCACACAAAAGCTTTAACTTAACACTTTAATACCATAAATCAGAATCTTTCTCAACCTGTGTTTCTGTTTTTGATAATGATGGCCTATATTTCCCAGTTATGTGCGAAAAAGAGGCCTGAACTTGTTTTATTCTAAGATGGGATTATGGGAACGCAGAAAAAAAAAAGGCGACTTAGCCAACTTCATCAAATAGCCACACCCCTTATTCCAAATACAACACGTCTTGTGGCTGCAGTGCATTATGTTCTACCAAGGCTGCTGATGATGGAAAAATCTGTAGCCCTAACACTGCAGGGAAGTTAAGCTACGTAAATGCTGAGATATTCAGAAATCTTGTTCAAAAAACTGTTTAACAAGATTAATTGTTGGTAAAAGACATACAGGCGCCTTGCAGGTTGCGGTCCCGTTCATGCGCTGACACTCAGGGTGACACTCCATGCACATTTTATTCACAGCTGCCTCCCGTGGCTCTCTGTGAAAACAAACATAAATCTGAATGTCTTTCCCTGCAGGGCCGCTTAATTTCAGACACATACATGTGAGGTTAAAACTCCTGATACTTTCTTTTGAGGACAGAAGTTAAAGTGTAAGCATGTAGAGATTAAATGTTTGACAAAAAGCCCCAAAGCCAACAGTGTTTGTCTTACATCTACTAGAGATTTAACTTTAAAATGCCTTGGATCCTATACTTTTCCCCCCAATAATCCCTAAATTCATTTAATAAGTTTAGAAATGTTTATAGTTTATGTTTAGACTGTTTGTCTAAAATGAAGAGCAGTAGATTTCAGAGCTTAAAAAGCAGTCAAACCCAGATTCCATGCTTACCCCTCCAGGGTGTTGCAGGAGTCAACACAGCTCCCATCACGGCTGTAATCGCGGCAGCCAAAACACATATCCGGGCCCGGACCCCAGCAGCCATCTGTGGTACACTTCGCATCGCATGTGCTGTTCTTCAGAGCTGACACCAGACATATCATTTCAAGGCAGGATCTTGATAACTATCCCATTTCGAAATTAATTGTTCGATAACATAAACATATGTTTGAAACTCATTTCAACCTACCACATGTGGCAGCATCAGCATTTTCCTGCACAGAGGCACTTTGACTTTCTGATTTGAAGAGCCTCTTCCAGTGGCTTTTGTTCGTGTAGCAGAGGTTCTGGTTCTTGACTATGACAACATCTCCATCGCTAATTTCTTTGAGTGAACGAAGGCCCAGGTAGTTTATATCAAGCTGTATCACAACCAGACTGCGGCTTCCACTACACAAGGGAAAGGTGAGGACAGATGACAAAATGGAAATAAAAATTTTTACAAAATTTTTGAGAAAGACTCAAGTTTTCAGACACAAATTGTTTCCTTGTGATCCAGCAGATGTGATCCCACAGGGGGTCTTTACAAGGAACATACCGTTTTATTCTTCCTCGAATGATCTCCAGATTCTCAAAAGGGCTAAGTGAGCTCATGTTATTGTGCCAGTGCTGAATCCACAAATACCCTGAAGCAACAAATGGTTTGTTAATTGTGGAGTTATTTAGTGTTGTGGATTACTTATGTCTTACGTGATCTTACCAGTAATTTCTTTAACTGTTTTAAATACATCAAGCTGGCCAGGTTCAATGGGTGGTGTTTTGGTATATGGATCCCTATGAGTTAGAAAGTACACGTTAACAAAAAGTGGCAAAGATCCAGTTAATATTCAGCTGTTATACTGTAAATGTAGCCATCTTACCCATGAATTGACGTGTAGATGAAAGCAACATTGCCATTGATTTTGGTGCAGTTTTTAAAGGAACCAATGTTGGTGGCATTGATTGCCAGTGTGTGGGTCAGGTCACCCGTTCCAATTCCATTACACACTGTAAACAATTCAATTAAGAATTAACCCATGTCGAAAGAAGTTCTTATTCTCTTTCTTGTTGAAGTCAGTGTAAAATGCAGAAAATAAAGCTAAGTTTATAACCAATGATATTTTTATGAGACGTTCTATAATTGCATTTTTAAACTGTTTTCTTTGTGTGAAGCACTTTGAGTTGCAGTTGTGCTTGAAAGGTGCTCTATAAAAAAATTACTTATCCTTTATAGGTTTATCAATAAAACTGTAAAAGAGAAATAACAGCTTATCCAAAATGCAGCAGACATAACAGAAAATAAATAATGGTTGGGGCTCCTTGCATCACCAACTTATCCCACTACTTTTCATTTATGTATTTCTGTGTGTCCCCTAAAAGCAGCTGGCCAAACAGACTGCTTTTCAGCTTAAATGTCCCTAACCTGTAGAGAACATTGCCTCGTCATATAGCAATTTTCCTTCTGGGACTAATAAAGATTTATCTTTTCTTTCAAGTAGAGAAAACTGTAATTTGCTCTTTTTTTTTTATTTAGGGGACTTGCTGCAGTATTTTGCTACAATCTTATTTAAATTCTTTGTTTGCTGTTTTCATCAACAGAAGAAGTATAAAACTTTTACTGAAACTAAAGCAAAGACTGCAGGTCAGTCCCAAGCGCTACATCAGAAAGGATGTACGTTTGGACAGTGGGAGGAAGCCAGAATACATAGAGAGAACCCACACATATCTGGGAAGAACATTGAACCTCCACACAGAAAGGCCAGCCAAGCTTTGAACCGGTGACCTGCTTGCTGTCAGGCTGCGGTACTAACCACCACACTATTGTGCAGCCCCCTACCTGTCCAGTAGTAACAGCACGACTTAAGCAAATTTTGTATATGGTCAGAAATATGTCATCAGGGTTTCACAGTAACAGATGAACCTCCAACCTTTTGGACACAGTCCTTCACACTTGGCACACTTCCTGATTCCACCTTCATCCACTTCGTATGTGTTACCGCTGCACGTCCGCACACACGCTCCATGATCAGTCACAACATAATTATCTGCAATTATTTCAAAACATCAGTACAGGCTGAATATTACAAAGTGTCTGAACACAGAGACAAAAACTTACCAATCATACAAATCTTAAAGGACCTTTGAGATGTGATAGCTTGTGTTATTTGTGCCACCCGTGTAACCAGATGTAAATCATGTAGGTCATATATTATAGACTGACTAAAGCAAGAAAAGAGCTGTCCAAGTTAAAATTTTAAAGACAGGTTGTTGCAGTAACACCCCGAAACTCAATACATTTCTTGCCCCGTTTATAGAGTTTATAATTAAACGTGAACAAACTGTAACCACTGACTAAACTGTCTAAAAACCCTCAAAATCAACCTGGGCCTTTAACAGAGAAAAAAATGCTTCCAGTCATGCAGAATGTGTTGCACATTTGCAACCCAACTGCTTTTATTTATCTTCAATGTCAACACAGATAAAGTGCATGGTTTCCTGTAAGGCAAAAAATAGAATTTAACAGAAATTGAACACAATAAGCACTGCTGTGCACAGTTCAGCTTAGTAACTAGAGAAAAGAGCAGCTTTAAACAAATATCTGTTTATAGCAGTTCTTACGTGGGCAGCTGTTCACGCAGGTGGCCCCGAAGTTGTACTTTCCAAGTGGGTTAGGAACCAGCTGGTGCAGGTTGGGATCGTAGCGCATGAGGCCCGGACAGGAGTCCTTACATACCCCATCATCCTGGAAGTCCCGACAGGCCTGCAGCACAAACAACAGTCATCTAGTACGCTGGGACCAAAACAGAGCCCCTCACTAATGATAACACTGCATTCCTCTATCGCAGCCTTGGCTTAATTCTCAAAGCTACATAGAGAGGGAGAGCAGACACTCATAACCAAGGCCCTGCCAAACAAAAGATTTAATCAGCAGTTACGTGTCTCATTGGTCTTAAAACCAAAAAAAAAAATTCTGATCATAAAAGCAGATGCTGCTGAGTGAAGGTTTTTGGTTTATAAGAGAGTTCTCAGCCTGATTTAATGTAATATTGTAATGTAATAATAATGAAATATTCAGTGTGTCTTTGTCTCACCAGACAGTCAGTGGGTCTGGGTCCCGTGCATCCCACTGCACAGTGCTCATTGCAACAGTCACTAGGTGAAGGTCCTCTGCATCTCCACGAGCACTGCTGTGCACAGTTAAGCTTAGTAACTGGAGAAGAGAGCAGCAAAAAGTCAGTGGGTTGACCAGCAACAGGAAGTCAGTGTCTTCTTTGGATTTGTAGACACATGACAACTAAAAATCCTGTACAACCTGAAATGTTTTCAGTGTTTAAAAAAATGGTAAAAGTGATGAAGCATATGTGACATTTTCTTCCACCTCACTGTTTGTATGTAATAAATAATTATCCAAATGATAATAAAATAAAAGTTGGCCAAAAGTATGAAATTTGTTTAAAAAAATATGAACTGTTTTGGTCTTTTAAAGCTATGTAGAAATGTTCTGTGATAAATAATAAAAAATATTTGAGAGCTTACACATCTGACAATGTTCTGGTGTCCAACATGAACCATTGAAGCAGCTTGAGTTACACTTTTTACCTGTGAAAACAGACAAAAAGAAACAATGTTTAAATATCATAAAACATTTACTTCAAAGCTTTAAAATACACTAAAACTCAGATTTTGCAAGGTTTTTATTGAGAGACACTTACACAGTGGGTTGTTACTAGCCATCTTAAGGTCCATTTTGGGTTTGGTGTCAGCATTGACAATATCATACCACTGTATTGTTTCCACGTTGCATAGCTGGTTGTTATCAAACTTCACACCTCCTTTTAGAATTTCTGCAAAAGAAAAAGTGATGCTAATTTAGTTAAACTGCACTCTTGCACATTTACTTGTTTAACGGTTTATAATTATAAAATAATACTAAGATTTTGGGGTGGTACTTAATCATATATGGTTCCATCTACCTGTCAGGCTGTTCAGAAGCAGCTCAGTGGTGCCGTGACCTGTACTTTTGTTGAAATTGGCAAGTACAGAAAGTGCAAACGTTCCCTCATAGAGGGAATGACCTCGAATAATTTGCAGGTTCTCCAGATGAATTCTGGGGGCTGTGTTGAGTGCGATCAGGACATAGCCACCCACTTCTTCAATAGACTGTAGAGAAATAAAAATAAAAGATGGTTGTGAACTGAAGTCAGTGGTTTTTACGCCACAACAGTGACACACTGGTATACAGCAGGCTGCAATCCTTATGAAGGATCTGCTGGGAATTGGAAAACCAGTTTCTGGAAGATTTCTTTTTCCCAAACAGCAGTACAGGAAAATGTCTGCAGCACTCAGGCCGGTCAGGATCTTTATTCAGGCACTGCACCGCATGTAGCCATGTCCTTCACTGCTTGGCTGCATATGATGGACCTTTTCCTAAGTTTACTTAACTCCCAATCAGAATTTGTGGGTCCTGTTAAAGTTGACATTTTGGGAAGGAAAGACAATGTGGACATGACTTGGTGGTTGTTGTTTAATTATTTTAGTCATTTAGCTGCATAGTAATTTTACTACCTTATAAAATCCTAAGAGAACAACCAACTAAGACGGGACATTTCATGGGTTCAATGTTAAAAATAATCTATAATATAGTTTAACAAATAAGACCCATTTTCCTTCACTTATTTGAAATGAAATTAAATGAAAAATACTCTATTCGTCCCAAAGGGAAATTGAAATATAATAATGACATCAAAGAATTACAAAATGTTCACAGTGTTTTCAGTAAAAAAAACCTACAATACAAGTTACATTACCACTTTTTTAAACAGGTTATTCTCTAAGGCATCACATACTGTAGTCCACCAGCTCTAAAAGACAAATAGTTAGGTCGGCATATATGCAAGTCAGGGTGAAAAAGAAAGGTGACGTCTCTTAGCATACAGACAAAACTCAGAGCATTTTTTATTTTGTTTATGAAATCTGAAATGCTGTCAATGTTCAGAGAGAAAAAATGAAAATGACTAAAAACTAAATGTTCAAAAGTCCCCCTTTTAAAGTGGAAATCTGGAACTGCAGCATCACTTCGGCTGACTGCATCTTCTGTGCCTTTGTAGGCAAGGCTGAACATAAATGTGTCGGCCCTTTATCACATCTGCCCAGTCCTCACAGCCTTGTAGCTTCACCTGAGATTTAAGTAAATCTCCCACCAGAAGATTATGAACATAGTGAAACATTCATTATACAGAACATACTCATTCTTCAATGGGTTAAAAAAATCTGAACCTATGTGATTAGAGTAAGAAAACTGCAGTTTTTTACCTTTAGAAAGGACAGGTCTCGATGTGCTTCCATGTAGGTGATCTCCAGGTTCTCTAGGACAACAGTGCAGTTGCTGTAGGTCTTCACCATGTTCAGGTAGTGGTCATCTTTAGTCCCCAAAAGGTTTAAACGGTTGGTGATACCTTGGCATACTGTAGGAACAACAAAAACACAAGACAGTAATGAATTCAAAACAAAACACATCAGCATTGAATCATCTGCTTCAAAAGACAAAAGAATGAATCCAAAGTCAGATTATTGCAAACATCTACTTCTTATGCAACACACTAGCTCAATTTATGACTTTCTGTGTGTCCTGTTATTGCTTAACTTGGTCTGCACAATCCCAGCTTGGCCAGGTTTAATGTGAAAATAACAGATCTGGTTTGCATCTATGACAGAAACGAAATCTGAGTGACGAAGCAGGTTCTAGCTCATGGGTTAAAATGAGATGGCTGTATTTGTTCTGGCTAAGGCCTACATCTTTCTACAGAAATATAGAAGAGTTGAAACAACCATCTCTAGGCCTATTGGGGTATTTCAAAGAAAAACATTGCGTCACAGATTCCATGAGTTGCGAGAGCCTGTCTCGAAGGAAATTTAGAACTCTGAATCTCATAATTAAAAACAGGCCCTGCAAAAACGCTTAGTTTTAAGACAAAATCTTGACATGGCAAAATCTAAAATATCAGGATAATGAAGGCTGTGATACTGATAAGAAAATACAAGAAGAATGTGTGTGTTTAGACAACTGGTTGCCTTTGGCTGTGATGTTCAGTCATCCTCAGCTGGTCAAACAGGTTCTGAGAGGCAATGAAGACATAGTCAGTTGTTTCAACACCGTAACCCTCATCCTACATAGAGCCATACACATAAACAAAACATTCAGGATTCACATTTAACAAGCAGTTAGTTTGCTTTGTTTTTAAGTATTTAAATTATTTTGATTTCGCTTGAAAAAAAAGAGAAAAACAAAAAGGTTCAACTTCCTGTTTATTAGAAGTGACATTGCTACTGTAATGCTTCAGTCACATTCCTCAACAAGTTTGCTCTTGAGAGCGAGAAAATTCAAAACATGTAACCTAAATTCTGACACACCTCACAAGACATACAAAAGTGATGGCACTGAGGCATATCAGAACTGACAAATCAAAGAAAAAGATGCATCATGTTTCAGCTCATGTAAGCAAAGTTTTTTGCTTCCACTGTGCTTTTCACTCATGCTGTTGACTTTACACACCCACACCAACCAGCAGTGAGAACAACCTAATCAGTGTGAATTAGGAATAAACAGCTGGCAACAACCCTCCCTCTTCTTCTTCCTCATTAGTTTGTCCCTGAGGGATCTCCTTGACTTAAACCCTGGAGTCTGTCGGCCTAATGCCATGGTAACAGAGGCAGACAAGCAAAAGTAAGCTGGTTGTTTTAATTAGAGGGAGCCATGTGAGATGTAATTAGCCTCATAATTATTGCTCAGATTGCTAAATCAAAGTGTAATAAACAAAAGGTTGTTAGAATTTTGCAACTGTGATTTGTAATGATTTAAAGCAACCCAAAAAGGACACTACAAATTTTGGTTATGCTAATCTCTTTGTTGTTATGCCACATTTAATATATAAATAACTCCTGTGATAAGCAGTAAAGGTTGACAGGTGACTAAAGGCGCAGCTAACTTCCTCTACCTGAAGTTCACACTTTGACACTCCTAAACAAGGAAGAAGTAGAAGAAGAAGAAAAAAAAAAAGTTTATTGCTCAAGCATGCAGGTGTGTAGCTAGAGTAAACACTATCCAGTTGTTGGTTTCATAACTATGTGCAGGTGGTGAATGACCTGATATTCCAGAAACATTAACTAATTTTCTCATTTTTTTGCACATGAGAAAGAAATGGGCTCAATTTCATACAAAACATAACTTTAATTCTTCTTGCATACTCATATCTGAACTGGTTGTTTCTCAGAATGTTTCCTCAACATGGAAACTACCTTCCTGCAAGCAAGGCATCAACAGCAGGTAGAGAGTAAAACAATATTTTCACACTGGGAGCCCTTTTTTTTTTTCTTTCTTCTTTTCTTTCATTCAACCTGACTCAAATGTAGTAAAACACAACCATCGTCAGACTGTGACAATGTGGGAGCAAGGGTGGAGCTTTCGGTGATGTAACTGATACTGTGACAAAGACTAATTACAGATTGCTTCACTGACTCCAGCTGTACTGTCGTCACAAAATGTTCAATTCTAGCAGCAAGGAGTGGCAGTTCTGATATACATCAGTACTGTATGTGTGTGTTCGCTGGCATGTGTGCATGCATGCATCACTGTCTGCAGTAGATAATATTCCCTGGATTGAGCTGCACTGATCGGCACCCAGTCAGAGCTCAACAAAAGACTGGATAAACCCAATCATTAGTCATCTAAGCTTGTTGCAAAGTGCGGCTGCATATCATTCTTTTGATGTTTACTTGGGGACTAGTGCTGGAAGTCAAGGGTGTGTGACTTGATATTTGTTTCTTGAGGCTACATGATCTGCAAGGCTATAAGAAAGAAACTTCAGTTTATCATCTGAGATAATCAGTTACTGTTTGAGTCCAGTTTAAGTGTATTCACCTAGACTTCAAGCCAAAAAGGCAACTTAGTGGAAGGTATGAATAAAGCCTGTGTTTGTCTGCAGACAGGTTTTCTCTGGTAACACATGGGGGCATTGCAACTGTGTGAGAAACACTTTGCAGGTATGTAGTTCAAACAAAATAAAGATCCAGCTTGAAAATCTGCATTGTCTAATACATGGATATCAAGTAAAGGGTACTGACAGAAAGTAGGCCTGGGTGTCCATGGCTGCATCCCCCTTCCCCACACACACACTTTCATTTAAAAAAATAACTGCTTTATAGGGCAAAAACCAAAACATTTTGACAGTGAGAGTGGGCTGATGTGACGCTGCATGCATGAAATGAAAAATTACAGGAAAACCATTATGATATATTGAAATCAACACAAAACAGTGGAAAACAAATCCTAAAATGACTATTTGTGACTTTTGTGTTGAAACAACATCTCTTGTGCAGTATATCTTAGCTTGCTAACACTCAGGTGCATTTTAAGCTTATAACCAAGCAGACCTCTGAATTGTTGTTCCAAATGTAGCCGGCATTGAAAGTCTTGTGTGTGAACTTATGTTAACATTTTTGTTAACATGCATGTCTTCTTTTTTACAAAAGCTGTGTTAGCACCAAACTGTAAACTGCAAACTATTTCTTTGATATTTGAAGATGAGAAACTTATTTTTAGAAAGAAAAGGGGTTCAATTCAGCAGGGTATAAAACCAAATACAAAATTTACAACAAACATTTAGGACACATTAATTAAACATGAAAATATAAAATATATAATGACATGTAACAAAATCAGCCAAAGGGAAAAAAAGTCAAACAAAATGTTTTTGAGGTTATATTTAAATCTGAGTGAAAAACCGCATTATTTTTTCTAGCAATGAGAGGAAAGTAGTGAGCATCCACACATTTAAACCAAATACTTACCAGAAATGGTCAACCAGTGGCTTCCTTTCTCCCAGTGAGCCATCCACTATACAACTAAATCATTGGGTTTCATACATTTCCAGACAGCAGGAACAGTCCTGCTGTTTTCTCTTCCTCTCATTCACTACCTGTAATTCAATTACACTCTGTCCAGAGTCTGGTGATCACATTATCTGAAAACTTATACACGATTAAAGGAAACTAACAATGCTAACTGACAGGACTTGTTTATTTCTCTCTCGAAGTCAACAGCAATATGACAAAGAATCTCATGTAACTCAATCTGCAGTGTTTCTCTGCTGATAACAAATCAATGCCAAGATTAATTACAGTATAACAGGGAAATTATAGTTACCTCTCCCATATCTATGGGAGTGAATGCTAAGAGGATGGTGATAAGAGAGACAGACAAACAAAAACATAAACAATCTGTTTTTATTGGTTTAAAGTTGCAGTTTCTTAGTGTTGCTTTGCCTCTAGTTCCCAAACCCTTTGACATCAAGAGGAACATAAATCTTCCAAAGCTTGCTATCAATGCGTGAAGGGAAAAAAGCCACTTCTTTCATTCTTTCAGAGCTTTCAGCTCATACTTCCTGCTCTCTCATTTTCTGTACTGCTAATTTGCAGGAAGACACGAGGGATAAAATGTCATATAAAGACAAAACCAGCAGTATGTGCTTTTTGTGAGGTGTCCCACCTTTTAATAACTCTAAAATTCCTGAAATCCTGCACTCCGTTAAGGGGAAATGCAATCATCCTTTGCATGGGAAATGCACTAATCCCTTAAGAGAAAACATCTTGGGGCCTTTAGAAAAGAAAGAGGGGCCAGTAAAGATTGGAGAATATCCCCATTCACTCCTCCCCTGTGAATGAATCAACACAAGCTACCTCTGACATCTCAGGAAGTTGATCTTTGCACAGGGTCGGCTCAGATGGCTACCCTTCGACTCTGAAGCAGATGGTAGCTGATTGTCGTCTCCAGGGGAGGCTGACATGAGGATGGATTAAAAATAAACTCAATGTACTATTTGTGACGGAGAACTGATGGAAAGGAAGTGAGAGAGAAAAAGAAACCCAGAAGAAAAGAAGAAGAGTCAGGAGTGGTTTGTGGTTAAGTCAGCAGAGCCGTAGATGTGGGATATGATGGCCAGCTGTTGGGTCAAACTGTGGAAATGGGGAGTGTAACGCCTCACATTTGACGCATGAAGGTGGATGACCTTTCCCTTGAGGCCAACAATAGGGACAAAACTTGGGAGTGGTGAGCTGAAGAACACAAGCAAATGCAGCATTCTACTGAATACGTCACATTTCATGTAAACATTTAAAACCCAGAGATTACACTCTCTGGCCCTGCCAGAGTTTGAGCACAGTCTGTGAAGTTTAGTCTGTTGAAAGCTCAGCAAAGTGACCAAATAAAGACCAAAAAGGCTGATGTTTACTCTGTGCTCTCTAGGAGACACTCCAGATACCTGTGGCTGGGCCCATGATGTTGTTTACTCTCCACCTCAGTAAGGAAACTGTGGATTTAGGTTCTGCACAAACACAGGAAAAAATATGTACACTCACTCTAAACTGTGACCAGCATTTAAAAGACCTTTAGGCCGTCATCAGTTATCCCTTTTTAGCCGTTCCAGGTCTGGTTATGAGACATGGTCTTGTCTCAGATCAGTTCATGTTAGAAACTGTTCTCAACCACGAAAACTGGGTCCAGAGAGAAACTCAGTTACTGTCTGGTTACATTAAATGTCTGTGGAGATACAAAAGTGTGCACAATGACAGACTTTGGTACAACTTTGAAGAACTAAATATTGGTTAATGTTTGATTATTTAGACAAGAGTTAAATGTTTTGTTTAACTTCTTTTTGCAAAAAAAGTTAATTCGGTTTCTATTTAATATGAGAGGCCTGAATCAGAAAATGAAATTAATGTCCACCTGGTTGTTTACACAGATTAAGTTTAGCTAATTATTCATAACACATGGATAACTTGACAATATGAAAGTTTTGTGTTACTACTGGGAGCAAGAAGCTGTGAGCACCATGCTAAGGTAGTGGTTAAAAATGGAGGCAAAAATAGGGAAATCACCTGTAGCTGGCAAGAGGTATAAGAGATAGTTTATTTTTGTACTTTCAATAAACTCTTTGATTTTGAAACATTATTTATTCCATAGTTGTCCTTCTTACTTAAAAGAGCATTTCATTATATTCTTTGACATTGTTTCAGCTACCACTGTGAATAATAATGCTTCACATTTATAGTCAATGATGTTCTGATTAATTATTAATACTATCCAAGACAGAAAATAAATTAACAGAAGATAAAGGAAACGGTATTACACAAATCTGGAATGATTTCACCATCATGTTGCAACATTTGTATGATGAGCCTAACAGAACAACCCGAATAATCTAGTAATAATCAGAAAATCTCCCCCATGCCTTGTTGGAAAGCCTGTTGATAGTGCTTTAAAGGCACCAAACAATTCCACTCCTGTTACTCCAACTCACACAACTCCAGCCACATTTAAATTCCAATAAAGCAGCCACCATTCCCCTGAAACGTTCCAATGTTCAACCCACTTCCTTTTTTAAAAGTCCAGACATTCTCCCCATTGAAGCCCATTCTATCCAAGACAACTCACCACCCCCACCCAACCCCCCTATTTTTTTTTCCCTCTTTCTCCTTCACTGTTAAAACTATACTCCTCTTCAATCCCACAGGAAGCTTGAGAGGAAGACTGGACAGGGAGTGGGCGGCAAGCATGCTGCTACTAACTCAAAACTCCACATTGCGTCCCCCAACACCCCGTCCCACCACAACCACCCACCCTCACCAAAATCCTTCTTCCAGAAGCCATCACTGAGCCATGCCTGGAAAAGAGGAGCAAAGAGAGAGAAAAAGAAAAACACAAGAGAAGAGACCCACACATTTCACACATTATTCCAGAAAGAGAGAGCAGCTGTGATTCGGGAATCCCCTGTTGGTTTAAGCATTCCCCGAGCAGAGCAGCAGGCTCAAGTTGGAGCACCCAAATGAAGAGGACAGATAACTCTCACTTCATCTAAACAAAAAGAGATAGACGCTCTTTGAGGCAGTCGTTTTGCTTAAGGACTTCTTATTTTTAGCCTGACTGCTGATGGGCCAATTTCTGTGTAGATCTAACCGCTCTTTTGCAGCGTTGCCTGCCAAGAACTCGGTTTCTACCTTAGTCATGTCTCTAGCAACTCTTTCCCACTAGAGTTATCACAGAGAATGACCCCATAAAAGGAAAATTCTACCAAAGCCTCAGGGTTTGAGTTAGTAAGCTTTACTCTGTTGCTCAGCTCTTACTCACCATTTCAGGCAAAGCTTTACACATCAGCGGGCCCTCAAATCCACTGATGAGTAGTTTCTTCCTCTTCCACACTGGCAGAGCGCAAGACTCAGGGACAGATGAAGCTCAGGAGATAAGTATATACAGCTGAGGAGCTCTCATAATTTTCATCACTGTGAAAGGGTGTTTTGTTACATATTTTGCTGTTCTCACTAAAAGCATGACCAATTTAATTTGCACTGGAAAGCTTGGGAGAATTTAGTAACGTCTTCCTGATGACACATGAAACTGAAATGTTTGAAATGCTACAGGGTACCACTGCCAAGAACTTGAGGCCCAAGGGAGTGCAGTTAAAATCCACAGAGCATCTTCAAAACAATTCTATCCCCACAATAGCAACATGAACAGCGAGAACTGTGCTAGTTTTTCATCAAACACCCTCCCCAAAGCCCACGGCTCAGATTTCTTCCATTGTTAATGTGCGAGGTGTGAGGCTGTTCCTTACAAAGAAAAGGCACATCGCACATGGTTAACACAGCTCCACAACAATATCCAAAGCTTGCTTAAGATAATTATGACTGAGGAGGTTGTTGTTTCAAGGCCACCCCCTCACCATAGAGACACAAAAAGGCTTTTAGCACAACTGAAGGCCGGGCTGCTTTCCGTCACTCATCAAAGGCATGAGACTTGGCAGACAAGACCCTTTTCCTGCTATCAGCTATACTGCTGAACACAAGGACCCTGGCTCAGATGCATTGTGGATGAAACACGCACTAAGATCCCTCATAGCTACTCCGGAGAGTGGACAAAAAGAGGAAAGACCAACACTGAAACCCTGCCTAACATTAAGATTATCCAAAGTCCAGTTTCAGGATAAAAAAAGAATGATATAAAAACAATGACTTTTTATATAGTAATCATCCTAATACTGAAGTGAAACTTTTTAACTCTTTTACACAATGCAAATATTTGGTTATGGGATGTCATATCCTTGGCACTGAAATCTCACCACAATGTCCATTTAAAAGACACATTTATTTATCCTCTTTTTGTTATGATGTCATGATTAATATCATTAAGCATCAGTAAGCCTAGTACCAAAGTCAAGAAAATATTCCAACTTGTTTCCATGTCAACTTAAATAATTTTGCACAAATAAAGCAGCTATAGCCAATAAAAACAACCCTGAGGTGAGACTGAAAATGAGCATCCATCATTATATGATATCCCCCATCTTTAAAGAATGATGCTGTTAAAAAACCATTGTTTAAAGAGATTTGGCATTGCTTGTGCTTCATGCATAAAAAATTCTGTAACTTTGTTTGTTTAATATACCACCCATCTGCACCTCTAATTCAAACTTACAGCTTGCAAGTATTAAAAAAAATCCAATTCAGTTGGCTGTTTAAAAACCCTTTGACCTGAAAATCCAATATGGTTTTCAGTGTTTTTAATCTTTTCTAAATCTTCTTGGTGCTTGATTATTACAATAATACTCACATAAAAAGAAAACAAGTGGAATCATATTAAAAATAAAATCTCAGGCTGCTGCTTAATCAGCTCAGGAGGAAGCTGTTGGTGCAGAGGATATACTGCAGGTCCAGAGGGCTAATCCTTTCTTCCTGGCACAGGACCAACTATGCACTCCAGGGTATTTCTACCCGTCCCATTCTCAACCTGGCCACGCAGCTATCAAGCTCAAGTAGTTTGCTATGAAAATTAAAGTACAGCTGTAGACAATGACCATCTATTGATGCCCTAAGTGGTATCAGGCGGTAATATGAAGAAGTTCACATGTAAATACTTACAATACAAGGCTCACACTTTAGTGGACTCTTGGCACATCTGGGTTAAATCAACCTGCAAACTCAACAAGGAAAACACCTTCCTTTTTTTTTCCACAAAGCTCTGGCTTCTGTTATGAAAACATGCAGTAATGAAGATGTTCCGCTCAAAGTCCCACCAGGAAATTAATTCTGGGCTCAGTGAAACAATGGTGTTGTTGAAACTTACTGGGCAATTACAAAAGGTGCAACACTGGGGGAGTGGAGTACATTATGCCTTCGAGCTGCAGGAGTTAAAGCACAGATCAGCCCTGTGACAAAGCCTTGCTGCGGCTACAACACTGAATAATGCTGTCGCTCATATTAATGGCTGCGATGAAATACACTTTACGATGCTTATGAGATCTCTGAGAGCTGATACTGGCTTGTAAAATGATCAAACTAAAGCAGTCAAAATGTTGACATCATCTTTTGGTCATTTAACACATCCTGCTGCAATATATAGCCATTGTCCTTATCACTGTCCTTGGTATAATTTAATGAGTCTCTTCATAAGGAGAAATGGTTTTTTACTTGAGATGAATGGTGTCACATATGATGCTGTCCTTTTCGAAGTTTTGGAAAAAAAACAAAAAAACAAAACAGATTTTTGATAATTTTAGCGTTTAGATGCACTGTATTTATTGTGTAGATTCATAATAGGCTGTGCTTTAACAAAAAATAAATTAAAACCCAACCATTTATCTGTGCTTTGCTTTTAAAACTCATTTGCAAATGTGAGCATGCTTACACATTTAGATTATTACCCAGGGGATTCATACAGGGCTGCCAAGATCATAAAAGATTTCCAACAAATAACTGCAATCAGCAAATTTATACTTTTTCCGGTAATCTTATGACACCGTTAGTTTGAAGTTGACCTCTGTATTACTGTCAGACTGCTACCTTAAAGTCACAGAGATCTGCTTTTTCATTTGACTCAAAATGTGCCAGAAAAACACTGATGTTGTTTTTGAGACCGAATCTATGATCTAAATGCCAATTTAACCTCACATAGATTTAAAAAAAAAAAAAAAAAAAAAAAAAAACTATAAATGTTCAAAGGTATGAAAAAAAATAAATGGTGACACTAAACCACAAGAGAAGACTAAGTGGAAACAGGAGGAAATGACATGACTGACGTAAATTCAGCTTTCTTCCTAACGGAAAATAAAAACACTTCTGATCATTGTCCTAAATGTTCACATAGTTATGTAGTAACTGGGACCGGTCTAAAACAATAAATCTACTCAACACATCAGTGATGTAACTTATCACTATATAAGAGTTTAGTCTTTTTAATATTTTGAGGTAAAAACAAATATTTTTAATGGAATATTTTTGTGTACAATACAATAAAATCACCTAAAAGGACTCTTTTAGTCTCCTAGCATCGTAACGTTTAGCCTTCAGGCATGCCTTTCTCCTCTATGTTGACATAGGGCTGTAAAGTCATGTCTACATGGCAAGTTAAGGTCAAGGAAGACACACAAGTGTCTGTGCTAAAAAGGGAAACAAAGCCATGAATAAAGACCCTTTTATTCAGAGAGCTATTCATACTCTCTGCTATTCATACAATTAGAGTCTTTCACGTTTTCTTTTCCTTGTGCGATTTTTCCCTGTAAAGCATTGTCTTTAATCATCTTATTTGAAAACTTGCCTGAAAACCAAAATGTATTTACTCATTGTTAGCTTTCTGTAAGACACACAGCTCTGAGGGAAGTTCAACACAATAGGAACCATAAACTGAAAGCTCGCTTTGGACACTGCAACATGGACTGTTCAGAGATGTTAAAGGGGTCTAAACTAAAAACAAATTCTGAGTTAGCTAGCAGGCAAGTAATCACATATGTTTATGCTGTCTGTAAGAGAGTGCCTATGTACTTAAAGCACTGATTAATTGGTTAGTGAACTATTTGTCTTTTAATGCTGCCATCCACGCAAAACAGACTTCTTCCTTCACTGAAGCTGCTTTTGTTTTCTTTGAAGAGAACGTGGTATATGTCAGTCCTCATGGACTAAATGAGGCAAAACACTGTCTTTTTATATTTAGCTAGTTAATGCTTTTGACTACCATAATTTCAGTAAATACCCTAAAATTATGTCTGGATTGACACAACCACACCCTTGCAATGAAGCATGTAATACTTTAATAATTGGAAAAGAAAGCACTCTTTCTTATGAGTAGCTAAGCGATGAAAACTGGCAACAAGACAAGTCTGATCAGGATACTTTTCAAAAGCATATTTAGTTACGTTTTCTGCAAATGAAACAAATACAAATATTGTTTGATGTTCACTCTCAAGTAAGCCAGAAGCTTTCATAGATACAATCTTTACCATGCTCATCATGTCTGTCATCTTTACAATCTCCACCGTTTACAGTTGTTAAGTATGAATGCAGCTAAACTTCGTTGCAACAGACTAGAATGATGTTGGACTAATGAGAAAAAGCCTAATACTTTAGGTAAAAACTATTAACATATCCAACTTCCTTTAAATCAGGATGCAAAGCAGGAAGTCCCCCGCAAACGTAGGAGATTACATTTTAAACATCATCTCTTCCAATAGTTTTCACACATGCAAAAATTCATATACAAAAGCCTGACAAATGAACTATGATGTCCTGGCCAAACCACCAGTTCAAGTCCCAATGTACTATTTATTTTCTAAATAGACCACACAGACAGAGGCTGAATACTATTAGGGAGGCAAGTTACTGGGATCAGCCACCACCCTTCAAACAATGCCTTCTTCTAAAATATGTTGAGATGAAGATTTGTTTGTGAAGGCATTGTTCTTCTCCCTGCAGGGGATTTCTTTTTTGGGGCAAGCACAGTTTGCAGCTCTGCTCTGCAGATTGACCTGCAGGTCATTAAGGGAGATGACAAACCAACAGGAGGTCTGCAGGATGATGGAGAGACACTCATCTGCAGCTTGGAAGCTATAGTGAAGCTGCTAAACGGAACAGGCTAAGGCCTCTTTGATGATGAACAATTAAACAAGAACACAAATGCTGAAGTCAAATATCCTTCATCCCATCCTACTGTTGTTTATACAGCTCCAACTTTCCTGTTTTTTTTTCACAGCTGTGATTCTTCCTTTGACTGGTGCACCACCTCTGTCCATCTCATTGACATCTCTTGCAGGTTAATAGAGACATAAAGATCCATAGAACTCCGCTATGCTATCCCTTGAGGCTAATATGTTGTTACTGGCTTCTTTTGTTGCTCCCTGTCCAAATCCTGGATGGGAAGATTGGAGCAAGCACAAATCATCAGAGAAAGATATATGGACTGTATGACCTATAACTGCACTATCTGGGTGTGTTTACCAAAAATCCAAACAAAACAATTTAGTATAATTTCAGTTGAACTGAAATATTAAAATTTATTTTAAAAGGTTAAAGTTAACTGGAAATAAACTGAGCACACATACTGTATTCAGTCATTATTTTTATATCTTTTTCTTTCCATTCTTGGGGGTAATACAGAAGGTTTAGATTTTTTCAGCCATGCATGTTTTAATTCAAGACATTTGGGGGCAGCTAATGTTTTTTTTTTTTTTTATTTAACTTCAAGACAAACACAAATACAAGATTTTTTTTTTCCTCACGACACTTTGCTGGATGAGATTGAAGATAACAAAGGGCCTTTTTCCAGCCTATACACCTAGGTCTCTTTCCATTGGATACTCACGTGCACAACCGGCCGATCGTGGAAAGGCCATAAATGCTGTGGATGACTTTGTTACCATGTACAAACAAAGGCTGCAAATTCATTCAATGAGTAACCACACATTCACTCACTTATTCCATGCAGGAATTATACACACTGGTGCAATGGAAGCAAACATATAATTAACAGTAACTGAAGTGCAATATTACTTCATTTTAGGACTACACAATTACCTACTGTATTTTAAATATGTCTCAACAAACATAACAAAAGCTCCTTCACTTGAAACAATGAAAGGCTAAACAATGCCTGTTTAGCCTCAGGTACGTCTACTTTGTGGTAAAAAGATCTCATCCAACCTGCAAAAGTATCTGCTGCCAGATAACCTGCTTTCCACAGAGGTACTATTGTCCTAAAGTGAAACCTAAACCCTTCACCTTGCCCGCAGTTCCACAAAACCTACCACTCAGACAAGCTGCAGTTTCTCAAAGCAAGTAGAGTGGGTGGCCAGAAATTACACTCCAGCTCCCACGGCTTCAACTTCTAAAGTTTTTTTTCTGAGAATGGCTGCAGCAGACGTAGGTCTGGGAAAGTCGTCAGACAAGCACTAAGACATAGTTGCAGCAGTAGCAGCAGTATCAGGACCACTCCGGACTCTAGGATTACACAGGATGATAAGCTATATTTCACTACCATTTCCACAGAGTGGGCTTTTATGAAAGAAAATGGCATAGCTTTTCTTTAAAAAGATGGGAAAAAACAGATGATTGATGAGAAAAACTCAACACACAGGGAAAAACACTTACTCAGGATGCTGAAATGCACTACAGGAGTAAAATTTTATCATGATTCAGCTCAACTTTTGCAGGTGTGCAAGCACACTTAAATGCAGCACTGACTGAGCTAAACTTAACACACATCTATTATTTTTAATCTTATTTAGTAAATAACTGAAAATAACCTATTAACTCTGAAAAAGCATATTGGTATAAGCAGGTTATTCAGTGCCTAAAGCACGCCTCGCATTAGGGATTAAGGACTTAGCTGTTGACATGCTCCTGTGATTAGTTTGATCTTTCACAGGTTAACTCACTGACACTGGCAGGCTTACTGCATCTCTGCACTTTAGCAGCATTCTGAAGAGAAATGTATGTTTTTATATTTTGGTGTACAATAAAAAATGTAAATCATGTCCTGAGTTCCACTTCAATCTGAAAAAGGAGTCCAATTAATTGCAAGATCAGTCCCTCTGAGAGCTAAAGCATCTCTTACTGGTAGTTGGCAGCTGGCATTATTCGCAACCCTCTCCCACAGATGACGGTTAATAAACTGAGCACACCAGTGTGCAGGATGAGGATTGTTTTTATTATCTACCAAGAATGGAGCCTAGTTTGACAGCCCTTGCAGGCTGTCAGGGTGCAGCAGACTGACAGGTGGGCATCCTGTGGGAGAGAAAGCTCACTGCATCATCACACCTCAATTTTACTTTCAAAAACATTCAATGTTCGGCCCAGGTCTGCAACTAGACACAAGCAGAATAGCAGTGCACGATAAGGAGTAACTGAGGTATTTTATTTTTTTAGCAAGCTAGCAAAGCTAATGTTGGTTCCATTAATTGGTAGACAAAAAAAAATAAAAATTCCAAATTACTTGATATTAATGTGTCTGGAAAATGGGGTGGACAGTGGCAAAACTCAGCTTCTTATACATTATTCTACACTTAAGCAGGGAAATACAGGTGAGGGAATGTGTTGACCCTGCAAACTAATATAGTTGCTAACAACAAAGTTGCTCCTTTGGCATGGAGCTTTATTGGAGCATTAGCATGCTTGCTAGAAACATTTTCATAAATTTAGATGCCAGTTTATTATTATTTTTATTTTTGTCGTATTTCAAGCCACTTGATGATGTCTCATTTGCAGTAGTCTACTGTTTTTCAGACCCCCTATGCCTTTTGCAGTGCTATCACGCAGTAAATGTTTGAGCATGTTAAAACAGTAAATGGCTTAAAATATTGTATTTTGAGGAAAATTGTCATAACTATAGGAGTCAGGCATTAAATACAACATACATGATGGGTTATATCTTTTTGACCCAACTGAAGAAGCATTAGCACCCTTAGACAACAATGAAGACTGTACCTGTTTCCACACCTATGCCACTCTAATGACACCATTTGACTAGCTTAATAAAAAGAGCCATGCACATAAACCTGACACAAAACTTAAGAGGAAGTGAAAGTAAACACAACTAGTTGCTGTGGCCATATACAAGAAGAGAACTGAAGTTTTCAGGAATTTGTTTCAGTTACGTCGAATGGGTAAGTCGAAGATTATATCATTTGAACAGAAGATAACCGTTATGTATGCAAACAGCATACAAGGCATACTCTTCACTACCTAAAATTTAAAAAGTTGGCTTACATTTATAAATTTACAGAAGTTTAGTTAATTGACAAAATGGCGGAAACACTGGTCATATAAAGAGCACCTTAGAGAGGCAGGGTATTAAAAGATTAGAGTAATTTTCACATTAAAGTCAGTCCTAAAAGATATGGAGGTTTTCTATTGGTGGTGTGATTTTACAGACTTGTTTCTTTCTACAATGTTCATTAAGAGGGTTGTTTACTTAATGTAGAAAAAGTGCTGAATAACTGTTTACATAAGAAATTGTATCACTTTAATAGTTTTGTAACTCAATGAAAAAAGTACAGAGGTGTAGTGATAACTTGTAATTACAGAAAATCTTAAGAAAACTTTCAAAGACTGAGTAATATACACAAATATTCTACATTTCTACCAAGATCACAATTAATTTCAAGTTTTGCTCAGCCAAGTGTAAACTGATGACCAGGTGTTCACTTGCTTCCTAGCAACCCAAGCACTCTTCAAAAGGGCAAACAAACATTACCAAATAACACTGAAATGTCAACAATCCCCCCCAAAACATACATATCTTGCTTTGGATATTTTAAAATAAGCCCAAGGATTAAATGCTTCTCTATCTTCTTCAATGTGCATTACAGTTGCTTATATTTGATCATGCTGGTGCGGATGTGCATAAAGTCCAGATTTAGAGGTGAAAGAGTTAAGATAAGACTTGACCACAAGGGCTGGTGTTTGCATCATTTATAAAATTTATTTTCTTTGTCTATAAATTCTTGTTGTCATTTGCTATTTTGAATGGTTTACACCAAACTTTCTTGTTTAGGTTTAGAATAAAAACAGTATGGGACAAACACAAAAACACTCTTCTAGTACTGCTTTGATCAATAACAATAATCAAGTTGTACAACATTCCACAACACTGTACGACATCTGTCTGTTTTGACACAAAATTGGACACCGAGTGGAAGAAAAACAGTGTGCCACATAGAAACATCTGTCCCAGCCCATGTGGCTAAGAACAAAATCCAGACACAGCAACCTTAATTTAAACTGTCAATTGTGTATTTATCATTTCCCTGGCAGTGGAAATTGGATCACTTAGAAAAAAAAAACAGATACATAAAAAAAAGAGAGATAAAAAAAAAAGAGTATTGCATAATAGGGTATCTAAGCTACAGATGCTCATTACTAATCACTTGTGGTGTTAATAAAAAAATTAATTTACTATGGGAAACTTTCTGCTCTGATTTGTTTTGGCGCTCAGAAATATTTATTCTGCCTTTTTGGCTCACAAACACTTATGATTGGTTATGGATTTCAGAAAACCCGAATTGATTGTGACTTGTCAGACCAAAGAGGACAGATGCAGGCTTCACCTGTGCTGCTGGCACTGAACACAAATGCTTATCAGCTTGTGAGGAGGAACAACACAGCAAAGAGTGCAAGCATTATTGAATCATGAAAATAGGCAGTTACAATCATTAGTGACACTACAGGCTACTTTCTCTCCTGACATCTGGGCTTCATAGTGTGTGAACTCAAACCAACAGGGAGAGAATGTTTGTTTTTTTGTTTCTTTGTTTTAATCTCACTAACAAAAACGTCTATCAATGAGTAGATGGATCATTCAGTCACATACAGATGTCAACATCAAAGCTAAACAAAAAGATAAAAAAAAACTACAAAAACTAGAAAACACTGCAATATTAAGGAATGTGATTGGTGTGAGGTAAAAATGAAGTTTTTCTGTTTTAGTGCAATCAAATGTTGCAAGGTAGCAGAAAGCTTCAGAGACCAATAATCAATAAATTCCCCAGTAAAAACACTCAAAGATAAATCCCAATCCTAAAAAAAAATGCATCTGTTTTTTTATGAAGGAAACAGTTCAAATGGAAGTGGGGGAACTTATGCCAGCAAATCACTCAATCAACATCCCCTCCCATTACTATCATAATCATCCTCATAGTTGTACTATTTACTCATTTAAGTAAATGGCCGATTTATGACCTTTCTGCAACACTTGAAAGTATCCATAATCAATATGGATATGTGCTCTCACTGCAGACTGTAACTTTACTTCAGCCTTTCTGAGTCTTCAACCAAGCAGCAGCTCTGTGAGAAACTTTTCGCTCATGTAGGATCAAGTTTCTCTGCGGTTTCGTGACCAGCCAGACTGATTTCTCTGAGATTTATGTAAATGTTGGACAAACAGAGTGGAAAGCGAAAGCCTGCCGTTTGTCTTTACAACCCAACAACGGGCAGCCCTACGTACCTTTCTTTTCCGCTTGAACATGGTAGCCCAGCCAGAGCAGAGAGGTGAGACTGACCCACTTGAGAAAACGGCTTGCCATCGTGTTTTCGAAGCTCCAGGGGACAAAGTGTCATTCCATGCCAACCAGACGAGATATTCCGCTTTGAGAAAACTTTAGAAACCTCTTTGCGTCCCTCCCGTTAAGTAGAAGACTTTTCCTCCTCAGAAAAAAAGTCAGACTTTGACAGTTCCTCCACCACGCAAAAATCTCCTAAAGTCTGAGCCTGAGCATTTGGCAGCGAAGACAAACCACTGGCTGCTCTGACGTCAGCAGGAGGAAGGACAGATGCGCGTCTCGCGCTGCTCAGGTGCAGACTGATGAGCCCAAATCAGAAATTAACAGTATTTTCTGTCGTTTACGGTACATAGTTTTCAGTAAATGGGATACAGCGCGAAAAGCATCCATCATATGAACAAACGAACACAAAAGGTTCGTGATAAGAAATGAACTGAATAAAGTTGTAAAGACACCAGTAGCTAGTTGAAAATAATGTTTTTAACACTCACTAACAGGAACCCAGCCATTTATCATTCTGTAGATTCAGTAAGCTTGTATGGCTTAATTTAAAGAGCACTTTAACGTTGATGAAACAACTTTAATATACTAAATCATGTTGATATTAATATGTGTTCTGCTGCAAACTGAAGGTAACTATACTTATTTATTTTTATTTTTTTTTACCCTTTCTGCTAATAAAATTGAGTGGTCAAAGTTGTTTAACACTGCTGACATTCTTTATGACCTGCACTTTTGGCATCATGTTCTGATGATATTTCTATCGGCAGTGCTGTAAAACAACCACCCAGTTGTTGCATGTAAGTAAAATTGTACGATAGATGCACTTAATTTCAATTATACCATGTACTGATTGTACTTCAGCTTTACTGTATTTATTGCATTTAAGAAGGAAACACTATTGGGAAGGTACAGTAAGGTTATAAGAATTAGAGATCAAGAAAGTAATGGATTTTGAGTACTATAGGGTCAGCTATCTGGTGCTTTGGAAAGTTTGGAAAAGTAATGCGATGGAAATCATTTGGTTGGAATAGGTGGAGAAAAGTGTCAGGTTTGATGTGTGTAAAATAGTATCAGCAAGAATGAAAGGAAATGTGTACTTTAACCGACGCAACTGTTTTTTTTAAAAGCTAGAAAGGTGCACAAGACAGTGGTAAGTGTGGTGGTGATGTATGTTTTGGAGACAGTGGCCCTGAGGCGAAGAGTGGAGGCAGAACTGGAGTTAGCAGAGACTGAAATGTTGAGGTTTTCTTTGGGAGTGACAAGGAATGACAGGATCAGGAATGAGTACATCAGAGGAACAGCACATGTTAGATGTTTTAGAGACAAAGTCAGAAAAGTCAAGCTAAGATGGTTTGAGCATGTATGGAGGAGAGACAGTGAATATATCAGCATATTGACGCTGAGGTCAGAACTAGGCAGCAGGCCCAGAGAAGAACCAAGAAAGAGATTTATAGATGCAATGAAAGAAGATATGAAGTTAGCTGATGTAAGAGAAGATGATGCAGAGGTTAGGTTAGATGAGGCAGGTGATTTGCTCTGGGCTATAAACACATTTATGAGAATGATTTTAATTAACTGATTTTTAGTGCTGGAAAAACAGTTTCACATTTGAAATTTGTGCTTTTCTGGTGGATTTTTATTTCATGTCAGCAGCACAAAAACTCTGATGACCCCAGAATTGTTTTTGATGAATACATATAAAAAGTCAACACAAGAATGATGCATCCAAGATATAAACCTCACTTGAATTAGACCCATCAAAATGAAGCCACGTGTAAGATCTAGCATCCTGTTACTTTTTTACTCTTATTTATTTCTTAATGTGTAGACAAGACAGACTTTTATCAGTATTACCGTCAAGCTGAGGCCGAACAGACAAAATGTTTAGATTGTCAACAGAGCATCAGCCTTGTGGGATCTGAATCTAATAGGACATCCAGCTGCTTAAATGTGTTTGTCGTGCACTTATCAGACTCTATGGGGACAGGAGTGATAGAAATCATTTTTCACATTGGTGTTTATTTCATTATTGCAGCCTAATGGCTCAGCAAATTGTCTTTGGCTGTAATGTTGGAGGAAGAGGTTATTGTGTTGAGTAAAATTATGGCCATTTTTCTCGAGGAGAAATTACCCAATTTGAGGTTTATGTTTCAGATGGGGCACCATAGAAAGCTATTTTCAATGTTGTGGATGTGATGCAACTGTCAATTTAACAGTTCTAACTACTGGAATTGCTAAACAGAAAAAAAGCATGTCATTAATTTAGAGGAAAGATTATAAATGGTCCAAGTGCTTCCAGAGGATCAGCAGAGGTCAATTGTTGCCATCTTAGTTTCAGTGAAAATGCAATTTCAGCTCATTTCAGGGTTGTATATTCAGCTGAGGCTTTGTTTCAGACGTGAAATCGAGGTTTGCCACATACAAAGCTATAATGGAGGTTTGTTAAAGGAGGAGAGGAATTGAGAAAGAAAAGAGTGAAAGAAGTGACCTTGGTATCTCACCATTGGCAAGTTTCTAAATCACTGGCTCTGTTGTGAAATGTTTCACAGAGAGAAATAAAAGTAATCTCAGTTGGTTAAACGTTTCATTGTCCCGTCTTCTCATGCTGCAAGAATTTGTGCTTTCTGCAATGCTGATACAAGCAAAAACACTAAGCAAAAGCAGAATAATGGTCATACCACCAAGGATTTAGAAAACAGTCAAAGTGTGTAGTACAGCATGGGAGATGGTAGCTAAAGTCTGAGAAAACAAAGACACGTCCCATCTTGAATGTGCTCTCATTTTCCATGTTTTTTATTTTAATAAGCTCTATGTGCCAGTATCTGCAACCTTAAGGAACATTATAAATTATCACAGCTCATACTTGCAATTGTTTTAAGAATAAATTAAAATCAAGGCTAAAACAGCTTCAGACACAACTTAAAGTAACATTTGTTAAATTAATGTTGACACAAGGATTCATTAAATGGCTCAGTGAAGTAGAACAGGGAGGGGAGATGGTTTGTTATCCTAAGGGCTTGCTGTCTGAGGTGCATGAATGGGCCGCTGCCAACTCGAGGCATCTCGGTATTTGTAAAAACATATATAGGAAAATAATAACAACCATCACCACCATTGTAGCCATTATTGCTATCAAAACTGTACTAAGAAAGCAGAAAGCCAGAAAGGCAGAACATATGGGAAGACATAAGATTGACTGTCACTCGAAGGTGCAGCATCTGCTGGATGCACACTCACAAACATTTCACTAATTGTGTTTCAGAGAAAGAGCAGAATAATAAACAACACCAGAAAAGTTAAGCAGAGCTGTAGCCACAAAAATGCTGTTGTGAGTATTTTTTTTATTAAACAATAAATTAATTAATTAATTAATTAAACACCACATTTGATGTTTTAGGCTTTTCAAATTTTAAGATTTGATATTTTCCATCTTATGTACAATAAGAAATAAAATACGATAACACAATATTTGTTTAGGTGTAATATGTAAAATCAGGCCATAAGGAATCATGAAGATATTTTTACTTAATTTTGACATGGCCATGACAAAAGAATGGACTGAATAACTGGACTCATATTAAATAAATGCATTAATCTAATTTAACTTCAAAATCTTTTAAAAAAAAAGCATTTTCTTTCACATAAACCACAGCTTATCAACACGGTTTACACAGCAATACAATATTAACACACTTATATACAAGAACATAACTGACTACTTAAATATCAGATCAATAAGCATAAAATTATTATAGATAAATGTAAGCTATGTAGTTTAAAAGGCAAGAAATCTCATAATTAGCTCAGTTGTATTAGCTAATTATCCTAGAAGATGATGAGCAGAGATATTAAAAAGGATTTTCCGAAATAAAAAATATTGATTTCTAAGTTGATAAATCCTAACATCTTCCATGGGCAGATTTATCTATTTAGAAATAGCTGGTCTGTGATCTCAGACCCATCTCTGTTTCTCTGCACTATTTCAGGCGCTTGTCATGGCAGTCTGATAAGACTTGTATTAGATGTGAGTGAATAAATAACAGATTTAATAAAAGCAGTCTAAATCCTGCTTTCAGTTGTATGGTTAAAAATCCTCAGGCATTCAGCACAAACTGTCAAGTACCAATTAATTAGGTTTAATTAGAGAAGCCAGTGAGATTACCTTCAATCTCACCATCTGCCTGCCTCCAGGCTATTCTCCTATAGCTAAACTTGGTAAACAGAACAGTAAAGGCAAATATTTGAATATAGGAATTGTTTGTTCTGCAATACTAATTACACACTCGTACATGCAGATTGTTTTGTTTTCATATAAAGAACAGTAAAAGGCATGCATGGGTCTTATTGCTTTGCTTTTTTTTTTTTAACTTTCCTGACCAGGGCCCCTGGTCTTTGGCTCTGAGCCATGTTCACTTGCCAGAGCATGTAGTCTCCATGGCATCTCAATGGGTTACACAGTACACACCTAAAAGTAAATGAATGAACCTGTTTTAATCCAATTGGAATCCATTTCTCAACTTTTCAACCTGTCACATCCTGTTTCTAAACAGAACACCCTGTTCTCAGTTATGAGTAATGTGAATGATCTCTTGATGGTTATGTGTGTTCAGGATTCACAGGTTATTCTGCTTCGTGGTATCCTAGGCACATATTAGCAAAATAAATAATAACAGAGTGTCAAAACCAGCAAGGTACTCACAGATGCCTGGTTAAGAGCATTTTGATAACAATTTAATTATTCTAGCTGTGTATTCTTGTAGCAGCTCTTATATCAGACTAAATCTTTGTGATCAGTAGTCATTTCATTTCTGAAGTGAGATTTCTAGTGTTTGATGTTACCCTTTCTGATAATGGCCTTTGATAAGGATTTGGTGTTGTCTGTGGTTAAGTCAGGGTATCTTTTCTCAAAGCTTTTTTACTACAAAGCAGTTGCCCATTCAGCCAAATCCATTCAGATCTGTGATTGAACAGTATGCCTATCACCACAGGAAGCCCTTAGTCATTCATAAGCTAAGAGATTAAAAAAACACACAAAAAAAAACAAACCAATACACTGGCTGAAGCAGTGCACATTTTGGACTGAGCAATTCACAAGTATGTTTGTTTGGCAGGAGATAATTAATTCTGTTTGTTGTGCAAGTCAGTTAATAAAATAAGATTGTGGAAATAATTGGCTGGAGTGCCTCATCTTATATGGACAGTGCCCCTCAAGCTGTAGCTCAGATGATTTCTTTTATTAAAACGCTTTGCTTGTCAACTGATCTGTGCAGGACGGACCCAAGACATATTGAGAGGTTTAACTGCAAACTTTGGGCTTCTCTTTAATGCCTTCATGTCATGATTGGCTGTTTGATGTTTATAGCTCAACAATGGAAGGATAAGTGCAAACTATTATTGTTTGTTTTCTGGTTTTTATTGCAAGCAGAAAACACTGACCCATGTAATTACTGTTCTGTAAACATAAAAAACCAACACCCAAAAACCTTTGTAAGATTTTAAAACAAGCATCCAAGTCTCTTTTCTTCACACCCTTCCAGATTGTCATATCAAATCAACGTCTCCTCATTTTCTAGGTTCATTAGTTTGTGTGGGGTGTCCTCAGTGTCCTGGAAAACATGTAGCTGGTGGGCACGTTACTCGATGAAACACTGCCATCTTGTGGCTGTTATTGCTTGAGGCAGGTTGTTGACCATGGTTTTAAAGAGCTGGAGGACCTAATAGTGTCTTGGGAAGATGTTTTGCTCTGGGTCTTTAGGCCAGAGAACTTTGGATTGAAAGATGGGACAAAATATTTCAAGATGAGAGTTCAGAGTTGAACAAACTATCAGCTTTTGCTTTGATTTCTGTGTGCATGGTGGTTATAATGATGATAGATTGTTGTTGAATAATCACTGAAAGCTATAATTAAATATTGTACACAAGCTTGTGATCACTTGACTGAGGATTATCAGAGATTCAGCAGGAGAAACCAAACTACATCTGGTGATCATGTGAACCAGGGCCTTTAAGTCTCAGGAAATTAAGATCAAACTCGTCTTTTGGGAGATAAAGTGCACAGAGAACTGTCATTTACAGTCGTAAAATCAGGTGCACAAACAGCTCTGTAGAATTTTTTTTTCATCTGTCATGCACTCTGTAGGGCAGCTCTCATGATGCTGCCAAGCACCGCTGCACTGTGTGAGAAATCAAAGCGCAGGCGTCGAGTCGGGAGGGAGCCTATCTTGCGCAGAGTGGGTAGCTACTGTACATGGCCATTGATGCTGCTGGATAGATGTAGCCCCTGATGTAAATAAGAATGGCGAGGACAGCGGACCTAACCTGCCGTGATATCACTGCTTGACATCGGAACCTTTTTAACGCCATCTGGATAATATAAAACGTGGTCCCATTCTCTCGAATTCAGCTGAATCTGCCTTGACAGCTCGCCCGATGGTTTTCATTTGACACAAAGCAGACGGGCGGATTCTCCTAATAAACACTCGGGAAAAAAACAGGTCATTATGACCTTAGTATCCGCCAGTAAAAGAAAACCATCGGATTGCTATTACGCGGCAGCATTCTGCTTGCATCTTTTGCTTTGGATTTCGCGTGCCGTGTCCGGAGAGGGGTATGATCGGTTCAGCGTTGAGGTAAGATTAATGGCCTTCCCTCCCCGAGCATCATAAATGACCCAACTCTCTCCTCCACATCATCTGCCTCAGCATGAAAAACATACATGCCTGCTCCCTGTGCATGATTATCAGAAGGCATAGCATAGATATTTTGTAAACCTGTTTACACAGCTGAGGTACTGAAAATATCTCTCAGTCCTTCTCTTTGTAGGGTGCAATAAAACAGAGTGATGGCTCATTTGAGGCTATTACATTGTGGTCCATAATCTAAGCTGATCCAGCCAATGTTCAGCGCAGATATGATGAACTCAGAACAGTTTGTTTTCACAGAAATGTCCTACAGGATGATGCTTCTTTGTTTCCTCTACTTTTTTGACAGGTCATCATGAGGTGAGGCAGGTTTTGGCAGCATCATGATGTTAGAAGAGGATTAAAAAATGTACAAGTTACATAATAGGATTTATTAGTTTGTATTAATTGATGTCATATCCATCCTCACCACAAGCACCCCTCCCACCAATCTGGAGAAATTAAATGCTGAAGCTGACAGTAACACACACGCGTCATTATTCAATTTAATGGCTCACTGAAATCTGTGTGTTTCAACAAACACAGCTCACAGAGGCAACACGCCCACAGGAGCAAGGGAAAAGGGGGGATATACAAGGCATTTAGCTTTGCAGAAACGGCAGAATGAGGAGGGAGGGATGGAGAGATGGACAGAGAAGACAGCCCGCCAGATTAGCTTGCAGGAGCAAATGTTGTAGGCTGTGTTGTGATGTGAAGGCATCTGGTTGGCATGTGAACAGCTGTGGATAATGTGAGCACTTTGTTCCCCTTTAACTTCAGATATGAGTCTGACAGTGACCCCTAGATGATGTTCAGAATCACTCGCCTTTGTTAGTTGCATCAAATCCCACTCTGGCTTTTGTAGGGCAAGAGGAGGCAGGGCTGCAGTCCTTAACATGTACACACTGACCAGAAGCCGCAAGACACAAACACAGACTTCTGTCACCAGTGGATATTCAGATTTTGTTTACACTTCCGCTACTGTCCACAGAGCGTCTGACCAAACACATTTAGACCTGTACCACTGCTGTATAGGGGATCTTTGAACACAACATCACTAAATGTCTTTTTAAGCATTTCATTAATACTGTTTAATCCTGGTATAAAAGAGCACTGTAAAGGTTAGTGACTGCCTCTTGTGGACTGCATAATTTACACATCATCATATGTACTTTATTTCTGTATTGCTTTTCTTTTGGCAACAACTACCCAGCTGAAGCTAATTAAATATTTAATTCATATTTAATTATAATAATTTAATTATTTTAAGAAGAGGAACACATTAAATTTTGATGCAGCTTGAGATCAATTTGTAAGATAAGTCATAGTCTCTTCTATACTACTGTAAGAAAGGAAGTCAGCTAAAGAGGTTGAATGAAGCAGCTGTGCAACTGGAATCTTTTCCCCACTTTTCTTCACACCCCACCAATGTGTCAAAGTTTTCCTTTATTCTGTGAATGTACCTCTGCAAACAGGCAGCTGCTCAAAGACTGGCACCAGTTTAACAAGGCTCACATGGTTTCCAAAGACTGTAATCTAATGATTTGAGTGAGTGGCTTTTACTTAATGGTTTTTCAGAGTTTAATGTGCAGAGAGATTTAGTTAAGCTTTAAATACCTTAAGTTATTCTTAAGAATAAATTTTTGTAACCTCATTCAGTCCATAAATATTAACAATAAATTGTTTGCCAAACTGGGCCAAGCAACTCAACAAACAATGGTTCTTATTAACAGTAATAGATGGGACACATGTGTGTAAGGTGTCTTTTTAGTGGAGGAATATCAGTGATCTGTGTTTGCGCTGGACATCCCTGCCAGAATTACAGCAGCTTGTTTGATACATGTATGTTGAAACAAGTGATTTTATAATTCTGTGTCGTATTTCATGACTAGAATTTTTTTTTAATATGATTACATTTTTTTTAAATAATAGAGTCAAAGCATCTACAGCAACTCTTAAAATTAGGCATGATAAAAGCCCGCTATTCTCCTCTTTCTTTCCCACTGCAGAAATGGCTACAGAGGTACGGCTACCTTCCCCATACAAAACCAGGAATGTCTGTCCTGCGTTCAGCCCAAACCATGCACTCAGCAATTGCTGCCATGCAGCGCATCTACGGTCTCAATGTCACAGGGACACTGGATGAGGAAACGAAGGAGTGAGTACACCTGTGTTATGAAAATATAAGCAGAAGCTGTGCAGCACGTGTTCTGTTGTCTGACTACTGATACATCTGCTATACTTACAAATTTGAAGAGTAAATCAGATTTTTGTGGGCTAATGAAAGAGACATACATGTTTATTTTACCCTCCATCACATCACCTGAAACAACATCAGGTGAAGGTTTTAATGCTTTTCCCTCTTCTTGTTTTGCATGATGATGCAGTGATATCACGCTAAGGTGAGAACTAATGTTTTGCCTGTGTGTTATGAGTTTTGTTTTTCTGTTTGTGGTTGTGATTCCTAATGTGTTATGAATGAGGAGGATTGTAGTTTAGTAGCATTTTGCACCATTTATTTTGCAGCTGTGATTTTCTGCCACCTGTCAGAAAGAGAACTGTCAAGTTCACGCCACTGCTTTGTGTTGTCTTGTGATGGAAACTCTAATCCCAAACTTTTTTGCAAACTTAGTTCTGTTCTGTTCTGTTCTGTTCTCTTTTCTTCTGTTCTGTTCTGTTCTCATCTCTTCTGTTCTGTTCTCTCCTCTTCTCTTCTTTTCTCTTCTCTTCTCTTCTCTTCTCTTCTCTTCTCTTCTCTTCTCTTCTCTTCTCTTCTCTTCTCTTCTCTTCTC
>JBAMHW010000008.1:20018862-20030257 GCA_037177495.1 Rhadinocentrus ornatus
ATCTATCTATCTATCTATCTATCTATCTATCTATCTATCTATCTATCTATCTATCTATCTATCTATCTATCTAACTACAGAATAAAAAAATTTACCAGACAATTTTGCAGAAGGCGTTTGTTGTTGGGACGTTTGTTTCTTCGGCAGTTGTATTAATGGCCATTCCCAAAAGGAGAGCACACACCACAAACCTGGTTCTCACACCCATGTTGCCTGTTCTTGTATCAGAGACGGGACTGGGTTGATATTCACAAGGTTGGGGTTTATATAGAGCACTGCATGAAGCATACCACCTTTAAGACCATCGTGCAGTCATGTGGAGCCATGGAAAACTGATTTGTGTGACAGCTTGCATTTAGTGCAATTTAGTGGTATCTTTCCTCACACAGATTGTCATTTTGTATTGGTCTCCTACTGGATGAAGCATTCTTGAGCTCCCTGATCTTTAACTTGGAATGATAATCACTACATCTTGAAAGTTATCAATTCATTTTTTATCAATATATTAAGAAAAAGAAAGGCTTGAGAAAACATATTATTGAATGACTCAACAATTTGGGGAAAACCTTTTAAAGCACTTCTGTGTAGAATAAAAAGAGGCCAGTAAGGAGATGTTTTGTTTCCTCTGGTGAAGTAATGGCCGTCATGTGCCCTGAAACATCCATATGTGTCTGAATGCCTTTAAGACAAACTACAGAGCAGCCTGGGGCCAGGCTTTAACAGGCCAACATGAAAAAGACTGATGTGATTTATGGTTGATTGAAAAGCTAGGATTCAGCAGAAAGCCTCCCTCGAGGCTATCAGCAGATTTTAGCAGTCATGGCTTTTAAAGGAGGTGTGTAATGGTTACATGGTCTAACCAAAATAATTGCTTCTTCATTTTATGAAGTAGCCTTTTTTTTTCCACTACTAAATTGATCACATTTTCATGTTTGTACCTACAAACTAAAAACTGTTGATTTTTGTGGTTGGGTGACAAACAATTCTCTATCTTACTGTTGTTGCTTCAACGTGGCTTAAAACTCATTAATTAACATTACCTGAGGCTCTGAAAAGCTTAACCAACTTTGGTAGGAGATAAAGACCTGAAACATTAAGAAAAACACTGCAGAAACACTCTGTCTTTCATTCATGCCAATTAAGTTGATAGAAAACTGGTCAGTACTTAGACAACAACTTGTGTTTAAAAAGTCTAACCAACACACAAAACTGCAAATAGCATCCCTCCTTTCTGTCAATAGAGGGCACCAGACCACAAAATTTGTCTAATTTCCTCTCCATACTCCTCAGTTTAAAACATTAAATCCTGATGTAATTTTTTTTTTCCATAAACAGAAATATTCTGTTTTGTTTTTTTTGTTGTTGTTGTTAACATTATCTGTTGTATTTGTGTGAATTGTAGCAAAATCCAGTGTAAGCAAAAACATGTGTAAAGAAACTAATCAAAATATTTGGTTATTGCTGAACTGTTTGTTAAGCCCAAAAACAAGCGGCAATGTGCTCAATAAATTTCAATCTCAATCAGAGCTCTTAGATCAGAACTCCAAAAATGACTGAGTAATTAATACTGTGAAATAAAACTGAATGTGAAATTTAAATACCTCTTCTTAAGCTACAATATCTTTTAGAAGGTCTGTCCCCATGGGTGAGATGATAGCCGCCCTCTTTTTTGAGCCCTGTGGTTGTATTAATCTGAAACATGTCAGCCATACAGATAGATTGGAAGTGACATTTTTCTCTTGTCACTAATGAGAAACCCTGGAGTGAGATGATACTTTAGACTTATGAGTAACAGCATCCCATAAGATCGTATGTTTGGACATGTAATCTGCATCCCTGCTGCTTGTCTGTTTTCTTTTCTCCGTTTGTATCAGTGACAATGGCTGCTTGTATTGATTTTGGTTCTCAGATTATTGTTTGCATTGCTGCTTGATTGTTTGTCTGTATTTCTGATGTTTTCTTTAAAATTATTTAACTTGTTTTGGATTAGTAGCTCATAATTTCATGAATCTCATCTTGAAGGTCCCTCTGAAGATTAGAAATTTAGGAGACGCAGCCTTCTGGACAACACCAACAAAAATTACAGTAATCCACCTATGAAACAGTGCGTAATCATGAGTAGAGACAGACAGTAAAGACATCTGACATTAATCCCTTTTGAACACGATAGCACACACTTTCCCATATGATCTGTGGAGTAGTCATCTTGCTGACAAATAAATGGCATATAGGCCCCACAGTCTGTGGATTTGCACAACCATTTACAAGGATGGTGGTGACTGTGCATAGGGCAGTTCCCTGCAACAGAAGACCATCTGCTGAGTGAAAAGCAAACAGAGTTGCAGTCCATCTTCTGAACACTGCCTCATCTTTGTGTGTCTTCCAACTCATTGTGGTTATAAAAAAATATATTACATCTTTTTAAGAAATTTGTTTATTTCCTCTTTCCATTAACAGCTCTAAACCATATAATATTTCAAACATTCACAACACTTTATGGCTCATTATTAAAAACAGTAAGATGCCCATGCTTTTATATGAATATATCCATATAAATTATGTATATAGCATCATTCATGAAAGCCAATATAGATCCAAGTTAGTTTACTGTTGAAAAGCAGCTGTAACTGCAATAAGCAAAGTTGTGTTTGGAAAGGGTTTGCTTTTTGTGGTTAAAAAAAACGGGAAAAAACAACAACAAAAAAAAAACGATAGGAACCCAAATTAAATGAGAAAAAAAAATATTTAAACACGTCACATGGTCCTTGTGAATGCTATAATTTAACTGAATCCTCAAAAGTAAGTATACTTAGTTAATCATATGGAGACGCGTTTAGGATTGTTGTCTCGTAATATCTCGCGATGATTGACCCATTTCCTCGACGTGTTGATTAATCCACAGGAGCAGCTGTCTGTACTCGTTTGGTAGTGGCAGTGGACTGCATTTAACAGAAACAAGGTCAGAAATCTGTTCTGTGGTAGTTATACCTTTTGGAAATGTATTTTATCATTATTAAATCATTTAGCCTCCCCTTCATATATTCCGTAGTTCCGACCTAACTGCACTTTCTTTTCCATGTGATTTTTGTCGAGGTTACCTGTGTAGCACCGTTATAACTTCGCATTTACAAAACTGTATACCGTTATTTGTTACTGGATAAGTTAGAGCATTCAACAAAGAAGTTACGTTAAGAGTGTTGCTTTCAGACTTTTTAAAAAGTGTCTGGACCTGCTCTTAGCAGTTCAAAGGTCCCTCTAGTAAAATACGTTTTGTCAATGAGTTGACAGATTGTGCACACGAACATCTGTTGCACAAAACTAATACCTGTGATCCTTCTCTCAATTATATCTAAATAATCATATGTGTTTTTAAGGTTGTGGGAAACTGAATTCTCATTTGGAGATCATGTCAGCTTTAAGCGGGAAGGTCCAGACTGTGCTTGGTCTGGTGGATCCAGACCAACTGGGTCGAACCATGACCCACGAGCACTTAACCATGACCTTTGAGTGCTGTTACTTCCCTCCTCCACCTGGTGATGAAGCAGTGGCAGAGAACCCCTTCCAGGTGCAGCACATGTATTGGCTCAGGCAAAACCCCTACAGCTGCCACGAGAACCTGCTTCTGCAGCAGGAGACCAGTGCCGTGCGGGAGGAGCTGCTGGTCTACAGGAAGGCTGGAGGGGGCACCATAGTGGAGAACACAACAACGGGCATCGATCGAGACCTGCCCACCCTCCAGCAGCTGGCCAAGGACACTGGAGTCCACATCATTGCAGGAGCAGGGTACTATGTGGACTGCACCCACACTGAGGCCACCAAGAAAATGAGTGTGGAGAAGGTGGGGCCCAGTGGTCAAATATGAAGCTCATACACTTTTACTTTTTTTTCCCCTTCTTCTTTAAAGGAGAAGGTTAGACATATCAACTACTTATCTGAAGAGTGATGGTGTTCTTTAACCTTTGTTTTAATCTCTGTCAGCTCACAGACATCATTGTCAGTGAGGTGCTCCACGGTGCCGATGGCACAGACATCCGCTGCGGTGTGATTGGTGAGATTGGCACCGGCTGGCCAATCACGGAGAGCGAGACAAAGGTGCTGAAGGCCACAGCACATGCTCAGGCTCAGCTGGGCTGCCCAGTTATCATCCATCCTGGCAGGAATCCTGGCGCTCCAGCTGAAGTCATTCGGATTCTCCAAGACGCCGGTGGGGACATCAGCAAAACTGTCATGTCACACCTGGACAGGTTAGAAGTCTCTTAAAAGACTTGTGTACTTTCAGATGCTCGCCTACCTGACATGTACTTTCTTCTTACTGAAGAAAATTACTATCCATTTATATCAACTGACAAAATGTAAATATGCTGCTAAGGAAGGGCAGCACCCCTCTTCCTTGTTGATCACACAAGTGAAATGCTGTGAATAGGCTAAATAAACATCTAAAGACAAATTTGTCATTTGTTAGAATAGAAGTAAAGTTTAGCATTTAATTAGTTAAAAAGTATAAACATTTAAATGATGATGATGATGGTGTTTCCTGTATTTATGTTGGATTCTGAGCTAAAGTTGATTACTTTTGTTTTTTGTTAATTCAGTTGTTTGTTAAACCATCCAGGTTATTGTTGTATAAAAAATAAGGACTTTAAGTACAATTTTAGCTTCAACTTAATGGTAATGACATCCAAATTAGAGGAAGGATAGAAAATACAGCATCTTATTGTCAAACCTAGTTTTTCAGCACTTACTAAAAGATGGTGTAAGAGATTGTATTATTTTTTAAAATATAGAGCACAGGCAAAAGAAGAAACTGTAATTTTGCTCCTGATCATGTATGTAACTGTGGCATGCGTTTCCAGATATGAAATGCATTCCCTTTAACGCACCTGAATTAGTCATCTCTCTGTTGCCCTCTTCCAGGACTATTTTTGATTACAATGAGCTGCTTGAGTTTGCAAAGTTGGGAAGCTACCTGGAGTATGACCTATTTGGAACTGAGATGCTGAACTACCCATATGATCTGGAAGTGGACATGCCTAGTGACAGCCAGAGAGTGGAGACGTGAGTCACACTGATCCACCTTTTTTTGTCTTACACAGCATCCGTTAATGTTATACATTTTGATGTATATGTTACAGTGGACATCAGGTGTTTCCTGTTGTTAATTAAGATAATATAATCCCACAAAATAAGGAATAGTGTGCTTGTGTGAAAAACAAATTATTTAAATGTGTTGTTTGCAACATTTGGGACAGATGATTGATTCTGTTGCCGTCATTATGTCATTGAAGGCCTTTAGTTTTTTACTTGTGCCAATATGTGTGTTTAGCTTAGCATTTCTAGTGAAGGAGGGCTATGAAGACAAGATAGTGATTGCACACGACATCCACACCAAAAACCGCCTGACCAAGTTTGGTGGCCACGGCTACTCGCACATCCTGAAGAACATTGTGCCGAAGATGCTGAGGAGAGGCATCTCGCAGCACCAGGTGGACAAGATCCTTATCGACAATCCTAAACGCTGGCTGACCTTCAAATAAATAAAAAAGACACACAAGGAGGGTGATTTGATGGAGGTGCAATTTTTATCCTCACATAACTGATCAACATCCCACAATGAACACTTTGAGATCTTAGCAGTAATCACAAGTCTGACTTGTTTATTATTGTTATTTTGGACCTTTAGACAATTATGCTCACAATGTGTAAATGTATGCAATCTGGATGTTTTCCTTTCTTTTGTATGCAAAACAATATGTTTCATGACTTAAACTTTGCAACATGAAATTAGAAGCTGATGTTTTATCCACCTAAAAGCACTTTGCGTTTGTCATTACATTCACTTCACTATGTTGTGTGAAAGATAACTTAATCCTGTCCTTAGAAGTGCAGTCACAATCATGGATAAATATTTACACCCTTTGAAGTTATTTTCTACATTGGTGCTCACACATATGGTGCTACAACATTTGACGTTTAAACCAATCCACCATCACTGCTTCTTTAGTATTTGTGACATCCCTGCAAACATGTTTTCTGGCAGGGAAATCATGAGCCGGTCAGTATGCTGATCAACCCTTGACACAGTGTGGCTGTGCTGAATGAGGTGTCCTTTTGCCCCCTTACTTGGGCAAATATCAACAGTCCCTCCTGTGGAAAATGCTATCTTAGGACTGTGCTGAAAGTGGCTGCACTGATGGCACCAGTTGGCCCACTTGACTCTGATTACCCAGGTTGACCTGTGGGCCAGGTGCCCTGTTCTCACCAAGTGAAGCAGCAAGTCCAGGTGGCCCAGCCTGACCAACCAGACCCCTGGAGTCTATCTTTCAGACACACCCCAGCTTCATTGTGGGTCTTGGATGAATGTTGGAAATACTGGAATTTGGTTATTAATCTGGCTGGTTGTATTAGATTTATTAAATCTTTTGTAAACTCTTGGTTATAATTTTTTCATAGTTAGCAGAAACAAGGTCAGAAAGCTGTTTTAAGTTGTTTTACATCTAATAAATTAGTTTTTTGAAAACTTTAAGCCCTCCCTCCTGTGCTGTGATTCTAACTTAATCGTATGTTGTTTTTACGACATTTTTGAGTGTTTGCCTTTTTAGCACCATTATAACTTTGCTCTTACCAAGCTGCAGATGGTAAGATATTATACTGAGGGTATATGTATGATAAGAGTGTTGGCTTCAGTCTTTTTAATAAGTGTCTCCACCTACTCGTAGCAATCCAAAGATCCCTCTAGTACATGCCCCATAAAGTTATTTTAGTCAATGAGTTGACAGATTTCACCACGAAAACCCTCCAGTTGGAGCACACCATCCGGTCCCCCTTTTTGAAGAGGGGGGCCACCATCAGCTTCAAACAGCAAAGTTTAAAACTAACAACCAAGCCAGAAATCTGGGAGTAGTCCTAGACTCAGATCTGAATTTTAGCAGTTATATTAAAACAGCTGTGAAGTTGCTGTGTATTATCACTTAAAGAACATATCAAGCATTAAAGGACTGCCGACTCAGCAGGACTTAGAAAAACTTGTCAATGCATTTATCTTTAGTAGACTGGACTACTGTAATGCTGTCCTCACAGGTCTCCCTAAAAAGTCCATCAGACAGCTGCGGTTAGTCCAGAACGCTGCTGCTCGAGTCCTCACTAAGACCAAAAAAGTAGATCATATAAACTCCAGTCCTCGGACCTTTACACTGGCTTCCTGTCTGTCAAAGAACTGACTTCAAAATCCTGCTGTTGGTTTACAAAGCACGGAATGGTTTAGGACCACAATACATTCAGGATCTTCTGGTTTGTTATGAACCAACCAGATCCCTCAGGTCATCAGGGTCGAGTCTACTTTCTGTTCCCAGAGTCAGAACTAAACATGGCAGCGTTCAGCTTTTATGCTCCTCACATGTGAAACAAACTCCCAGAAAACTGCAGGTCTGCTGAAACTCTCAGCAGTTTCAAATCAGGGTTAAAAACGTTCCTATTTGCTTCCTGTTATCAGAACAACTGTTAATTAACTTTATTTTGTCCTTTTTTTTAATCTATTTTATCGAGGTATTTTTCTTTCTGTTTTTATTTAATTTTCTTTAATTTCTTTTAAAGTCTGTTTTAATGCACTTGTTACTGCTTCTTACACCCCGCTGTATTGCTTTTAATGTTTTATGTAAAGCATTTTGAATTGTTTTGTACATGAAATGTGCTATAGAAATAAATTTGCCTTGCCTTGCCTTTAAAGGGGAAGGTTAGATGTATCAACTACTTGTCTGAAGAGTGATGATGTTCTTTAACTCTGTTTTAATCTCTGTCAGCTCACAGGCATTGTCAGTGAGGTGCTCCACGGTGCCAATGGCACAGACATCCGCTGCGGTGTGATTGGTGAAATTGGCACCGGCTGGCCAATCACAGAGAGCGAGACAAAAGCACTGAGGGCCACAGCACATGCTCAGGCTCTGCTGGGCTGCCCAGTTATCATCCATCCTGGCGGGAATCCTGCTGCCCCAGCTGAAGTCATTCGGATTCTCCAAGACGCCGGTGGGGTCATCAGCAAAACTGTCATGTCACACCTGGATGGGTTAGAAGTCTCTTAAATATAATGAGGTGGTAAAGGAAGAGCAGCATCACGCTTCCGGTTTCGTCACACAACTGAAATCCAGTGAAAAGTCTGAAAAAGCTTTTTTTTTATTTTTATTTTTTTATTATTTATTTATTTACTATTTTTTTCTTGGAAAGTATGAACGTATAAGAAATAGGGACATAAAGTGCACTCTCAGCTTTATGTTTATGGTACTAACATCCAAATTAGAGGAAGGATTTATGAACTGCATCATCTTAATATGCATAACCTTTTTTCTGATACCCATTGAAATCACATTTATTCTGTCAATGTCCAAATATTTCAGGAGTGTATGGCTAATCAGTAATGATATCACATCCAACCTTCTTACATGTGCGACACAGTAATAATAAGACAAGGCTCATTATCTTGTCATTGAGCCAGAGTTAGTAGATTTTTCTCAGACTTCACAAAAACTACCCACATGAAATTTATCAAACTTGAAAGAGGATGCACGAGCAAAGAATTTTGGTTCTGATGTTGATCATTTTCTTCAAAACTAAGGTAGAAAATTTGTTATTAGTTTCCCAATACTTGAAAAATGTTCAGTTTCCATAATAAAATCTGGGATTGTGAGTGCTATTGCATTATAACTCAATAAGAAAGATCCCGGTACAAACCGATAGACTCATTATTCATCCTACCCCCATCATATACACACACATACTTTTTTTGTCTTCGCTTTCTATTACAAACTATTTCCTGAGCTGTGCTTAGTAGATGGACTCTTTAAGTGGTCAATAATCTATCTGTTACTGTTACCAAAAACTAACCATAATAGATAACACACATCTGACCAATGTTTGAAAATACTTCTGAATATTTTCACACAATCTAGGAAAGCTTTCATTGGGAACATGATAAAAAAGATAATGTGGAATAAAATCTTTTTTCCTATATTGCTTTATCTTCCTGATCATATAAGCGTGTTGGATGCTGATCTGGATTTTCTTCATTTCAAACTCCCAAAATGTCCTTTATTGAAGTATGAGAATTTACTTTATATTTTATGGAGATAACAACCCAAATTTTAACGTCTTCATGAGACACCAGGATCAGCAGGCTCTCTGCTGCCCTCTTTCAGCACTATATTTGATTATGATGACTTGCTGGAGTTTGCAAAGTTGGGAAGCTACCTGGAGCATGAGCTGTTTGGGACCGAGATGATGAACTACTCATTTGACCTGGACGTGGACATGCCCAGTGACAGCCATAGAGTAAAGGTGGGTTACCATCCTTACACACACACTTATCCACTTTTCTTTGTCTTATACAGCATTCATTAATGTTATTCATTTTAACATCAGGTTTATCCTGGAGTTAATTAAAACGCTAGCATCTGCTCACAATAGAAAAAATAGAGCATATTTATGTAAACATGTCAAATGCTGATTTGAATGTGTTGCTTGCAACATTTGGGATAGATGATTTTTCATAGCAGTCTAATATAAATACAATGCAAGGGTCACACTTAATGCCTTTTTTTTTCAATGTGTTCAGCTCAGCGTTTCTGGTGAAGGAGGGCTATGAAGACAAGTGAGTGGTTGGACACCACATCCAAACCAAGAACAGCCTGATCAAGTTTGGTGGCCACAGCTAGTCGCACATCCTGAAAAACATTGTGCCGAAGATGCTGAGGAGAGGCATCTTGCAGCACCAGGTGGACAAGATCCTTATTGACAATGCTAAACGCTGGCTGACCTTCAAATAAATAAAAAAGACACACAAGGAGGGTGATTTGATGGAGGTGCAATTTTTATCCTCACATGACATCTCACACTGAACACTTTGAGATCTTATCAAGAATCACAAATTTGACTTATTTATCGAAGTCATTTTGGACTTTTAGACAGTTAAGTCTAAAGTGCAAATGTATACAATCTGATTATTTCAAATATTTTATAACAGAGCAAAATGTTTTATGACTTCATTTCATCCAGCTAAAAACATTTTTTATAAAGGCCCATATTAACTGCACTCTACTTTGTATTGGTTAATAAATCCCCTTTGTTTAGCCACAAAAAATATCTTAGATGTTCTTTAAGTGCAATTAAAATCATTAATAATGTTTCCATTATTCACAGTGACTACCTTGTGCTCACACATATGGTGCTACAGTAATTGTCATTTTTTAATTTAAACATCATCACTGCTTTTTTTGTATTTGTGACATCTCTGCAAACATGTTCTCTGGCAAGGAAATAATGAGCCGGTTAGTAATCAGTATGCTGCTCAACTCTTGACACAATGTGGCTGTGCTGGATGAGGTGTCCTGCTGCCCCCTTGCTGGGTGTCTGTGTGTGTTTTGGAGAGACTGGCTGGCTGGTCCAGATGAAGGACGCGTCCTCCTCTCATCTGGGAACAGGTGGCCTCACAGGGTGACTTCACCACATGATCAATGGTGCCATCGCCGCAGCCGATGGCGCTCGTGAACAACTATATCATTTTCGATTCATCTTCTGAGAGGATTACAAACAGACGAAGGATTTAACTTTACATTTTTTACTGACATTCTTATTAGGAGGCGTTTAAAAATCAACAAGCAGATTGGCAAACGAGCTTGAGGAATGATATCTGTTAGTGTGCCTGTCCAGTTTTGTGATGGTGACTAACCATCAGGCTACCCTGCTGCCTAAACCAGATGCCACCTTGACACACACAAAATAACTTGCAATGATCGCTTTGTGAAAGTACTTCAAACATTAGGTTTGCTCTTTACATTAGATGCTGCACAGTGTTAAAATGTCCGTTTTTTTTTCATTATCATGCATCATTACAACTTAACATTTTCACCCAAAATCCAACAACCAGGACATATTTAGAAAATAAAAGCACACGAATGGACTAACACTGAACAGTTTAGTATAGTATAATCATCTACAATTGAGTGCTAAACGTCAACACATTGAACTTTCAATCTACAGTCACTCAGTAAATGTTACCACAGTAGCTACAGTTGGTTTGACATATCAGCAAACTTAATTTATGAAGCCTAACAGTTCAGTGAGAGTGCTCTAGCCACACTAATCAATCTGACAAGGGTACAACCCTGCTGTACAAATTAAAATTCATCTTGTAATTACATTGTCAGCTCCTCATTGCTGAAAAGTACTTCTTTTTTTTTTGCATGATCTTTCATCTCCCTGGGTTCTTTAAAACACAGAAATACTGAGCTCCTTCTGTAATAATCCAGCTGACATTGAACTGAGCAGGAGCAGTGAAGCAAGCTAAACGTAAAAGGAGTCTTTGTGTGGGGGGGGGGGGGGGGGGGGGGGGGGGGGGGGGGAGGGGGGG
>JBAMHW010000008.1:20033128-20063830 GCA_037177495.1 Rhadinocentrus ornatus
ATTTATTTATTTATTTATTTATTTATTTATTTATTTATTTATTTATTTATTTATTTATTTATTTATTTATTTTTTTTGCTGTCAGACAAGACAAGACAAGATTAGAAAGAAACAAAAAACAACAGTTAAACTAAGTGAGCTTAGTTGCCATTAGGTGAAAAGCATTTTAAATCTCAGAGAGAAGGGCTGTCCACCATGGGACCAACACAAAAATGATGAGGACAAACAACTCTGTACAGTCCCACTCATGCACAGGGCCAATTTAGAATTACAAATTAAATTAACATGCATGTTTTTTGTCTTTTGGAAAGAAGCCAGAGTACCTGGTGAGAACCATCACATGTTTGGGTAAAAACAAGCAAACTCAATGCAGAAAGTCCTCAAGGTTTGAGCTGGGAACTTTTTTTCTTGTGTGAAACTGCACCACACCACAATGCAGCCAACTTCACTTTATCTCAGATTGAACTCCTTTTCTATTCTGTTGTTGTATTCCCACTGTTCTCATGTATTTTGCAGACTCCTTATGATTTCCTAGTGTTGAACAAAGCTTCTTCATACATATCAGAGATTACTAAAGCACTCAGAAAAAAAAGTTTTTTGTGAAAATGTCATGAACTATAGGGGAAATTAAATATCCTAATCAGCAGCAAGGAATCTGCATATGCGTTGTTAGAACTTATACAGCTCCACTTCAGTCACTTTAGCAAATTTTTTTTACTTCTTTTTTGTGCAGCTTTAAAATTTCTTGAACAGTAACTTCTGTTTTAGGATTTTGCTTGGGAACAGTATCAGATGTTTGTGTAATAACCGGACCAGTGCATGCTGTTGTGGACACACATGTGAAACTGTTTAGGTTTTACAATCCAAAACTTCCCTGTGTTGATTTGTCACCATTGTTATTAGCGTGTTCTAGTTGCATCAGACAGCAGTTTTCTGTTATAATGCTTCTCATTTGCTCAGAACCACATTGCAAAAAAGGCAGAAAACAGCTTTGTATCATGGATATTGTACATGGACTCAGCTGCCTGATCTGAGATGTGAAGCCAAAGAAAGAAAATATCTTGAAGTCCAACACTGCTAGGCTACACACAGGCTTCAAAACATCTCTGGCTACCAGTAACACCCATTCAAAAAATCTCAAAAACTCAAATTCTCTGACTGGATTAGCTTTTTATCAGTGTAAAATTTTAAATTTAGAGAAGCTGAGAGCAGCTGTGCTAGATCATTTTTAAATTTTTAACTCATCTTGAGATAAGAATTTTTTTTTTGTTTGTTTGTTTGTTGTTTTTTTTAGATTATGAGGGCCGTTTTTTTGTGAAAAGGAGATAATTCATCTTTTCTTTAAAAAGTGAGATGATTAACGTGGACTCAAAAGTAAGTGACCACTGTGTTTAATCTAATTTAATCTATCAAAATAGATCTCATAACAGCCTAAAAGACATTATTTTATTATTATTATTAGGTTAAATATTATTATTATTATTATTATGTTCCCTTTAAAAGAACTTTAAATTCAACTGCATGTTCATTTATTCATAATAAAACGCAATATGAGGCTGCTTGGGTGTTGTAGCTCTTTCTCCTTCTTATGAGAGGTGCTTCACATGATTATAATTGCTTACTGCCAACATGGAGAAGCACTTTGATTCTGGGCATAATGAACATTTCACATAAGATTATTGTCTTTTATCTCAATTAAGAAACAGTAATGTCTGTGAGTCCACCTTAAAAACTCTCTTCTTTTTAATGGACTCGCAGTTGCTGCGTGTGTCTCTTGGCTCTCACAGATATCAGGCCTCAGTGATATGTATTTTTGTCTGATCCAGCTTCTAAAATCACTCAGCTTCATCTTTTTGTCAAAATATGGTAAACTGTGGCTCAGAGAGGAAATAACAAAAAAATAAATACAAACTCCAATAGCCAAATGCCAACTCAAAACCTCAAGCTTATTTCTTGCTGTTGTTGTTATACAGAAGCAAAGCTTAGCTAAATGTTGGCAGGTGACAAAAACTGCTTTAATGTCTGTGTTTTGAGGGCACGTGAGCTAATATACTTTATCATTTTTTAAAAGAACACGTTTTCTGTGGGATGGGTGATAGATAGAAAAGTATATAACTGAATAGTATATAAAACACTTGTGAACACTCACACATGCACAAACACAGTGGGACATACTGTGGCGGCTATGAGTCAGTGAGCACTTGTTAGTGGTCAGGTTCTTTCCCTCCAGTTGGCGCAAGCCTCCAGTGACTCAGGGAGACTTGTCGACCAGAAGCCAGCATGAACAGCAGTGTCAAAATTCTCCAAAAAGCTGTGGGAGGAGAAATCAACTTGTGTTATAAGCTTCCCACGCAATCACACCAACTGAATCAGGGTCTAAATATTGTATTTCCAAGGTTGATTTCCATCAATCCTCTCTAGTGCTGGATCTTGGTTACACGATTCACTGTACTGAGAGATTCCTCTGGTGGTGTATAGCTCTGACAGGTTGTTTGGAGTCTCAGCTTCAGAGTTCATTTACAGCCAGTCAGGCAGGGGTCCTCTGGGAGTCTGATGATTTTTTGACACCCAGACAAGCAGATGTTCAGAGGACATGAATAAAACATACAGCCCATCTGACCACAGACTGGAGGCTCTCTGAGAGTCTAATGAAATATGAGGCATTATTTCAATTCACAAGGCAAAAAAAATTAAACCCTTTGTCAGATAAGTGGGATACTGCATGAAATATGTATGACCTTTATGTAGCCTGACCTGATTGGCTAAGCAGGGTTCAGCTGTGGTTATGACAATCAAAGCTGACACAGGTTTGTCAAGGAGTTTAAGTGGTGAATGGGAAGGAAACTGAATGGACTTCTCATTAGCACCCAGGAGTATAAACAGAAACATTGTGTGACCGCTGACACTCAAGTATTTATCAACAGCATGTGTGCCGAGTCTCAGTACTTTTCACATTATGCTCTTTGAGATTCTGGGTATTAATTTTTCTTTTCTGATGAAAAGTCAGTGAAAGGGTTGGATGGACTCAGCGGTTCAGCTCAGCGGGGGGAAGCAGTGTGCCTTGCCACACCGCCCACTCAAAGCTGCTTCTGAACTCAGTTTAAAATGGAGACAGCGATCTTAATTGTCCTAGGTGGGACACTGAAGCAAAAATCAAGGTGTGATTGTGTTTGATTTCTTTATTCATTTCCAACTCACCCGCTAACCACTGCCTTCAAAGATTTTGATTTAAGTGCACATCAGGTGTCATTGGGTCAATAAATTTTCTGTTAGCAGTGGGGTATGTCCTCATGTGGACTTAGAAATAATCATTTCAGATTTGTAGACATATAAAAGCACAGAGGATGGTCTCAAAATAGATTTACAGCTCATGCCTCCCACAGGTAGAAACTTGTTTCATTCATGAATACAGAGCAGTGAGACTAATCAAAGCTTTTATAGAGCAAGTCATCTGATGTGGTGCTCCATTACTCTCCTTCTTGGTTAAATAATCATCAGTTGGCCTTAAGACTTCCAACAAAGCACCCTTAAACCATTCCTGCTGCACAGGGAGAACCGCACATGCAGATACAATCCCTTCCCCTTTCCTTGGTCTAATGAAGCTACTGCACACTGACAAAGCAAGCTGTAACTTAGAATGATGCAAGCCCTTTACCTTAAAAATACTTGCCTCTTTCTTTAAAAGAGCATCTCTGAAACCTTAGTGACAAAATCATACATTTATGTTCTGTAAGAACATGTATTTTATTGGTGAAAAAAAATGAGACAATCCAAAATGTGGCATTTTATTCCATTTATACTACTACTAATAGTAATAATAAAACTGAAAATGATTGTTTAAAAAACTAATAAAGAGAGTAACTATGATAAGTGGAAGCATTAAATCATTACATTAATTAAATTAAATTAACAAACTTACATCACAATAAATAATACACTACAATTAAGCCCATCAGTTAAAAGATTATATTAAAAAAATGTTTTTAGCTTATATCTATTGGTGTGTCTTCCACCCGAGAGGTTGGTGGATAAATTCCATGCTTTTCCTGACTATATGTCGAAGTGTCCTTGGGCAAGACACCTCCACGCTTTGAGTGGTCAAGCTGGCTGGAAAAACACTGTACAAGACCATATACCATTAAAACCCCTTAAAGCTAACAAATATCTGCTGGTCCATTCCTCTTGTTTTTAGGCCAGTTAATACCCTCCATCTATAGTGGTTTCACTTGTAGGGATGAAGACCTGATCCACACAGTCGTCTAAACGTTTGATGTAGAGAAGTATTTGCACCTTGAACATTTACGTAGACTGTAATATGAGGTGATGTGAATCGGCCATTTGTGAGGCTGGTAATCCTGATCAGTCTTGATCTTCCAGTCTTGGGACGGTCCTCATTTTAATGAGTAGGTGTCTACACAGTTTTGTATATACATGGCTGAAATGTGTTTTCAGCTGGTGATCCTCTGTAATTCTCCAAAGTAAATGTGGGTTGACTGTGATGTACTGTAGGTGGATATTCGGAGTGTGGATAAGTACTTGAAACAATCTAATTTGAAAAGAATTTGCACTATTACTTATAGATGATGCTTTGCATTTTGCTCTCCTAAGTATAAAAAACAAAGTGATGTAAATTTCTAGATATGTTGCATTAATGACTACAGCACTGTTTAATGGTACCGATTCAATAATCCTGTTTTCCTGTTTCTCTGCAGCAGCCTCCTGTCCTCCAGCAGGAGCTCAAAGCCAAACACGTCATTGCTCAGATCTTTGAATAAGACGTTGAATCATGAGTTGCAGCCTGTGAGAGGCTGAGGAACAATATAGAAAAGTCACAGAAGTGGTTTTAAAAAGACATAGATGAAAGTGACAAGACTTCATAGTAGAATATTTCTGAAGTAGGGTTCTTAAGATTTATTGGCCTGATCATCAAACTGCACTCGGATTTGTTTCCACTTGGTCTAAGTTGTTGAGGATGAAGTCTGAAAGGTAGTTATGAGTATGTTTAAATTGGAACTTAGCATATTTTGTTTTTGTTGAAACCATCTTTAATAGTGTCTAAAAAAATTTAACCGTGGCCTCACAGCAAGAAGGTCACTGGTTCAAACCTCGGCTGGGGGGAGGTTTGAACTGGGGGGTGAAGTGGCCTTTCTGTGTGGAGTTTGTGTCCTCCCATTGTATGTGTGGGTTCTCTCCGGGTTCCTCCTACTGTCCGTTAGGTAAATTGGTGACTAAAAATTCACCCTAGGAGTGAGTGTGAATGGTCTCTATGTTGGCCCTACGATGGACTATTGACCTGCCCAGGGTGTACCCTGCCTTTCACCTGTTAAATGCTGGGTTAGGCTCCAGCTTCCACGACCCTTAATGGACAAAGTACAGATAATGAATGAATGTAAGAAATGTTGGACAGTCCCATTTAGTGGAAAAGTGGTTGTAAAATTAAGCTTATATCAAACTGTCTGAGAGAGACACATCAAGTGAATGTATAAGTCATTTAAGTAGTTGTTTGTACCACTATCCCTCTGCCTACCGCTCTGGAATAAAATTGTATTTGTTAACCCAGAAAGAGAGGAATAACGTCATTATTTTAGGATAGACTGAAACAATATTATCCACCAATCCCTCCGTTATACAGGTTAGGGCAAATTAAAAATAATGTACAGTGACAAAACAATTACTTTAATATTGCACCCATACCTGTATTCAGTGTACTCAACTTTAAAGTTTCTTTTTTACACAGCACTTTATAGCTCTATCTCTCAAATTCAGAGTGCTACTGACACTACTAATAATTAGTTTGCAGATAAAGATGTCGCAAGCAAAATAGATAATGTTATGACACATTTTCTATCAGCATTGAACACATTAAAGTCCCATTTGTACATTTTAGTGCATCAAAAAAATTAAATGAAAATAAACTTTGTGATGAAACACTGAGGTGTTTATGAGTTATCTGTATGCTGAAGGCTCCACTCCTGATTCCAGGAGTGTTCTGACTGTTTAAATAAGACTTTACATATTGCAACCAGGTGAACACGGGATTACAACAAAGGATTATGACTAAACCAAATCCCCCTGTGCAACAAAAAATATAAGTAGATTGATTTTCATCGAGATGTCAATCGATGCTCTGTTGTGCTGATGGCATCAGAGGGCGGAGTGTCACATTTTCTGCAGATGAGATTGAGCGGCAACGAGGGTCTTAGTGGCAAACACAATCGAGGAGTGTAAACATACCGAGGGTTGGGAGAAGCCGATCAATGACTCCAGTCTGGGATTGATTAATTACCCCAAGAAAGAGACTGAGGTGTGAGGGCACCAGAGAAACCTGATCAGAACAAGATTTATCACCCAATCTCTGTATCATCACCCCACTCCTCTCTATGTTTTCTCTTTTCATGCTTTATTTTTTTCCACAAAGCTGTCCTGGTTTCTCCATTTACTGGCTCACATATGTCATATGAAAGTGTGGATGACTCTTTTTTTCCCATCTTTCTTTTTTGGTAGAAGTTAAAAATAGCATAAAAAGTAGGTTATTGTGACCTTTAATCCTGAGGACATAAAACTATTAAAATATCAACAGCACATAATGAGGGCCTAATATTTAAAATTTCATTTCATGGCCAAAAATTATGCTTCGTATACGCCTTGAACAAAGAAATAGAGTTGGTGTATTAAGTAGAATAAATTAAAATTTTTAATAAATAAATGATTTAGAGAAAATCATTTGAAAAATTATACCACTTTAATTTAATGGGAACAAACTTTTTCTAAACTCTTCAACATGTTCTGCTACCATGGAGGATGTTTGTTTATATGCTGAAAGTACTGTTTCCAAGGTCAACAATCAACTAAATATATTTTCAACTTCCTAGCCTTTCAATAATTCTCCATCTATGGTTATCAGTGAAACTAGTGTTCCGACCTCATCGTCACTTATCTGCACATCTGCTAACCTGTACTGCTGCTTATTGCAGTTTTTCTTGTGTTTGCACATCCACCTGGCCCACCTGCATTTGTACATTGGTGTTTACTGCACTTTTTCTTATTTGTTTTTAGGCTGCTTGAATAAAAATGAACATATGTATATTTACCTTTTTCTTTCCTTCTTCTGTATCCCACATTTCACTTACTGTTACACCTAAGTTCTTTGTATGTTATTAATTATACTTATAAAAACTTTTTTATCATTTGATTTGCATGTTTTTAGACTTTCTGTGGCAACCCCTAAATTTCTCTCTGTAAATCATACATTATGCTATTCATATATGTATTTGTGTTACGATGGGAAGGAAGTTGTCCCCTAATTTTCTGACGGCTTCATTACATCACATCAAATTAAAAAAAAGAAGAAACTGACAAAGAAAAGGACTTATTTGCTAAAGACATATGCAGCACTTGATACTTTGGTTTGACTACGGGGAAATCAGACGTTTTGCTCCAAAGAGGATCACAAAAACAGACAAGAAAGACAAGTCTACAAAAGCTAAAAGTGTGGTTAGAAGCAAGATTTGACCTTGAAATATCCACAAACAGATTTTTTATAGGTTCTATGGATGGGAGAAATATGAATGACGCTTGATGGGTAACCACTCACCACTTTGAGTCAAATCCAACCAGGTGGAATAAAGGCTTTTGTTTGGGCCACTAATATTAAAAAGGAGTTAAACTGACAATTTTGTGGATTAACAGTCAGCTTTCAGTTCTGGAAATATTTTCTCCAAACAGAGATACTGGAAGTGAACCAGAGCAGAAGCCCATCATTTTTTCCCCTGTGAGACAGTATTCCATCACATGAATCTGAGTTACTTGTCTAAACAGGTCTCAAAGATGACTGAATAATAACCGAGTCATCTTCAGCACTTATCTTAAATCCTACTTAAAACTTCGGGCCCCTTCTCAAATGTAATATTCATGATGAAGAAAGAAAAAAACACATCGGAAGAGATTTCATGGACTTCAAAGTATATAGCAGTTTTTGAACAGCATTTGTATTTTGTGTTGTTGGTCACACTTATTCAAAAAATCAGAATAGATAAGTGAGTCATGAGTGGGGAAAAGATTAATGATATTTCTTCTTTAAATTTATCTGTTTATATTCCTTTGAGAAAGGTCAAAGTCTTGTGTGCTTTTAGATTTTTGTGTTTAAAGAAACACAATTTTTCAAAGAACTGTGTTTGCAATGTATTTAATAAAATTAGCTTGTTTTTTTTGTTTGTGTTTGTATTTTCAAACAGGAATGGCATAATACTTCTACTTTTAGCATATTTTAACTGCATGTGATGATACAGGACAGAGATGAAGGTTAGACCTGGTTGGATGAGTTTATGTTACAATATGTATCACAACAGTGCATCTCATTCAGGCAAACAGAAAACCATAAAAACAGCCATATTTAAATTTAGTTTAGCTGATCTTCATGTGAGTTGTGTTCTGACTGGTCAGTTCTATGTGAACAAACCCATGCCTGGTATTCATTTCAATTAAAGATGGCAACGGAGAATTCAAGGTGGAACATGGCCCAGTTTCTACTGCAATGCAAGGATTTAAGTTATCGACCAAGGAGGTATATAGACGCCAAATCATTATAATACAAAAGAAAACAACTCTTTGGAACTGGAAACTTCTTTTTTTTCAGATTGTTTAAATAAATATTGTTACTGGATGATTCAAAATATTAAAAAATAAAAGGTTTCGAAAAAAATTTGTTAATGATTTTTCATGATCAGCCAGGTATTAAACCCAGTACTCAATAATAATAATGTAAAAGTGAAAATAATAAATCCTGTATCATGTTGAGAGTTTCACTTTTTTTTGTCTCACTGAATGGGCTCAGCAGTACTTCTAAAAAACATTGCCAGAGAACACAGCTCATCGGAGAATCTACAAGTGGAACTCAAAGATACGAAGAAAAACTAAAGAAGGTCCAGAAACACTGCTTTTTTTATGAGATTATTGATGATGGATTGAGGCAAAATAAAATTTGTGAAATAATTATTTTTATTCCTATCATGGACACGGCATCCTTTGGGCTAAGGAGGAGCGGAACCACCCGGTCCGTAAATGCCAGCAAAAGAGAACACTTTGACCAGACAAAATAAGTCTTATGGTCATCACTGTCCACACATACAGAATAACAAAGACAATATGATTGTCAGTTCACAAACATCAGTGAGACTCTACACACTGTAACAGTCAGTCACATGAATCTCCTCATATGAGTCTTTGCCCCGTGAATACAGACTGGTCATTGTCATAGCCGGGACAGCCACATGACAGCACTGATGTCTGATGAATAACTGTCTCACTGTCGCCCTACATCCTCACCCGAACTAATGATGACCTTTGATTCTCAAAAGATGTCAGGAGACACGAGAAAAACTGCAAACGTAGCCAATTAGTTTTGGGTGAAGAGGACTGAAACGAGTGAGTACGTCAAGCAGCTAGAGTGAATAGTGAAGGGCTCCAGGAAAGACAAAGCTCAGGGTAATTAGGATTCAGAAAGCCCTTTGTCAAGGATAATTAAAGCTGACAGCCACTGTGGACTAGAAAGAAAGAGAGCAGAAAACCCCTTCAAACTACAGGCCTCACTTTTAACACACATTTCTCACCATCCCTCTGCCTCACGCACACACTAAAAACTGCAGCACCATCCATCATTTCTACTTGCTCTAAAACTGCACACCGGGCATTAAAGCAGATGACAGATCAACAAGGCACACTATAAAGCAGAGCGGTATATGCATGTGTAGCTTGTTGAACCAGAAACAAGTGTAGATAATTGAATTAATTGGTGGCGGCAGCTTCTGCTATGTGTAGACAGCCCACATCTCACCATTTCGACCTCACTCTTTCCCACTAAGATGGAAATTTTCTGCATTACTTGGTACAACTATCTGTTAAATCATAATATGACAAAGCTCTGTCATTTACTTGGCTCAACAAATGAACACTACTAATACAAGTCTGGCAACTGATAAGCTGGAATAAAGTACATCATTTATTTAACTTTTTCTGTGTGGATTGTTTTTGTTTTTAAGCTACTCATTGTTTTCATATAAGTAATTGATCAAATGACAGCTGAAAATAGATACCCAGCAAAGAATAATTACTTAAAACAATAAACTTTTCTTCTCTTTCCAACTCGTTAACTTTGTTTTCTGCTCTGCAGCCGCTCCATTTGTACCCATCTCATTTCCAGCTGTAAACAGTAACTGTCCAAAATCATAAGAATTAGGAACATTTGCAAATAAAAAAAGGTTTTAGGCAGGTGTGACATAACAGTAAACTAAGAATGCAGGAACATTCTGTGATGAAGCTGTAGGGCAATCGTTTCACAGTGCTAGTTTACGCTGTTTCATATACTAAAACCCAAATGCTGCCTATTTAATAAAAGTCGCAGCCACAATTCAGCTAATAGTGTTAATCTTCCAATCCAGAATGGCATTCAGTGTGTCCAGTCAGAGCATTCCTGTTCAAGAAACACAGCCTGTTGAGCTTAGTGGTGAGTAAATGTAGAGAAAAGGTCTGAATACTGTATACAGAGCGCATAAATAGAATAAAATTATCTTTATGAGTGTCTGTGTGAATGAGAAGCACATATAAAGCCTTTTGTAAAACCCAGACAAGGCTAAAAAAATTATATAAGCCAAACTACAGTTCTTAATATTTGCCTCTAAAATCTTAAACATAATACAAAAGAATAGCAGAGAATTCTGGGATTTATTGAGCTGACCTGTAATAAGAAATAAAAAAAAGACTTGTATGCAGTGTGAATGCAACCAATGAAAAGCTTTTGAACACATGTTGTCCTTTGAGCATCTCCTTTAACTTTTTGGTCACTTGAATCAGTTTTTGTTGTCCTTTTTTTAACAATTGGCGTTGTTGGAGGTGTGCTTTGCCTTGCTGTCCTGCTGAATTACCCAAGATCTTCATCTGGAAGAATCCTAAATTTCATGGCTCTGAAACTTATTGATAACATTACAAATTCTTGAAACTAGAATTTAAAATATAACATGTAACATTACACAGTTGGTTTAACATTTTTTTTTATTTCCAAATAAAACCAGAATTCTGCATTAAAATGAATGTGTCAACAGTTTTTACCATCACTAAAAGTATGAAAGGCTTCTATGTCATCATTTTATTCTTTATGTCTTTTCAGGATCTGGATGAGATTCCCATCTTGATGACAGGACCAGTGCCTTTTGGTCTCAGCTAACAACAGAAGTGCAGACGAGACACTGATTTTATTGTTTAACAGAGTTTCTGGAAAAGCTAGGTGAGCTACTGTGAGTGTCCCCAGTGGAGACTCAATGGTCAGCATCCATAGACACAAGCATTATGCAAAGTCTACTGGCGAGTCTGGTTGGTACTAGGAACATAAAATTATCTTAGTATGGAAGTAGTAGAGATCCTTTGTCCTTGAAAAATAGTTATAGGGGAAAACTTTAATCAGTCAAAAGAAAATCTTTCCAACAAGACAATTATCCAAGACATGCATCCAAGGTTTGGAGTAACCGAACCAAACTCCAGATATAAGGAAGGTACATAAAGCGAACATGACGGCAAAGAAGCCTTCCAATGATCAGGAGCTGGAGAGTACGGTAGAAGAGGATTGCTCCAAAATCCCAACAGCAAGACAACTGCTAGCAACTATGACAACCATCTTAATGCCATGTTGGCAAACAGTCTTTGCCACTAATTGAAAGTATGAAATTTTGAACATCACACATTTCTTTAAAACAAACAAAAACATAGAAATAGCAAACCTATTCAACTGTGTGTGTTCACCACAAGTTTTTATCCTGTTTACATCAAAAAAGAACTGTTGTCAACATGGTGCTAATCTAATCAAGAGCTTAATGACAGTCTCTAACGAGCTTATATCACCCCCCCAAAAGCATCATCAAGTAAAGGCGAGTTTCTTTGCTTAAGTAGCTTTAAAAAAAAAAAGGTAAAAGTGCTTTTTTCCACCCACAATTATGGAATTTCACTTATATTTAACCCACCGGTTATCTGGAACCTGTGACATTTTGTTAATGAATCAACTCTTTCAACCTACTTAGAATGCATAATAAAAAGGAAGGTGGGAAATGACTAACTTAGGCTAAAAATATTGTTTTACTACATTTGCGATTTATAACACCTATAGTGGGAGGATGTGGTGCAGAGATTACACCAAGATGTCACCATTAATGTTCAAAGGTTAAAAGAAAAGCGAAAATAAGAGAAATATATCCCATTACATTTATTATACCTCTACCTACTTATTTACCATGCAAGCAGGACTTTTCTATATTCTGAATGTCAAGTACAGTCTGCGGGAATGAAGTATATCAACAAGTTACACATATATTCAGTTTTTAAGCAGCTCTACATTTTCGTACCGCCTTTTTGCTAGCTCGACATCAACACAGTTAAGCTATCTCACAAATTCACAGGCCCAAAGTATATACATGTTTCAAAAATTAAAAATCACGAGCAACAAATGAAGCCATATTTTGTTAATCGAAACCGACGCTAGTTTGACTTATTTCATTTCCAGTTTGGTTTCGTAGTCTGACACAAAAACGATGCCTTGTGAGTAAGGTCCGAAAAAATGTCCTAATGTGACAGTTCTAGAGGCTGAAGTGCATCATCACAGAGACCACCAGAGCCATCATAGAAGGCACTTATTAGTGACAAATAAATTCTAAATTGGCTTTTTACTTTTCATTGTGACTGGCAACATCCCTCTTTTGTGAGTGAAGGGGACATAGGTGGAAATTTAAGAATACTGCTGAGTGAATTTTTGGTGAAACTCCTTCACTTTGTTCAGCAGGATCTTCAGTTTGTCTGTCGGTGGCAAGATGGTCATTCTGGGCAGCAGAGGAGGAAAAGAAAGGCACAAATTCACATGTGAGTCATTTATAATTCGCAAATTGCAAACCACTAAACATGCAACATGTTACAGGGTGATAGAAGCAGGTACATCTACTTTAATGGATTATAGCCTCCTCCACTGTGTTTAATGGCAAGTTTTGAATCAGTTCTCTGTGGGCCAAAATGTGATAAAAAACCACTTCTATTGTAGAATAATTTGACACTGGTCAGAATCAGTTTCGCTAAGGAACCGCTGATGCTCCTGTTTTCAACATTTAGAGAACTCAACCAGCTTTTAGTGTAGCTGCCACTTATACGTGTCTGGGTCCTTTCACTCTTTAAAAACCTTACTAAGCCCCCTATCAAATAAAAAGACATTTAATCGGACCCCAGAACAACAAACAAGGCTCATCAAAAGCAGCGTCTTACCTATGACACAATTACTCTTTGACTCAAATTTTGCAACTTTGCAAACATTTTACATGCAGAAAAAAAACCAAGAAATATATAAAATTATCTAGATAAAAATTAAAAACATAAAAGTCCTTTTATGGTTTCTATAGTAAAAATCAGTAACCTTCGCAGTAACGGGCTCTGTACCTGAAGTGGTAGGTTCCATCCTTCTGGCCAAAACCACTTCCAGGTACGAGGCAAATTCCAGTCTCCTCCAGCATCTTCATGCAGTAAAACATATCTGGCTGCTGCCCTTTTTCCTAACAGATAGAGATGGAAAGCTTACTGAATGGCACTTAATATTCTGTGGGTATCATTTCAGTGTAATTTAATCAGGATTTAAACTAGTTCCTTTATTAATAAGTACAGCTGTTAGCTTCATGCAAGTAACATGAGAAAAAAACTGTATTTTTCTTTCTGTGCGTGTTCTTGCTACATTGCTTTACTTATTTGACTTATTAATTAGCCTTAATGAATATATGCTTTAGGTTTTATTTAAGTGAAATGGAAACTATTTAAGCAGAACTGAACCAAGTTAAAACTGAACATGCATGTGGTTGTCCTTAGAAACCAAATGTCCACTGCTGTACTTTAATATGAATCATAGTGTAGTTTATTAGTCAGTGTTCTAGTTCTGCTAAACATTTTCTAAACCTCTTCAGTTCATTTCTTGCTGTGTTAATCATCTTGTTTTTCAGTTAATAGCAGCTCTTTTCCTCTTTTGCTAATTTTCTCCAGTTATTTTAACACAAGTGCTCTTCAAACTTACACTACCAGTCAGAAGTTGTTCTGAAACTTCTTTTTTCCTGTTTTGTTATTTTGTTAATAGGATTTCAAGCAGTTCAAAACAAGTACATATCTTGAAATGGTACAAAGGTAAGTGGTGAACTGCCAGAGGTTAAAAAAGGTTAACCAAAACTGAAAAATAATGTAGATTTCAGAATTATAGAAAAATGCCCTTTCTGGGAACTAGAACACCTTAATGTCATTTTGCAGCAATGGAGGTTGATTAAGCCTTGAAAGTTGGTGGCACCGATTCCTACCAATTCCACCTTTTTCTTAACTTATAACCCTTCTGTCCGCTTTAAAGCAATGTTGGAACACACTGTGGCAACATACCCTCAGCATCATTATTTTAATAGTGCGGTAGTGTAGTGTTATAAAAAAGCCATTAACAAGGAGGAAGAGTTAGACCATCATCAAACTTAAAAATGTAGGTTTTCCTGTCAAGAAAATAAACCTGTTAAGATTTTGGTTTATAAACAGATTCCATGATTTTTGTTTTTTGCTTTAAATATTTATTTATTCTGTACTTTTATTCCAGAGTACAGTGAGACTTTGAATAAAACTTCAGACTAGTAGTGTACATGATGTTAACTAACTTGGTCGAAACTTTTCCTAAATCATTCAGAAAGTTCTTAAAGAGACCCAATTTAAAAAACAGATGGGTATTTCAATCAAGACAAGTTCAACATGCGGCTCCATTTGAAAATTAACAATGATAATGTTAAAATAAAGGAGCTCTATCTTTGTAAGTGCTTTGAAGAAATTTACTAACAAAACAGTGGGATCAATATGGTGAGCAAAGTCATTGGATTGATCAGGCTTCAGTAGGTCAGGTTGACGCTGACCTTATCCTCTGTAAGGCTAATCCGATTTTCAGTGGCTCCATTCTTTAACCTGACATGAAATTCCCACAGAGCAGTAAACTGTAACACTGATGTGAAACTACCAGCTATTGGAAATCATTTGTTCTCTTCAGCAAACAGTATGGTGGATGCGCAACATGCTGAACTTCTTTAAAGACTTACTAAGTCAAACACAGTGCTTTGGTTAAATAAGGTGAAAGCCCTCATTTAAATTGCATGTAACAGAGCATGAGAAACAAAGCACAAATGGCTATTAAAGAAAGAGAGACTAATAATAGCAAGCAAATAATATGAATGAGTGGTTGATTAGAGAACATATTGGGTAAAAAATAATTGTATAACGGCTTCTTTTAATTCATTCCTTTCCTTTTTGCTGCACCCAATCAATGCAATTACCTTGGAGCAACAATACAGAGAAACTCATTGGAAAATTTACAGAAGGTTCTGGACTGACCGTGGCCTCTTTAACAGCCTTTTCAGGGATGGTTATGCGGGGAAAGGAGTACATCGCACCCTGCACAGGATTGCAGCTGATGCCTTGCACAGTATTGAGAACCTGTTCTGTAAGTTTGGCCTTCTCTGCCAAGGTACTTAATGTGGCTGTGCGCTCCTGGAAGAGAAAAAAGAACAAGGTAAACTAAAGAAAGATGGAACTAGAATAACAAAACATCAGCATTACTTGTGACATTGGGATAAACAGCACTGGATAAAAAGTTATATACATTTATGTTACAATACTCCATACTATCAAGTATAGAAAAGAAAGATCTAATGTAAACTATGCTTTCTGCAAAGTTTTTTTTTGTATCACTAAGTCATCAAAGTTCTCTTTTATTGAGTGATCTAGTGTTTCTGACATTTAAAAAAATCCAAACTCCTGTGAGCTTTAGAATACAGATTTTTACCCATGCCAGATATTGGACAAAAAAAATGAAACAGTCATTATGTGAATATGATCAGGTAAACAGAGACACCTTCTAAAAAGCAGATAAATAAAAAAATTGCAATAGTCTGGTAATCAGTGTACTCTGAACGTAAAAATTGAAAAAAAATATATAAAGATCACAAATTAAAAACTGAAATCTTGTTAGTTGTTAGTCTTTGTTGTTTTTGCTTTGGAAAAAAACAACAAATGCTTAGTTTGAATTTGATGACGTCTGAGACTGTGGCTGCGTAAGAAAAGTAATGTTTTAGAACAAGTGAAAATGTAAATCCGACATTGAATGGCCTTGCTCATCTGGCCTCAGGCAGCTCTACAATAAAAATATTATTCTGTGGTGAAAATCCCTGCATGGGCTCAGGAATGTGCTGTGTGCATGTGCATTGATGCACATGGTGCGTGTAACTTGCGCATCAGTGAAGGCATTATTCATGCTAAACAAATTCACAAGTTTTGGAATAGCACGTGCTGCCATCCAGACATCATCTCTTTTAGGAAGGTTTGGGCTTCTTTAAGAAGAGAAAACTAAACTTGCAAACTATGGAGTCTATTTAAGACATTTACATAAATTAATCTTTACATCGATCTAGTCATAAATGATCAAAAGTGTCAGAAGGCAGAATATTGCAGTCTCCTGAGGAGGAAGGAAATGCCTAAAATATTCTAATAAGTTTTTCTTTTTTTTCCCTCCACAATGTGACCTATTTACTCAGCATCCAAATTTTTTACCAGTTCAAATCAATATTTAATAGTTTTTTACTAATATTGTTTTACATTGAGAAAGTAAAATGATGTCAAATGTGAGATAATGTTGGAACATGCTACTGATAATAAGTTGCGCTATATCTCTAAATAACAGGGGCTGTGAGAAGCACTGTAGTCTGTTTACTTTTATAAAGCGTTGATATGAAGGTTCCCCAGGCTGGGGGGGGTTAACCACCAGGTCCATTAGAGCCTGTCCTGGAACAGGAGGACACAGACGGACCGACAACAGCTTCGTCAGCTGAGCCTTCACCTCGTCGTCCATGTTTATGATCTCCATGTAACCTCCACGGAAGCCACACCTGGGAAAGAAGATTTGTGAACAGTCAACTCCTATTCAGTGAATACGTCGGAATAAACTCCAAGTATATAATGAGAAGACTTACTCTCCCATGTAACACTTGGAGGTAGAATGGAAAGATGCTAACTCAACCGTTTCTGAGTGCTCTGGCCCCATCTCAAAAAGAACCTTCTTAAAAGAGTGAAACTGGCAACCCTCAGCATACACATTATCCTGGTAAACCTAAGAGTACGGGGCAGAAGATTACACATTACGGGGTAAGGAAGACATAAAGAAGATAGTTGTTCTAATGCTAAGATAGTACCTCATCGGCCATGAGGAAGAGGCGCTCCTTTGCAGCAAATCGGATTACTTCTTCAATGCACTGTCTGCTTTGAACCTGACCTGAGAAAAAGAAAAAAGGGCCTATTATGTTATTCTGGCTAAAGATGCAGTTCTGCTGCCATCTAGTGACATAGGAGAAGTCTTCTAATGAGGACATCTAATGCAACAATGAATTAAAGTCCCAGAGTCGGTCTCTACTGCCTCCATCTGTTAACAATTTCAGAAAGACATAATGCTCCAAAAAAAAACATGTAAGAGACCAAAGGTTTCCTAGATTTTTCCAAAGCTTCATGAAAAATCTTTTGGCTCTCTCAGCAGACTGACTTTACTCAGCTATTGAGGACATAGTTCACGTGTTGCTGAAAAATTACATGTAACAAATATTCCTAGGCCCCATGATGACAACAAAGCTATCTAAGCTAAAACAACAAAAACTAAAAACTCCATCTTCCAAGGAAGACACAAAATGAAGTTAAAAGCTCCAGTTTAAACTAGTAACTTTACTCTGAGTTTAAGTTTGTATTAAGTACATAAAATGATGAATAGAGAACACAAAAGTTTTTGGACTATCAAAATGTGAGTGGTAGAGTAACGACTTGTGTGTTATGTAAAAGTGTAGATGTGCCACTTGCAACCATAACTGCAGCCCGGACAGGTATAATAATAATAATAATAAAATAAATAAATAAAAAAAAAGTTAAATAAATAAATAAATTACCAGTAGGGTTTCCAGGGTTGATGATGCACAGGGCTCGGGGATTGCAGTAGAGTCTGGCCTCATCCACAGCACGCTGCAGCTCACCGATGTCCAGACTCCAGCACTTTTCTTCATTAAGGTAATAATTGATCTGCACGGCACCCAGCTCTGCCAGCGCAGCCGAATACAGGGGATACTGAGGTATGGAAATCATGACACCAGTACGCATCGCACCTTCACCACACACCAGCAACTTCAGCATGGTCTGAGAGTGCAGAACAGGAAGGCAGAAAAAGATATACACAAGTTAATGTGAATCAAGTCATCTCTGTCCATGTTTGTATATATTAGAATGAGAGGCATAATTTACCACAATGCCGTCACTGGCCCCCGTTGTGAGGTAAATGTTGTCTGGATCGCAGGGCACACCACCGTCCCGTCGCTCAATGTAGCTGGCAACATCTTGCCGCACAGAGTCTATGCCTTGACTGGCACTGTAGGCACCTTGCAGATTTACATGGAGACAATGCAAAGATACAACTTCTATCACAATAAAACATCAACACAAGGCCTAAAATATCATGCAGCCAGTGCAAAAAAGTGTAATAATAAACAAAGGTAATCAGGGTTTTATAAAGCTTAGTGTGCTTGAACAAAAAACCATCACATTCATACGCACCCATACTGTTCCCCCCACAGGAATTCAGAATGCGGCAGGCTCTACTTTTAGCATCCTCAGGGAATGTGCTGTCATTCAGCAGTTCGGGATAGGAGCAAAGAGCCAAGACCTTGAGACAAAGAGATGTGCAACCATAAAATTCAGCATGGATTACTACATAACACAGAAAAAAAATGCCAGACACAAACTTATTTAGGGAGCAAGAAATCCATTTTATATCCACTAGAAAGCCAGAGTTGCTATATTTAGATGGAAATTTTGGGAGGGGGTTGGGTTTGGAAGCTGACCTGTCGGAAGAAAGTGATTGGTTGCTGGCCCATAGCATGTGCGTCACCAATGTTGGCCTTTATGACTTCTGCAAAGGGTTTCTTCATTCCCTGCCAAAGATAATCACAATGTCCACAAATTTAAGTATCAAAAAGTGAATGAACAGTTACGGTGCTTGTTAACATTTCTTTAATTAATCCATTTACTACTATTATAAAAAATCCTTAAAAAAAATCCTGGATCCAGGTGGTAAGCTGGATCACCCTCAAAATCTAAATACTTGCTCCTTATTCCATTTCAGAGATTTCCTGGTTTGAGTGAAGCAATATTTACACTGCCTTGGCAGAGGTAATTATTCTTTCACTCATAACCAGTAGCAGGGATTTATTATAAAGTCTGTCATTTGGATTGTATCACTAACTTCTCTACAACTGGAGAATTAAAAAAAATGTTAAAAAAAAGGAATATCTACTTATTTAGCTTTTTTGTGTTTTTGATACATTATCCCAAATGTCATTTTGCCCTAACTAAAATCCGACGATAACGTGCTATGCCATAGATTTTCTGTTATCCAACAATGAAAGGAAAGTTATAAGGCCTTCAAACAAGCAGGCAATCTTTGGATTTGGCTGGTTAAGAGAAGATAGACATAACAGCAAAATCAGCAAATACAGTACAAAAAAAAAAAGGAACTTTACAGAACACTGTGAAACAAGACATTACAGCATCTGTTTTTTGTGGTTTCCCATTTTAAATTTTGCATTGTTTGAAAACAAAAAAACACCCAAACTCAAAGTTATTAACTCTGCCCTCATCTGCATCACATTTGATGAAGATTGACTAGTTAATACAGGTATATTTTGCTGGGTATGTGTGAGGCTTTATCCATGTCAGTGTCACAAGGAATGCTGCCTTCTTCTTCTCTTCCATATACCAGTAAATTCTGCAACATATTAACTAATTTGTTCCTAACCTAATTAATAACCTCAATTTAGTCAATTTGGAAAATCTGTTGTGATAATTTGCCCCAAAGAAAATGCACATGACTTTCACAAGGGAAGCTAACTTTAATAGGAAGGTTGAGAGGGAGACATTAACTATTTGTGGAGCAAAAGGGGGAAAAAAGTTCCCCTTACACATCTAGTGACGCGCTCAGCCTTGGTTGAGATAGTGTGTGTAAATATGGTGACCAAGTTTCAACCTGAGCAAACAATCTTATCATACTGTTAACCTTCTGACACATTAACACGGAAACATGCATTAAACAGACCTCTAACCTTCTTGCTGTAAGCTGAAAAGAACTGGATACATGACATGAAGAGGCATTGAGGAGCATGTTGAAATCATTAGGAGAGTTCCTAAAATAAAAGTATTCATCTCCTAATCTCCAAGCCAATTATATACATATTTCAGAAAGATGATCCCTGGGCTGCTGAGACCAGTGACACAGCACAAACACAAGCAGGCGCACACACACACGCACGCTCCTCACACCAGATGTTAGGAACAGCGTGACTGCAGAAAACACCACTGGTGGAACCTCTGAGCCCCTGCAGTAATCAAAACAGCCTGTTTGCTTGATTTGTCCAATCCAGCTGAGATTTAATGAAACTTGAGTCTGTGGCTCTCTCATTGGTCACACATAAGAGGCGTCTCTCAGGCTGAGCCAATAACGTGATACATGAATAACTCCCCTTTGTGAAAGGAGTCTCCCATTGATAGGTGTGATCTTCTGGAAACGTGCTGACCTCTGCTCAACCGGACTAACTTGAAAGGCCAATGACGATTTTGTCCTCTGTCATCGATTTTTTAAGAAAAAAAAACAACACCCCATCGAACAATGTTCCCAGAGTAGAGAACTGTTTTATTTTTACTGTCAACAAAATGAATGTTTGCTTGATGATGCACAAAGGTGAAAACTCATAATGAACTAAGATAAGAAACTTAAATTTACACTTTGACTTTGGTATTTATTTATTTTGGTGTTTAATGACTAAACTTTGATCCAGATGTTTCATACCCACAAAAGCAACATTGATGTGTCTGAAATTAAAGCTGATTAAAACTTCTGTTTCTTTCCAGTAGAAAATTGTGTGGAAAGAATCTCATTAAACAAAAAGAAAGAAAAAAAACAAAAAAAAACACTTGTCTGGAACCATGGTAACGCTCTCATAAAATGTCTCCATTCACTATCAGCTATTGGCTCATTAAAACAAAACAAAGACCACAGTGTAATAAACTGCACGTGAAGCCTTTATCAGTGAACTTGTTACTGGGAAAGACTGTTGGCTCAAACTCTGTCCTGTTTCTAGTCGCTCTGAACCACACATGCTTTTTTTTATTTGTTCTGTCTCAGTTTCAAAAAAGAAAAAAGGAAAAGGAAAAAAAAAAAAAACACCAACTAATGTGTAGGAAACAGAAGTAGGGGATCAGAGTGCGTCTTTGTGTTGTTTAAGCCGCAGACAAAAAAAGCCACTGTGACCTGTTTCTCAAAGTAATCTAATACCATCAAAAACAGTTTGATAAAGGAAGCATTCATGAAGTAGAAGGGGAGAGTTGCTTAAACTTACAACAGCAATTAAGAGTTTTGAGTGAACAGTTTAGAGCTTCTGAAAAGTGTTGAATAAGATTAAAAGAGTAATCAGGGATAACTTCTGGTTTAATTAGTGAGGTAAAAACAAAAACACTATTCTTGTGTCCCAGATGAAAATCAAATAGCTTATTTTTCACTTGTAAGAAGTATGAGATTTCTAATTAATCTTAACTAAAAATATACCAATCCCTCAATAGTTGGCCTGGGTTATGCTTGCTGGATCAACTACAATGTTTTCTGCTTTTTGAGCATCCAAATATCTCTTCTATCACACCTGGTTACACTCCTGCACTGCTGAGAAGAAATTAACTGGAAGAAAACAGAATAAATCCCAGCCTGATAGGAGATCAGGGTCTGTTAGAGTAAACAAAAAAAAAAAATCACATCTAGGGGGTCAGTAACCATCTGGTTAAAAGGTTGACACTATCATTACAGCCCTGCTGGCCAGCATTGCAGAACCTGTTCACATACTCATCCTTTCCTGAGCAAAGCACCCAGGAGAGCACACTTTTCACACCAGACTGCACTTGGTACACCAACAGCTGCCACATCACCATAAACTGTGAGGAAGAGATTGAGCTGTTGTTTGGGGGGGAAAACAAGGAATCCACCATTTCACTGACAATACAGGATTTCTTATGTGCATTTAAAAATACTCATGGTTAGTATGACAGAGAATCCAACATCACTAATTAGAGGGAAGCATCTGATCTGAACAGAAGCTTAAAATGCAGAGACAAAAGTTGACATATTAAACAATTTGGAAACACAGATAAAGGTAATCTTACAAAGTCTACAGACTGCAGTCTTTTCCATTAGCAGTTGTGGTTTAGTAACAGGAGGGATGCATCATACATAACTAAAGAACAAGAAGGGTGGTTTCAAAAACAGGTTACAGATCATCTGTAAGCAATTGATACAGACAAATGGGACTATACCAACCCAGGTCCACAGTGTCTAACATGGTCAGTCTCAAGGAAAAAAATAACTAACCGCTGCACTTTGATAAGTGGGTGTGAGAGCAGCCTGTCAAGTGACACCAAAATGGTTTACCTCTTCATGATAATGATTACATCTAAATGGTAAAAACAAATTATGTGCAGCTCACAAGAAAACTGAAGTCCACCTCAGCAGAACATACACTGAATGCATGTGTTCCCTTCATTAAAATATTATTTCATGAAGGTAATTCACATTTAATATGTCAAATGAGTAAATATAACTAACTTGTTAGCTGGAAACAGAAACTTTTTTCACACACACACACACACACAGGAGATGATAATGTTTAAAAAGAGAGGTGAAATACTGATTAGTGACAGATGGCATTTACATCAGAAGGCCTGTTATACAAACCTCACTGAGCTCCCTCTCCAGCTCCACTGCTCGCTGCACGATGGGCCCCCGAACGGCGTACTCCACCTTCTTCACGGTGGGGTTCATGGTGTCGATGGTCAACACCTTGGCCCGGGACATCATCCCGTTCTCAGACATTTTCTCTTTGGGAAGTCCACGACGCGTCGTGCTCAGACTCGATAAAGCTCTGCCGGGAGAGGAGGAGGACAGAGGGATAGATGTCAGTGTGCGGATCCTGGGAGCACCACCGGGCCGATGGGTTCCACTGCTACCGGCTAACAACGCGCTCCGCCCCGGGCTGAAAAGCCGAACGCTTCTATGCGAAAGCAACTGAATCCGTGTGGCTGACATTTTACACGCGGCTCTCTTCACGCTGGTTAAGTTTAAATGCCTCTGTGGCGCACAGCGTCCTGGGTCTTGCCGGTTACCACACATGAAGAAGTGAAATCAAAGTTGTGTAATTTGAGCTTCCACGCTCCTAAAATGAGGGGGGCTTACAGGGCTCGGACCTTTGGACCTTACAAATGGGGCTTCGACAAAACTGCGCTGAAAACACAAGGTGGCCCCCTAACAAAACTTTTCTCTGCAACTTTTGGAGAGTGCACACATGGCACAACCACAGCCAGAGAGCGTATCCCTCCCCTTTGTGTGGCTTTATAACCACCGTTATCCCACCCCTCTTTACTCCGTTTACCCACGCACCGAGAGGCTGTCAGGGTCGTTTCTCCGATAACTGAGCCCGAACAGCTCCAGATGGTTGTCGTGGCTCAGGGGTACTGAAAGCAAACCAACGGAAGCTTCCAACTTTGCTCCAACATCAGAGCGCAGCGCCTTTTGTCCAGAGAGCTCCATGCAGTTTGGGAGGAGACTGGAGGCTAAGATGTACGACACTCCTCCTGCTTAGACCTGAGCCCTAAAATGTCTCCTGTTGCTGAGATGCATTGATGTAAAGCGATGTAACAAAATATATACCTGAATTAAAGAAATCTTCTGAATCTTTGGAAAAAATCCAAATAACTTGTGATGTATCTGTAGGGCAACAGATTATGTTTCTGTTGCTTAGCAGTGCCTCTCACAGGGTCAAATGTCCCTTTTACAAGTTAAACTGAGAAGTAATGCAACTCCATGTCCTGGCCCTGGTGTCCCTGTCACAGAAACTTCAGCAGTAAAAAAAAGTGAGTTTTTCTTGAAACCATCCGACAATAACCAGGTTAAGCAGTGATCAGGATAGGGGAAACCTGATATGGTCATAACATGGGGAGAGTTGTAACGCCACCACTTAATGAAAACCTAGGAGTCATGCAAGCATTTCAGTGTTTACCCACCTCCTTCTTAATCTCATATGGCTGATGTCAGGGCTGGAAACAGGTATAGGCAGACTTCATTAAATTGTTTGACCAACAACAAACTTTGATTAGTACTATACAACTGAAGATAAAATTGTATGACCTTCAGTTAATTAAATTGTGTTTTGGGCAAAATGTGACACATTTTACCATTTCTAAATTCAAACCACTATGCGGATAGTTAGTTAAACCAGTGGTTCTAAAACTTTTTTTTGAACATTGTACCCCCTGTAGAATACTTTTTTAGTCAGGAGCCACATTCAGCACAATTTAATGTCCAGGGGGCATTAAGCATTCATACTTTTATGAAAGTTTGTTCTAGTAGACTCATTCACATGCACAGACTCCTAAGTTAAACATAGTGTGTTAAAGTTATTGTCAATTAACAGACTTTTATTGTTCTGGATTGTTCTTTTATTGCAATATGTATTTTTAAAGCATATTCTATGATGCTGCATTTGTTTTTCCTTGTTTTGTCTCACTGTTACAACTATCCCCACTTTGTGTTACAACCCACCCTGTAGTGGCATAGGTTGTAACAAAGACCCACCATGTATTTGACCGTACCACTCAAAGTCTGTAATATTCTTGCAGGGTTTTGAATTGGTGGCAATTGTAGTAAACATATGTTATTATTTTATATGAAAGTTTAAGAACTGTGGCATTAAGATTCAGCAAGTTAAAGATGCTGAAGCAAAAAGTGTTACAACTCTCCTCTATTACTGGTCACTTTTAATAAAAATGTTCACAAAAATATTAAAGAGGAAACAGTTTCTTTAATATTCCTCATAGTTTAAGAAAATGCACAACACATTATCATCACCAGAAGTTCTCATTCAGTAGGATTGTGTGTTAATAGTCAAACCCTGCTTCCAAATAAAGCAGAGTCTGAACAAAATGAAAACAAAACCCACTATATTGATATAAAAATACAACAAAGACAACATATCAAATGTTAAAAGCTGTTTGTAGGTATAAATTTGAAATAGATTTTAACACATTTCAAAAGAAGTGCAAACAGAGGCAGGTTTGCTGCAGTTACATCACTCGAAAGGTAATCCGTTTCAGAATTCTTACTTATTATTTCACCTGCGTGACTGTTTGGTGCCTCCTTCCTGAATTTTTTGTGATTTACTAGATGTTTAGCAGGTATGGAATACAGGCAGACCAGTGTATGCAACCAATTTTCAAAGCAGTTGATACCAAAACAATAAACAGCAGGCCCTTATTGATCCCAGTGTGACAGCTTCACATTGCTTTCCAATACATTTTAGGTTTATTATTACAGTGAACTCTGAGTATTTGTCAAGTCTTACCAGTTTTTAGTACTGTAAGACAAGTTTGAAAGACTGTATAGTTAGTCTTACAGGTGCAACAGTGATTTAATGCATGACTTATAAGGAAAATAAGCATTAAAGCACTTTCACATGTTTTGATATTTTCAGTAGTGTAACAGCTGTAGTTAAATAACATTAAGACCTTAACAACTTTCTGTTTTCTACTACCATTGCAATTTAATTGTTCATTTTTTCTCTTAAAAGATGCAAAGATAGAAGCTAATATTTTGGCCTCTTGATTTGTTTGTCAATATTTAAAAGTATGAAATTGCAGTCAATGATAAAGAAAAATTAAAACATCCCCTGTAAATCTACAATAATAAATACAAGCTTTTCTCCTACTCTAAAAACTATTATTAGGTTGAACACTGAGGATTTAACCAAAGCGAAGATGTTTAATCTAACTCTTCAGTTCAATTAAAACCCTGTGGCTAAAATTATATTGGAGAGAGTCTGTGTAGCCACTGTACGCAGTGCAAAGGTGGGCACAGATGGTAATAGAAGCAGAAACAGCTGATGCTGTTGGGTCTGAAGTCCATAGCTTTTGTACTCTTCTGTAACTAGATAGCACTGTTGAGGCTGGTGGGAGAATCCAAGGAGAAACTCGTCAGTGTGTCCTCTCTGGGCCCTCTCCTCTGGGGAGACACATAAAGTCTCCTCCTGGGTGAAGTAGCGTGATATGCTGAAGGTATAAAAGAGTTTCAGTAGCTCCCAGCGGCGGGCCGTAGAGAGTAAAGGATCATTAAGTGGATGATAAGCAGAAGTGTGCACACAAGAGACTGAGCGACGAGTTTCACGGTTTATGAGAAGAAGAGCCAGCACATCAGGCCTCAGGGTTACAGATCCTGGCAAGCAGCGCTCTCCAACGGCAAGGCAGTCTCTGAGAGTCTCCACCAGAGGCGACCAGAAACAAGCCACCAGCTCAGTCTGGGCCCTGTGCAGGGAAGGGGTGGGACCGCACAGAACACACACATCTACTCCATGTAGTAGCTGGAAGCGGAGCAGACGATGGGCCACAGTGGGGCTACCCTGAGGAAGGAAAACTGGGTAATCACAAGAGATTGATCCAGATGCAGAGAGGGAACGTATCAAAGCAGAAAGCAGGACAACTTCTTGCGGTGCCAGGCGCCACCACTTCTCAGTCGCTGTAGCTATACGCCCATGGACAATGAGGCAACCAAACTCGCTGTCAACGGCTTGAGCAAATCCATCCACTGCCTCTTGGAGAAGAGCGGAGTTTGGAGGCAGCAGTGAATCAGCACAGTGTGTAAGGTTTCCCAGGATACCACCTTGACTCTCTTCAAGCAGCTGATCAATGAGGTTGAAGCAAGACCTCAAGTCCTTCTTCAACCTTTCAACATTCCTGAAATTTGCCAGCTCATCTTGCCCTAACACTAGCACCATGCAGTTCCACACATTCTCTAGAAGGCGTTGTAAACGGATCTCATCACCTTTGTTGTTGCATGGCCCACTTACAGCGATGAGCATCACACTGTCTTGAAAAACTCTCCACACCACCTTGCCACCACCCTCGGTCTCACAACAGGATAACACTACTCCCTGTCCTCCTCCAAACATGTGAACGCCATTTAAGGAACCGATGACAGAGAAGGGCAACTGTTTAGAGGCCCCTCTTGTAAAAAGAGGAACACCGCTGCTGGCTGTGAGGCAGAGAAGCTGGGTCGATCCATTCTGAAGCATCATCCTGGTTATGTGTGGTTCACGCCTATTTGCAAGTTCAACAAACTCGTTTTACAACTGTGGCAGATTACCGAGCCAGTCTATTAACGAGTTTCATTGAGCCGGTTGTGTAATGATCAGCGAGGCAAAAAATGCCCAACGTTGCATCAGCGACAGAGAGGCGTTAGCATCACATAAATCAATGAGCTGGGTACAATCAACGACTAAGATAAAATATTACAAAACTAGCTATTTTAACTAAACGTACACCGGCGTTTGAATGACTACTAGCTCTTTATGGCTGGCTGTATTTAACATGCTAGGTTAACAAAAGAGGTTACCGTCGTTTCCACAGTAACGCTGTCCCATGATTCATTCTTTACACCAGGGAGGGCGGTTTCATTTGGCTGGTCAAGCTGCAGTCACAAGATACGAGTTCCGCTATAACCGCTAAAGGAGCGGAACAGGGAGACAGACCTGGGTTCAGCGCCCGGAGCTCGTGGAAGCAAGCTCACGCAACATGGATATGACAGTTTCTAACCCACATCTCGCGAGAGTCAAACTAGTAACTCCCCGGGCTCGCGAAAAATCGCGTGACCAGTAACTTAACACTTTACAGCGCGTGTCTATGCCACCAAAATCTATGACGATATTAAGTTATTATCAAATTACAACTAAAAACATTCAGGTACTTTTCTTTAACAGCGTATGTCCATTTTATGCAGGGGATTGGGAGTAAGAGAGGCTTCACGTTTTAAAAAGATTGAACAACTTCATTACTTTCAGGCCAAATATTCACACACACACGCACACAAAAAAACTGCAAGTAAAGTTAAAATTTGACAATAAATACATGTTATAAGAACATCCTGCTTTCTGGGGGAGGACAGATCAGGGCAGTATTAGTACATCTTTCTAGACTCCCTATATTTTAACACAATGGGGGCAATTCAGTACAAGATTGATCAGTTCTATCACCTGTTCAACATTTTCTCATCTATATATAGTTATAAAAAAAAAAAAACATGTTGAGATTCTGTGTTGGAGCTTCAAAAGAGACAAGACACATTTATTCTAAAGTTTTCCACATAAAATAAATATCTGTTGAGCAATATGAAATAAAGAGCATCAGTTGATAAATTTGCATAGGCACTATCATGTCAAGCATTTAGCCGATGAATCACTTGGGTACACCAATTTACCTGCAATATCTTTTCACTTTTGATATTTATTAATATAATCTCATGTTGGTTTCACTGACAAATCTTTAAAACTAAGAACTACAATCAGCTTAGTATGGCCCATCTACTAGCAGACATTAGATTGTGCACAGACCTAGTAATTGTTTTATGTTCTTCTCTTTAATTCTCCATTTTTCAATTCACTTCCCCATGTGAATTTTTTTAATTTTATTTTTTTTAACTCAGGACTCATGGAATGACATGACCTCTGACCAACCCTTTTCATTGTGTCTGATGAAATACAATACATACAATCTGGTTGTACTAGCTCTAGAATATAATGCTGCATTGTGTCAGCAGCTATGTAAATATTACATGGCTTTCAATAATCTATAAAGCAGTTGAAAAGAAGAAATAAACAAAACCTTGGAGTAGTAAAGAATGGTTTTATTAATTTAATACAAAAGAGTCCAAAGTAGTAATGACTAAAACAGAACGATAGAAAAGGCACAATAATTTACTTGAAAATCACACTGTGCCATGAAAAAATAAAACTGTTCCATTTCTTCTACTGTGGCTGAAAATAGATCTTTTTCCTCAAATGATTTCAATGTGTTCCACACTTGAGAGATCCCGTGGCAGTACAATGGCTTGGCATGAGGAGCAGTGTTGAGGTCGACATTTCCCTGTTGCATCTAGAAGGCCTGTAGGATAAAAGTGGATAAAAGTCACAGGTTATGATGGAAATATTACATGTGGAATTTTGTTTATTTGATCAATTTTTTCTTTTGCTGTAAGACAAATGCAACAAAGTAATTTGTTTCTTAAGTCCACTTTCTTTTGATGTTTATACTATCAAGTCCCTGCACTGATATTCAAATGGGTCACATTAAAATGGTTTCTATTACAGCGAACGAGTTTATTTTCAAAAAAGAAAAAACAGACATTTTCTCAGTACTTCAGCTACTCTCCAGAATTTTGCACAAAGGTTTCTGGAAACTGTAATAATTGCTTGCGCTTCTGTGTAAGACAAGAATATGAGCATGTGAATCAGTCATGTGTAGCTGACTTACAAATGAATACGTGGTTTCACAAGAAGGAGCAGACCTTCTGCGGCCTGAAGGGGTTGGTGCTTGAAGACACACCAGTGAGCAGAGGATCCTGCAAGGCATTCTGTGTGCAAAACTGCTGTAGGTCTGCAGCCGCTTGGGAAACCTGAAGGCAAAAAATAAATAAATAAATAAAAATTAGACAGATATTACTCAGGGAAATTCTTAACCAAATAAAAGGGCACTACGCAGTTTTATACAAGGATACATTAGGCCCATTAACATGTAGCATCCGGTACCAGGTGCGTTTTTTAAGTACATATCTGGCCGTGGTTCCAAGCAAGCCAAAAAAATTTACATCTACAACATCTACAGACTTCAGGCCACTGAAAAACCAGTAAAAGAATTGTGGGATTTGTATTTGATCATCAACGAGACAAATGGCTACCTCCTGTCTGACAAAAAAAAAAAAAAAAAAGGAGAAAAAAAAAGCCATAGACCAAGTATCCGCATTGCCTTGAAATCCCCAATTGTTGAGTCATGTGTGTATTGCATAAAATGAAGCCATGTGACCACCTTGCTAAATCAAATCTACCCAGATCGAAGTGGTGTTCAGTTGTAATAGGAAAACAAACTAGAGTCGTGTAGGTAGTACTGGAACAGATGCTTTTGAGTCAAGTCAATGAAAAACTACATAGCTGTGAGGGCAGAATTATACTAAAAAACATGAAACTAGAAAAATTACTTGACTGACATCTAGAACACCTCAAGCTAAATCCAAACTGGAGATTAATTCCTGCTGCCTCAATTTAGTTGCTAACTGGAGGTGCAAGAATACTTAATATAATATATATTATTCTAAGCAAAGAGACTAATGCCATGAGAAAATATACTCAGGTTGCTACCAGTATTCCTGATAGGCAATCTATTACATTACCATATATGAGGGGGCAACAAAGAAGATTTTTATTTTTTTTTTCTCGTGAATTTCAATTTATGTCAAGTGGTAGACGAGAAACTGAAACATTGTAACGCTTTTTTCCTCTCTTAACTATAAAATCTCTCATGTTTATAGTGTAACTTTCTATGGCTACACAATTTATATAGAGACAACGCTGGGAAAGACCTGGAAACATCACTTTTAAAGTTAACCAGGGGGGGGGGGGGGGGGGGGGGAGAAGGGGGGGGGGGGGGGGGGGGGGGGGAGGGGGGGGGGGGGGGGGGGGG
>JBAMHW010000008.1:20063930-20080711 GCA_037177495.1 Rhadinocentrus ornatus
GAAAAGAAAGTTTGAAAGTGGACCCCCCGTCTCCCCCCCCCCCCCCCCCAGTAGGTGCATTATTTAAGTTTTCCACGGCAAGTTCTCAACTTTAATGGCAACTTCAGATGCTACTACTACTACAGCTAGCCTGAAACGCCCACTTTTACCCATTTTCTAGATGCTGAGTGCTAATCATAAACATACATATAACTAAAAAAAAGAAAAACATCCCTCTTTAAAAACAACGCCCTGTTGACTACGAGCTAACACCCTGCTAGCTTCTAGCTCCAGTTAGCATTGTTAGCGGATTAGGCTAACCGTCGAGATTTCTCCTCGTTATTTGATACAAATACCTCTCACCTTCACTCTGTTTATGCTCGCCTCAAAGCGGAGTTGTTGGACCACCTTCCTCATGGCTACCAAGTTGGAGGAACTGGACATTTTCACGTGTTTTGAGTGAAATTTTAAAAAAAGACCAGGTGCTAATCTCAGGATGCTACTGAAACAAAAGCAAAGATGATAACTTCCGGATTCCGGTTGTTGCTACCACTCTGCCGGACCAGAGGGCGCCAAAGAAAACAGGCGACTTTTTTTTTTTTAAAAAAAGCTTTATTGTGTCGTCACACCTGGAACGCAGATAATTAACTTACTATCAATATATGATTAAAATCCTATAATTTAATTTATATGTCTAGATTTGTATAAAAACGTCATTTCCATCTTAACAGACATGTAAAAATGGAATAATTTCCTTCAAAGTTCAAATCACTACAATGAATCCAGCTAAAAAAGAATTGTCAGTGCTGCTCCTCATGGAGAAAAAACTAAAAGGAACAAAAACACAAAAAAATAAATAAAAAAAAGATGGATAATGACAGACTTGTTAAAGTGCTTTCGTTTGATCAACTTCAGTTCATGATCTGGACACATGTTTATGGGGAAAATGTCCAAAACCATAAAAAAGGCACTAGAGGTTCTCTAAGTTAGACTGTTCTGATCTTCATCCAATGAAAAAATACTCAAGTCACCACTGCAAACTCTGTTTTTTGACTTGGCCCGAGTGTCTCCATTTGTAATGGTGCTAGACTCTTGCCATCGTCCTCGATTTGAAGGTCTGGAGGAATTAAAAAGGGAAAAAGATTCAGTCAATTAATGATTGACGTGTTACAAAATAAATCACCTTTGTAAACATGGTTTATTCTCTAATCATATACAGCCACTGTATGCATCATTTGTGGTAATTGAGCCCTTAAATCAATTGATGATTTTCAATACTTCTTATACTGTGTTGCTATGTGGCATTCCTAGTAAAATAACATACAAGTTCAACTCCAACACTAAAAAAGGATATACAGATAGTATTACCTGCTGTCTGGTATCAGCTGGAGTGTCCTGTAAAGTTCAGTTGTGGATGGTGGTGTAGCAGCACTTTGTGAAGGTTTAGGAGTGGAGAATGTAGTGTATGTTGACGATTTGGCCAGCTGAGCCTTCACTGATGACATTCTAATCTCTGGCTCACTTCCTGTAATGCAGGAGATCTTAAAATCATAACTTAGTGGTAGATTTTAAGTTATGCATCAGATGTTCACATGAATAAAGAAAAAGAAAATTTTGAGGCATCATCTTTTGACTTCTTTTGTGCTGCAAAAGATCTTTATTATGCCTCCCAAACTCCGTGACATTTACTGCCAGTACAATTAACCCATAAAGTATTTCTTCATAAACACTGACTTACTAATTGATAAGGCACTTTGACCATCTGATGAGGAACATCTACGGCCTGTAAAGGGAGTCATGTTCAAAAACTGGTTCTTAAGCCAAGCAGCACGGTCCTCCTCAAAGGCCATTTTCTACGTAATACAAAAATAAAAATATTGACTGAAATGCAATGACAGCACTCATTCTACAAACTGAATTAGACTACAGTATCAGGTCTGAAGAAGAGTACCTCTCGTCCCAGGCGAATAGCAGCTTCTGTGAAATTCTTTCTCTCCCGCTCAAAGTTCTTCTTCTGCTCCTCAAAGAGCCTCCACTCCTCTTTGAGACGCTCCTTTTCCTCCAGTGTGTAGCAGTCATTAAGAAGAGCTGCTGTCTCATCATCAAATGATGTGTTGAGCTGTTGCTGACAAAGCAAAAAGTTATCTTTTACAGCAAATGATTAATTTATATCTAGAAATTATTTTCATGAACAGACAAGGTTAATTTCTCTGAACTGCTTGTTCATCTCAATCTGGACTCATGAAGAGGAGCCCAGTGTTGGTTTAAACTCCACTCAGCTTACTTGGAGGAGAAGTTGTTGTGCATGAATGAACTCTTTGCACTGCTGGACTTCACTCCGCATCCTGTCCATTTCATCCTCATGAGTTTCCAAGGGTATCACCTCTTTGTTGGACTGATTCTGCACTTGAGAGGCTAAGTAAACACAAAACACTCAATGGTTCCCTTTTCTTTCCAGGTATACTGCAAGTGCTAATAGAAATCAATGCTGACTTACTGTCAATGTTGATGAATGATAGTTAAAAAAAATCGTGTTATTGCTTTCATTAAGAGGATTTAGTTCAGGAAGACAAAAGAATTAAAATTAAGATCTGCTGCTTTAACCAGGTGCTGTTCTCCTGGTGGGAACACTTATGTCATCAATTAATTTAATAAATGTAACAAGACAAAACTAATGTGGCAATAAAACAGACATTTTATTGATGACGTCGCTAATCATAACTTTATAAACAGGTTGCGAGTAAGCCTGTCGCGATAAACTTTGCCGTGCAATAAATTCTCAGAAATAATTGCGATAAGCCATAATGTTGTCATTTTGAGACCATTTACCTAATATAATGTGATGCCATAATAATCCAAGTACACCCTTTCAAAATTTCCCTTCAAAAAATATATTAAAAAAATATTAAACATGGGGCTCAGACTGGAAAAACTGCCAGTTAGTACCACTGTATTAAAAAAAGAAAAAAAACCTATATATATATATCTTTGCCTTTGCCGTTTGTGAAGCTAAAATATCTCCCCTCATCACTGCGTGTCAGACTGATCGATGAGCAATTAATGGCTCATTAGCAGACCCGTGCGGAGCTTGTCAGAGGACCGTTTATTTTGAATCAGGTGTGTGGCAGCAGGGAGACATCTAAGACCTGCAGGATAGTGGGCCTTGAGGACCAGGGTTGGCGACCACTGATCCAGGGCATCAGCCGGATGACCTGCTCAGAGCTGACAGCTTGTTCAACTAGAACTCCAGCCTCTTTCCCCTCCATTTAAGTGGCAAACTCCTCCTCCAACACTAGTCATCGCTTCTCTGTGGGGTCATTGCCCAGCTGACGGTAAAAGAGTGGACTTGCTCAAGCACAGGGGACGTGAAACTCGGAGGTGTTTAAAAATTTAAGAGTGCCGGCCCACTGTTAGTTGGGCCACCGATCTGAGTTTTATGAACCAGTCAGACCAATAAATAAACTGTGTTGGGCCAAAAACACCTTGACTCACCGAGAAAATGCCCGGTATGCCCGATGGCCAGTCCGTCCCTGCACACTAATTAACTCATTTTACCAAGAATTAAAACTGGTACCAAAGGAAAATGTCTAAGCAGCATATGTATCAGAGGTGTATGCACCTTGGTTATCCAGTTTTTCCACATGGCTCCTCAGTTTCCTCCACTGCTGGCGGATGCTGTTGGCAAGTTGTTCCCTTGCATGCTCACAGGATTGGTCCAAAGTTTCCCTGCTAGTTTCCCCAGACTTCTCCTCTCCATCTGAATCACCCTGCAGCGAAACAACAGAAACAACTTTTACATGCAAGCATACAGGTAAAATTTTATTTCATCTGAACCAAAAAGGTTGGTCAACTATTTGGGCATGGGAATGTTTGGGCAGATGTGTCAAACTTTTATTCAGAAATGCACATGAAACTGCTCCAGTGGGATTTACTGTGATGAGTAAAGAAATGGTTAGGCTCTATCTAAATGATTAGATCTTTTTTATGAATCAGATACCTGCTCCTGACCGTCATCAGCAGTGGCAGATGGCTGACATGGACTCAGAATATGCATCATTTCCTTCTTCATCTGCTGGAGGACTTTCTTAAGCTCAGCATTCTCCAACATCAAGGACCTCTGACTTGCCTCGTAGTCACTGAGCAAAGATTTGTACATCTCTCCCTCGTGGCTGCGCATAGCAATGTACAAATACACATTTCTGATGGATAATGAAAAATACCATTATAAGCTGAACACGTGACAAAGTGGCTTTCATAATACCTGGCTGCTGCTTTTGCAGTCCTCCAGTGGCTCCTTTTCCCATCTGACCGTCCCAAGCAATTCAGAACATCAATAGCTATATATAAAAATATGAAGTTAGACTTTATGCTGAAAAGGTTTAGACATTACATATAAAGTGTTGTCAAAGAATTGCAGTTTTACCTAGTTTTTTATCCTTTCTATCAACCAGTAGCTGACTGAGGCGTTCCTTCAGTTTTACAGATTCCCTCTCTTTTCTCTTGGCATCATGACTGTATTGAGAGGCACGGCTGGCAATGATACTCTGGAGCTTTTGGACCTGTTAACAAATTAAAGTTTGTTATGCTTTTGCTTTATCAAATAAACATTTGCAAACAGAACTACTTTTGCTTATAGCACCACCTCATCTTTTTCGGTTTTTAAGCAGCTCTGCAAAGTCTTGATTTTGAGTTGCAGCTGCCTCTCTGTCTCGTGTAGACCAGACTTCTCTCTTATGGACAGTTCCAACTGGTCCTGAAGGGAAATTAACAACAGGGCAATTAGTTCAAGGGTAAAACTGCAGAAGTGAACTCCCAAGTGACCTGTACTTCATCCTAAAATTAGCTGTGCCATTTTTAGGATTAAATTAAACAACCTGTTTTCATATAGGGCTATCAGCAATAGTCTTATATGCTTGTCAGTTTTATTTTTTTAATTTATTTTCAAGGCTGTGAAATTTATAACTGCACTTCTACCCCAGGTCATCAGAATATAAATGTAGGCCGGGAGCCAAGATTTGGAAAAACACCATCTTGTCTTGAAACTGAACAAATGATGACGTTTTTCACGAGACATCCTCCAGAGATACATGCCTTAAGTCTGGAATTGCTCATCTGCATATGCTCCAATGTGCTGGATTTCTTCAGCTGTTCCTTCTCCAGCTCCTCTAAGTGACACATACTTCGTCTGTGAATCTGAAGTAATTCATACATGGTATTTAGAGCAGGCACTACTTTCAGGCTGGCTCCCCCGGGAGAACCGGCTTCAATACACGTGGAGAGGCCCAGTGAGGAAAGCTCCTATGAAAGAATGAGGACTTGTGTTATTGCGACAGGGCTTAATAACATTAAATCCAAAGAAGATCAAGAGCTCTATACTGGTGAAAAAAAAACATAATTTACGAAAACAAACTTGTTAAAATTAAAGCCCAAACTTACATGAAAGTTTTAACTACATGAAAGCATTTAATTTTCGTAAAACATATATCTAAACCAGAGTACTTTTTATACCTGATTGATGTATGAAATGCATTGAGGAATATTATGGTCGGTGCAAAAGGCACTTATGACACTGTAAGAGCTTTTGGACAAGGGAAAAGAGTACGACAACACAAGGTTGTTCTGTCTTGAGGGGGACATCGTCACATGTGATATGCTGGAGATCTCATAGTTTTCTGAAAGCAGAAAAAAGGAAAAATATAGTAAATGTTGGTACACTAGCTCTATTGTTCAGTCTTCAGATATACTCAAACTACAACACTGCTCAAAATGAGAACAAAAATGTGGGCCACCTCAAGCAGATCCTATAAAAGGCATTGCTGATGGGCTTTTCTATTTTTGAAACACTCAAGCACATGCAACCCCATTAGAGAATAATTACCCATAGATGACTCAGTTGTCCACTGCTCTCCCATATCAATGAAACCACTGGACAAAGGGACGTGAGGTCAGAAGTAATCACCAGGGAGGTGGATTAGTAGTCAGGTCGTGGATCAGAATATCCCATTGGAACACAGCCCTGCAACAGAGCATCAAATAGTGAGATAGACCAGCAAAAGATAATCTGGGCTGATGCTACACCCACACAGGATTAACTGTTAGATGTGTGCCAGCAGGGACTAGACTGGGGATGAAGCGCACTCTCCTATTAGCCACTGGTAATGCAACTGCTGGGCTGTAAAATGATCTCAGGCTCAAGTAAAATGATTTACAAAGATAAAAATGAGACAATCCATTACAGAATTGCTAAACCAGAAAATGTGCTAGTGTGTTTGTGCCTTTTATCCTTTTGTGCCCTCAAGACACCATTATGAAACATGACATGCTCTAGTAAAACTGGCTAAAGCAGCTAGGAGCCACTCCTATTACTGTACAGCTTAACTTGTGCTCGGTTGTTGTTTTTACGTTGCGTTGACGAACAAAAAAGAAAATCTTGTATTTGTGTTCAGGAACAGTAAATGCAGCCTAAAACAGATAAAGAATGTCAATGCATGTCTCTGTCTCTCGAGTTCTTAACAGACAAACCAGAAAACATACACAACTATCATACATTACACTGGCTGAGGCGTAGATGCATTCAAGTGCACTTCAGCGTTATATGGTGGAAATATGGTAAGGTATTAAAGGGTAACGATGGCTATATGTAGTTAGCCTGTTTGCTAAACCAAGTGTAGAACCCTTTTAATGTCTAAAAACATCTATATTAAGTGTCGTCACTTCATACCTGTGCTACCATGGCATTTACACGGTGCGTTATAAATTTATATAACCCACAAAATCAAAAATCAACAGCTAACTTAATGCTAACTTATGCTAACCATTAACAGCTATGTTAAATTCTCACAGACATTAAAAATACTCACTATGAGAAATGAAATGGGTCAACAACACCCGAGTTTCCAAGTTTGGAGGTGGTCGTAAAATTAACTAGTCCCTCCTTCATCAAAAACACCTGTAGCTTTCGCACCGACTTCTGTTATCATTTTGCCAGCGGCAACAATTTCCACCTGAAACAACACCTAAACGCAGCCATGCAGTGATCCACACTAGGTAGTTTTTTTTTTAAAACAGGTTATGCCAAGCTGCTGCACTAGTTTTTTTTAAGCTTGCTCCTGTGGTGCCTTCCAAACAAACTGCATTGTTATTAGAGGAGGCGTTGTTAGGCATCCAATATGCGAGCCACACATTGGATGTACACGTGTGACGTGTGTGGCCATGCAGATGCGAATCGTTGTCAAGTGTCAGGCAGTAAAACGGACTGCAACGCATCCCTGTGGCAACATTAGGAAAGTGTCACCAATGTTGTGCCACCGCTTTCCCTTGTAAAACAAAGTTCACCAACGATCTTCGAGTGCAATGACCAGAAGGCTTTAGAAATCTTCCTGCCTCAACACACTGAACTCAAATTAATCGCTCATGTAGAACTTGACAACAAGCTGTTGGAGAACCATTTTGTTTAAATCATGTGTGTGTGTGTGTGTGTGTTCCATGTTGGAAACATCAGTGGCCCTCCATGACTGAAGTTGGTGACCTTTGCTATAATGACTTAACGATATTACAAGCGTACACAAACACACAACTATATTTATTTGAATATAAACATCACATTTTGTATAACTATTCTAGAGTAATTAGGCTAAATACCATAAACACAGTTTGCATAAATCTTTGAGACCCTTTTCAAAGTAACACATTTTATGCTTTCCATAGTTAGTGAAAATGTTTGAAAGCTAAAATAAAAATTTCTGAGAGAAACGATTACTTAAATTAAAATCAAAGTACACTTAACATGTAAGTATGGTCAAATCAGTTTGTTAAGGTGCAAAAAAGACAAGCAGTTAAAACAAATACTTAAAAAAAATATACATACTTCTAAAAAAAAAGTCTGCAAAACGAGGCATGAAGTGAAATATAAAAAAATGACCATTTTTAAGCCAAAGTACATTACAAGTTATATTCCTGTAGATCTACTTTGTTGAAGATAGTGTTCTACTGATGTGTTCCTAAAAGCTGTACAAGAAGGACCAAATTAAAAAGTTTCCATCTCAGATTTAGTGTTGACTAGGAGGAACAATGGTTGCCCAATACCTTGAACAAATTAAGTTTAATTATTTACTGCACAAGTTTCAAGCAACATAAGTAAAACTCGAAGCGGCACAATATATATATATATATATATATATATATATATATATACATATATAAAATCTGATATTGAACAAAAAAGTGAAACATAATTATTCCAAAGATGATCTCAAGACATGGGACATGGAAAAGGGCAATCATGGGTGTATCAGTAAAGGGTGCATTGCAGTTTGGGAAAATTTTCTGCTTTTGTGCATGCTGTACAATTAATAATTATGCAACCCTAACATCATGCAACCCTAGAAAAACCATGAGTACATAAATAAATTTTTTCTGACTACCCCAGCACTCTTTTGTATCAATAATTTAGGCAATTCAACTATTAGGACTCTGTGGGGTATTTTGCACTCCCATCAGGCCATGTTTGCTCTCACTTTGTAGACATTACACCCTTTCATTTAATCCAAAGCAATCACATGGAGATACACAGCAGGTTGAAGGCTCTTCATTGGTCTCAAATCTTCCAGATTCAGCCTGGTCCCTGCACTCTGCAATGAAGGCATAAAGCTCAGACACTGGTTCCTTGTCTTTCTGGTGGTGCTGAAAAAGAACCATTGTAAAATTAGGATGTTCATGTTAAAGGAAAATAATTCCCCACAAGATATCTGTAAGGCTAGCTCACACTGACTTTGATGGTTTCATAGGTGTCTGTGATGAGAGCGATGAACAAACTGAACACCATGTAGATGAAGAGGGAGATGTAGGAGTAGAGGTAAAGCCGGCTGAAAAGCCACACCATATAGCTCTTGTCTCTCATCTTCAGGAAAGTGCTATACATGTCGTCTCCATTGATAAGAGAGAAGAGGCACTCTGTCACCTTGTCAAGTGTTCGGAACTGAAAAGATATTTTAAATAATGATTTAATAATTCAGTGACTGGTGTGATGCCAGAACAAAGCAACTGGGTGCTTCGGGAAAATTCTGAAACCATGCCAACCCTTGAATTGGATGCATTATAATTTTTATACCTTCTCGTGGTATGGTCCAAGGACAATCCAGCCACAGAAACAGTACCCAAAGTAAATCATGGCAGCACAACAGCAGAATCGGATTACATTTGGAAAAGCCGCCCTCAGGGTTAAGATTAAGATCTGAAAAGAAATACATTTATTTTATTTCCTCTGGATATGCATTTGCTATTTGGATAATGCATTATCAAAAACAGAAAAGAGTGTCATTAATGTTTTTACATTGTATTTCTTGAAGAAACCAAGGTAGCGGATTACACCAATCCAGACAAGCATTGTGGATGTTCCCAGCAATATACTACAGACATCATAGTTGGTCAGGAACTGCAGAAATGAACAAAATTCTCATACTACCATCACAAAAGTCTAATTGTTAAAGCAAAATTAATTATAAGTGCTGATATCTGCTCCTTCATGTAATCAGGTTTATCCTAAAAGACTGATTGATTCTCACAGTGAATAATACGAGACAATGAAGATAAAACAAACCTTTATTTGTATTCCAATTTTCAGCACTGACCCCACAATGGTCAATGTGTCGCTGACAATGATCAGGATATACCAGCCATTCACAAACTCCATTCGGTCTGACCAAGCAACAATTTTATTGTAGTAGGCATGGAAGAAAATGTTGAACTCCTACATATGAGAAATCCACAAAGACAAAACAAAAACAAATATTTAAATTTTCCTCATAGTTTTTGAATTGCATAATTTTCAAAATAAATGAATGCATATTTTAATGTATGAGCTCATATTTTTAATCCAAAAAGAAGAGTTCATCGATGTCATCATCCATCGACTGGTCAGTTGTTATATTGCAAACTTCAATGATCTTAAAGTTAGATTCATATTTTTGGGGGGAAATTAAAAAAACTACAAAGAGATACTAAATTACACAAACCAAACCAAAAAGAGCAGTAAAGTAACAACAAAATAAAAACAAACAAATACAAATAAATCAGAGCAACCAGAAAAAAAGATGCAAAGAGGCTCATAAGCAGTCCTAATAGGTCCTAATAACCCGCAAATAGTATGCAAAAGAGACTACAAAGATCAGAAAGAAACACTATAGAAGTGACTAGACCTGAAACTGACCAAAAGAACAATCAAACTTAACATATATAATAATAAAAAAACAACAACACTGAAATTCATTCAAAGGTAAAAATGTAGCTAAGCCAGCATGTACACACATCTTTAAATAAAAAAAGGTCGCAAAATAATGTAGAAAAACCATATAGATTTATTTTAACCACAATGAGATGCAAAGAAGGCAAAGAAAAACAGTGAAGAGATATTAAAGCATGACAGAGACACAAATTGACCAGAGATGCAAACTGATGGCGAAGAAAAGAAGCTAAATTAATAGAAACAGGAGCATGCTGAGTGCTAACAGAGATTTTGAAAAAGAAAGGATGACAACCAGATGCAAAATGGTTACAACCAACCCTAAAAAACGTGACACCCAAAGTAATTAAAAAATATAAAATGAACACATTTAAAATTGACTGCAAAAACGCACAGAAAACCAGAAAGACATAACAAAGACACAAAATGACCACGCATGTGCAAAAAAACACAACAAAACAGTAAACGTGCAAAAAGATCCCAAAGATGTAAAACAGTCATCTGTTCATCTGCTGTTAGCCTACTAGACACTCGTCATGCTGTAACTTACAAACTGGAGTTGGACGCCATTGATGACAGATCGCATGCAGAGGATGAGAGAGGCGAAGCAGGCGAGGATGACCACAGAATCAAACGACAAAAGGAGATATTTGATCTTCCCAGCTGGATATGAGAGCCACATTTCCAGTCAGTTTAGTAGGGACATTAAAAAAAAGAAAAAAAGTTGTATTATATTGCAGATGTGAACTGAGAAACAATAAAAACCTCTGAGCCCTCTATGGGCTTTGCAATCGAGCCTACTTAACTGCATGAGTTTGGGGAAAAAACTTACAACTGCCTTTCATGTTCCAGTCCCTGCATTCAAAAATTCTAACATGGTTTTCAACATCAATGTTAATCTTCCCGCTGTGTGCTCGATTATCAAATACAATCTGTGTAAAACAAAAGAGAGGACTTTGTTTGAGACATGGATAGTTAAATGTGTTAGAACAAGTTCTTCATTCATTTATTTATTATTACATCCCATAAACTCAGTACAGGGCGTGGCCTTTTACAGATACTGCCAACAACCAACCTTTACACGGAAGTCATAACAGTCTGGTAGCTCGTGGTGCCGCACAGTCTGCAGATTGATGGTTTTCAAAGTGAGATAGATGCTCACTGATAGCAGCCTTGACATGTAAACATAAATTAGAAGCAGCACGCTTACCACCTGCCATCAAAACTGTCTTTTCAGTTTAGTTACCCACCTTTTAAAATTTAAAGAGAAGTTTTTGTGTGCTGCCGTACTACTGTTGTGCAACAACTCCACTGGGTATATGGAAATACATTCTGTGAGGAGGTAAAGCTCTTTAGATTCATTGGATTGCATCATAGAGGGAATAATTCACCACAAATCCCTATGAATATACCATTTCCCCTTTTCATGTCACATGAAGAAATCCACATTGTGATTAGTTTCCATTTTTTTGCCAGTGAATCAGCTTTTTGAAATAAATCTTAAATAAATTATTGAACATGGGTACGCTGTGAGGTGGTAGAAAAAAAATTCCACTGTTATGACTTTGAGCTTTTGTACCTTGATCAATATGTGGATCAACATCAAAGGTATCCTTCCCAGGATTGATGCTGCTGTTTCTATAAAATGCTTGACATATGGACAGAGGCGTGTACTTGCCATCAACCTTCTCATAAGCAAGATTGCCAACTGTCAAGTCCTGGAGACTGGTGTACTGAAAGAAAAAAAAGGTGGAAAATAGCTTTAATGCAGCTGCATTATAAACAGAAGACAATGAACAGTCTGTGTTAGTGAAGTAAGTTTTCAGTACCCTGTCGATAATATAGTAGATGTGATCATAAACATCTGCTTTAGTGTAAAGTGCATAGCTTCCCTTCCAGTGATCCTTGTATCCTTTGAGAAATAGATGTCTGAATGTCATCAGATTTTCCTCTTTGAATGTGACCATCATTTCATTGCTCAGGCCAAAAGAGACCAACTTATTGCAAAATGAGAAAAACCATGATGAAACAAATAGTTACTCTGTGAACACTCACAATTAATGATGAAGCAAAAGATACTTTAAACTACCTGGATTGTGATGATAGCAATTTTTAATATTTGTAACATCAATTTCCATGGTTTCCGACCTCTGGCTCTGTACTTCTCACAGGGATTCATAAAGAAGTACTTGAGCCTCCGTCTGAAATCCTCCACCGCCTTCGACCCCAGAGTTTGAGTGCTCCATCTGCAGTGGCCATTTCTTCTCCTTTCCTCGGACTTGGCGGCCAGCAGTGGCTCAGATTCCTCCATTAAACTCAGATACAAAACAGAAAAGTTTAAAGGTGAACATTTTCAGTTCTCATTGAGACAAGTAAAGAATCCAGATTCCAGTCATTCTGATGTTAATCAGACTGGTTCTCCTGCATACGTTCACTACTGTCATCCTCTCCTCTGTCACTTAAATGTTATCCAGAAGTGCGTACTAATCATGCTACATATATAATGTTCGAAGAAACCACAGATTTATTTTTTGTGTGATTATAAATTATATGTCTATAACTTCCCGAAGCAAAAACAACGGTGAGCACAAATCAGAAGGTGAATGTACAGATTCATTGACCTATTATATAAATATATAATGAAACTGTTAATGTACTTGTAGTATTTGAATAGTATTGGGGGAAAAAACAGGCACTTAGATTTGATATTATTTTTGTCATCTTCATCTGTCATAACTTTACATGAAATTCTACAAAAATTACAATAATAGATGGGTTACCTGCTAACACCTGTTGTCCAGTGATCCACAGAGCTGTCGTCCACTACTCAGTGCGCCTGTGCAGTTTGTGAAAACTGGGTGGTGCAGTCACAACAACCTTCACCGCAGTGACTGTCATTCCTCTGTGTAATCTTCAGTTATTCCAGTTTCTCCAAAAAGAAAGAAAGAAAGAAAAAAAGAGCAAGCTTTCAGATATACACGCCGCACTCAGAAGCTGTTCGTATGGATTACATATGAATGGATAATTACTGTATTACAAAGTCTGTCATATAGTTTGTTGTAGAAAGTGCTAACAATGGAAATGAGCGCTCATTAACTGAAATGACATCTATGGTGGGTGAAAGTTTATTACACAACACCAAAGCCAACAATACAACACCACCTTAGGGAAAACACCAGAACACAAAGATAAAGAGCACAAAATAGCTCAAAATGCAAGAGTTTGAAAAACTAAAAGCACCGCAGCCATCACAGCAAGAAGGTTGATGGTTCGAGCCTCGGCTGGGGGAGGTTCAAATGTTGGGGGGCTGGTGGGCTTTCTGTGTGGAGTTTGCGTGTTCTCCCCGTGTGCTTCCTCCCATGTCCAAAGACATGCAGGTTAATTGTTGACTCTAAATTCTCCCTAGGAATGAGTCTGTGCGTGAATGGTTGTTTGTCCCTATGCATGTTAGCCCCATTTGATAAACTGGTGACCTGCCCAGGGTGTACCCTGTCTCTCACCTGAAACACTGCTGATATAGGCTGCAGCTTACCCTGCGACCCGTAATGGAATAAGCGGTACAGATAATGACTGACTGACTGTAACTCAATTAACAACAAAAAACCTTTCACAAGACAAGAAAACAGAATATTCAGATAAGCAACATAGCAGAAATTTTCAAAATGTTCTAAAACTCAGCAAAAGACCCCAAATATGGTAAAAACAAGCATAAAATGCATTTATTCATTTTCTTTTACAATTTAAATTCCTAAAATGTATGTTTAGTGAGATGGTTTTTTTTGTGGCTTCGTTTTCTGTTTTCAAATTTTTTTTTTGCATTTACTCTATTCTGACATGTCGTTTCCAGATAATTCTGCAAGAAATATTTATCTAAGAACCACACTCATCAAAAAATAATAAAAAATAATGCAAAAAACATGAAAAACACACACAGAAGCTAAATTTGTATAGAAAACCTTTATTATGCAGTAAATCATTGACAACAGTCAGAGAATAAAGAACTTGCAGGAAATCATTTGCATTTTCTATCATATGTTTGGATTCAACACTTGTAGTGAGCAAATTCTTTGTGACTTAATGCATGGAAATACTGGAAAACACCATTCAGAGCTTCAGATTCACTACACACATACGCATGCACACACACTCAGGCTACCACACAAACACTCATGCTAAAGTAGTCACACCAGTGTACAGAACTTTATTTTCACGGCAACTGAACTGTAGCTGCCATATATTCCTCACAACAGTTTCTAGAAAAATCCTACCTTCTGTGTAAGAACGGTAAAAGGTAAAAAAAAAAAAAAAAGGTTAGAGAAAGTGAGTCAGATTTTCTGAGCTCATGACTTATCAGGCTGAACACCATGGGACATTTTGGGCAGTACCTTAAATTCTGCTGCAAAAAAACAAAAAAACCCAGACATTTCTGATTTATATTATATTATTCCTTTTCAGATTGTGTTTTACTCAACCACAATTTAGATTATGCTGAAATGTCTAAGAAGAAAACATTTATTTATTATCTAGATAAAGACATTTTGATTACACATTAAAATGGGTTAACATGCTGGCAACAGTATCAAAATCTGAAAAACATTTTGCTGCAAACTTTTCCTATTTTCTCTTGAAAACATTGGCTAATATTGTTAATTGGTTTATTCCATGTAGCATATTCTCTGCCAAATCAAAGGCAACACTGGGAGCATATAAGGAGTGTTTACTGGGCTGAGAGTTTCGGTCAATCTGTTCCTTACAACTCTGTGAGAAGTGTCTTAATGAGACTTGCAAACTTAAAAGATGTTCCTTTGTGATGTTGGAGTGAGAGAACGTGACCGGAGTGGCTGGAAATTTGGGTCCCCTCCGCCATTGGAGCACCCTGACGATGAGGCATCTATGTTTGAGGGGGGTTCCACCATTACCTCGTCTGGAAGTGGAGGGGCTCCTGGGTCTCCTGGCTTGGGGAGGCTGGAGGAAGTTGAGGAAGCTATACCGATGCTAGTGCCAGCCACAGAGAGCAGGTCTCCACACTTCTGTAGAGGCGGCAGATTGAGTGAGCCTGCCACATCAGAAGTGGAAGGGCTCCGCTCTCCATCTGGGTGGAAGAGGAGGGTGGAGTTGTTTGAAAATGTAGTGGGGGGGTCGCTGGTTGTGGTTGGGGGACTAAAGGTGCTGTCAGATGAAGAAGTAGATACTCCTGCTGCTGAGTGACAGGAAACAAGGGGAAAATGAGGAATGAGAGTTGAAAGCATCAGGAAGATATCACACACAAATACTTTGTGATGAGGCCAACTAACCTCTGAGAGACTCGATTTTCTCATTTTTAGCCTTTTGTACCTCATCCGTGATCTTAGCGATAATGAAGTTTTGTGAGCGCATCTCCCGGATGGAGTCGATCAAGGCATCCAGACCGCGTGGGTTTTCAGCCAGGAAATCCAGCAGTGTGGCCGTCCTCTTGCTCTGTGTGGTCCTGCAGCAAATTTCTTCGGCATCATCTCGGGTTAGGATTCGGCGAGAACGCAGATAGTCCAGGTGGCGATCTGCTCTGATCTTGTCACAGAGGTAGGGCCGCAGTCTGGTCAGCACCTGGACATCCACAGCAGCCAAGTAGGAGAGGAAAGTCAACTGTCAAAGCTCACAACACTTTCCATAGTTTGGGCCTTGTTTTATAAACTAGGTATGTTGTCAAATCACATGCTGACTACTCCTACATCACTTCTGATAAGACAAAACACATGTGTTTATAGAACAGGAAATAAATCTCCTGCTTGCTGAGTTGCTGGATGGATGTGCTTATGTAGGTATAGGCAGGGTGTGGTATTTCCTCTGTCAATAGGCCTTTAACACTAAATGTTTAGTTAGTAAAACTGTTATCACACACATCGCCTTATTATATGAAACATAATTCATCTGAATGCCAAATAAGGACTGAATTAAAATACTCACGTCTTTCTTAATCTCTGCCATTTCATCTTCAGTAAGATGAGCATCCATCCCCGTCACCCGCGAAGTGAAGATCCTGGTGCTCCGGGTCAACAGTCACGATACAGGACGTTATTAGCTCACAATAGTAAAAAAGGTACATCAATAAATGACCTATTAGCATTAAATAACGTAACACATGATTATTTTCTGATTAAAAAGTGACGTATCCACCGTTCATTCAACTTTTGTGTCATGACGGGGGAAATGCCCGGACTTCCTGATTGCGTCGAACTTTAACGACGTCGAAAACAGGAGAGAGAAGTCAAAGTCGTCACTTTCACATCCAGATCTCCTTTTCTGCATGTATATGTTAATAAGAGGCAATTAATGAAATAATATTTCTTTTCACAAAGCCAGAGTAAGTGGGGGGAGAAAGATAAAGTTTTAAACTCTGTTTTCAGTGCTGATGACGGAATTGTTTTCGCTTTCAAAGTTTCTGACACAGGTGAAGCGCATTTCCTTTATACTCCACTGGGAGGCGCTGCCGGGCCTCTTTATTGGACACATACAGGACTGTCTCAGAAAATTTGAATATTGTGATAAAGTTCTTTATTTCCTGTAATGCAATTAAAAAACATGA
>JBAMHW010000008.1:20085230-20126343 GCA_037177495.1 Rhadinocentrus ornatus
TTGACATTCAGTATGTTACACAAAAACATATATGTGTTTAAGACATTCCATCCAAACATTAGTCCTCAGGGTCTCAAAGATCTATGAGCATTGATGCATATATTTATATATGGACACAAATTAAACTAGTGCATAAAACTGATGGTATTTGCACACATGCAAACATACTATTTGCGTGATGAATGTCTTGCAGTGAAAGTTGATAATAAATACAGTCATTTAGCAAGAGAGTAGGAACGCATCTGTCAATATCACCAGGAGATGAAAATAAATAGGAATGAAACATTCAAAAGCCACAAGAAAGGCAAAAAAACAACATGCATATCTCTAAAAGGACGTCCATATTGATTCAAAGTGCGTTTAGGGTTAAACAATGCAATGCATTGCTTTGGTTTCCAGCTATGTACATCTAATAAATATATTACCCACCCTATTCTTTTTCTTTAGTTGACATTAAACTGTGCAAGAAATTGGTGGAAAAGTTAGTTCCATTTCCATTCGACTGGAAAAGGCATTACATGGTTAAATTGGAGGGAAAGCTCTGGCAGGATGGAAGCTGTACAGGGTGGTTCTTGGCACACTGACTGAGGGAGGAGTAGGAGGAAGAGGGGGAATCTTCTGCTGGGCTCATGGCAGGACGTGTAGAGAAGCATTCCTCTCATAGTTTTGGGACACCTCTTCAGCCCGAACACACGTAACATCTGCTGGGAGTGAATAAAAGGAGACAGACTCCAAAAGAGAGAGACGAACACTCGACAGCTCTGGTGTTTCTGCTCAGGACTATTAGCTTGTGTAGTTTGTTAAAATGTGGAAAGTCTTTGCTCTTGTGATCCCCTGCATTTCTCTGGTGAGAAAGTATTCAATGTTCATTCATAAGATGCTTGTTTGTCTTGCTTTTGGGGGCAAACTGATTAGAAATGTGATGCTTTGTTTCATGTCAGGTATCAGCCTCATGCCCCACAAACTGCCATTGTCCCCCTGAAGCCCCACTATGTGCTGCAGGGGTGAGTCTCGTGCTTGATAGCTGTGGATGCTGCAAGGTTTGTGCACGGCAACTCTTTGAAGACTGCAGTGAGATCCAGCTGTGTGACACTGCAAAGGGACTGGAGTGCAACTTTGGAGGTGGCTATGACTTGACTAAAGGAGTCTGTCGAGGTACTCTGAACTTCTGTTCGTTCTCTAACATAAACATCACCTTTTAAAACAATTTTACACCTGATTTCCTATTTTTCTTCAACAGCCAAATCAGATGGGCGAACTTGTGAGTTCAACAGCAGGATTTACCAGAATGGTGAAACTTTCCGTCCAAACTGCAAACACCAGTGCACTTGCATGGATGGTTCTGTTGGATGCATTTCCCTGTGCCCTCGTGAGCTCTCGCTACCCAAACCACGCTGCGCCAAGCCAAGGCGGGTCAAAGTACCGGGAAAATGCTGCGAACAACTCATCTGCCCCGAGGATGCAAAAGCAGAAACTACCATGAAAAGGAAGCACAGTAGAAAGCACAGGAAGAACAAAACATCTGAGGATGACCTCACTAACAGGAATGAGCTGGTACCTGCGTGGAGAGGGCATTTAAAACCTTTGCCAGGTGAGCAGTTTTAGACATTGATCACTTGTCTATTAATTTTTTTAAAACCCAATTAAACATCATTTCTCTTTGTACAGCTTCCAGGAGTCATTCAAAGGATCACATGAGTGCCAGAGGAGGGAAATGTTTGTCTCAGACCACAGCCTGGTCGCCCTGCTCCAGATCCTGTGGTACCGGAGTCTCCACCAGAGTGACCAATGATAATATTCAGTGTAAACTAGAAACAGAAACTCAGATCTGTGAGATCCAGCCCTGCAAACAAATCACTTCAGAGGTACGGCTGTAACCTTTAGTTTTCTGCATGGTGATCAATTACAATATTGTATTTATTCAGACTTTATGTCTCTTACAGAAAGCTCTGAAATGTAACCACATTGGAGAGGCCATCCATCCAGTTAAACTGTCCTATGCTGGCTGCCGTAGCCTGAAGAAGTTCCAGACCAGGCAATGTGGGTCCTGCCCCAGTGGGCGATGCTGCCGGCCCCACAGAACTCAGACGCTATCTGTCCGTTTCCAATGCAAAAATGGAGAGACCTTCAGGAGGAAGATGTTAATGATTGAGTCTTGCAAATGTGATTTTAACTGCTCCAGCAGCAATGAGAAGCTATCTGGTCTCCTCAGGCTTTCTAATGACATTCACAAACGGAAACTGTAAAGAAAAGTCTGATTTTGAATGAGACTATCAAGCTGCAGACATCAGTTTGGTAAACATTCATGATTTTGCTTCATAACACTGGAGCCTTGTGCTTTGCTTCTTTTGGAAGCTTTTTGCTGTGAAACTTGTTTCATTTGATATATTTAATGTCTCGACAAAATGTGTCATATGATGTTAGGTGATGCAGAAATGTTAGCAGCTTAATTTATAAAATGTCACTTTCTCGTTTAAAGTTTTGTTTTATTAAATGCTTGTGATGGAATATTTTCATCCTGTTTTTCTCTCTTTGCTTGTGCAAATTGTTGCAGTATGACCGATGGCTGTTCACATAATGTACTGTATGTAAGCTGGCAAACTAACTGCAAAATCTCAAATAAACACAAAGAAACCTACTACTTTGTAACAACATCATAGTCTTTATGGGTTATAGTTTAGTCAATAAACTAATAATCTAGAAAATTGATTGGTGGGTTTGCTATTACAGTATTCAGTCAGAAATAGTGTAAGTTATACCATTTTTTTCAGCATCTGGCTGACCCACTTCTGAGAGGACCTACATGTCAGTGAATACTTATGGGACTGACTGTAACGTAAACCTCTGAGTGGTTTTCCTGCTGCGAGGCAGATGGTGGGCACAAGCTACAGAGTTTTGTTTAATGAAGAAGTCATAGGTTTACAAAGTAAATCTAAACGTTCCATAACATGCAAGATGGAGCACAACCTGGGCTCTGTGACAAAACTGTACACAAATGCAAATATAGGATGAAAGTGTTTTAAATATATAAAAGAGCAAAACCACTGTTCTTGCTAATTGTCTCTGCAGCGCTGAACCCCTTTTGGCAGATAAACGTATGAGTTACAACCTCAGGGTGTGCCCAGCACAGTGCTGAATTCTGATACAAACCAAAAAGCCAAAAGTCAGATGTAAGCTACTTCTTCAGCCAGCAGCAGACGTAAGCAAATTCCTTAAGTGATCAACAGAATTACATAAACAGGCAAGACCCCAAGAGCAAAAGCAAAACAAGGGTACTGACGCACACAGAGATGAAATGGTTCCATCCCCAGACCAAGAACACAAAAGGGCTTTGTCTTTGAGAACTTGAGGAGTCCTGCTCCCTTGAGTGAATATGTCTGCTGCAAGAACATATCAGAGCCGTACAGATGGCTGAACTCACATTATTTTATTACCATAGATACTGCAGAACATCACAAGCGACAATGACAAATAAAAGGATCCAAACAAGACAATTGAGGTACAGCCTTTACGTAAAATTGGATAACATCAGTATTCAGTATGCAGGCTACTGAGTTTGTGCTCAACCCTCAGAAATATATCTACTTTGATTACAAAAGCATGAAAATAGGCCGTCAACATAGTTTGAAGTGACTGGGAAATATCTCAATGCTTCGTGTACCATAGTAATTACTTTTGTAACCTAAAGGCATTAGTTTCTCAACTGAGAAAAAATAAATAAAATATTTTCCCCAATTCATCTCAGTCCAGCTGGGAGGATAGATGTAAACATATCAAACACACACACACATTATGATCACCAAAACAGACACATTTGCTTTCACCATCACCTAAACAATGGTGAAATTCACAGATTTATGATTTGAATGGAAACAACATAGACCATAAGCTCTTATGTTAATTGTAGCAACATAAAGATTAAGGTTCATTGTACATGTGTAAACATGCCTTTTTTTCACAATGCAATGCTGTTTGAGTGTGTGAACCGTTTGGTTTTCTATATTTCTGCATTAATTTATAAGTAAAACTTCCTTCCAGTACCAAGATAGGCCTCTATGCTGTTTGCATGTACTGGCTCATGGAAACATTTGTTCAGTTTTTTTTTTTTCTTCAAATAAAGCTGTCCACTTACACCTGGCTGCTATTCCATTGAATCTAACACTTGACTCAAATGCCACCTATGAATTATCTGCATACCCTGCAGAGTTTTAAACTCCTTTTGTTCTGTAATGTCAACTATTTTTCCACATTTGTTGAACTGGGTTCTTTTCAGTTTGTAGAATTTGTGTGGAAATGTGATCTATTTTTTAGGTCAAAGAAAAGGAAATACAGAAAATCATAAGGGGTTAACACTAGCACTGTGCTACTATACTCTTTAATGTAATATTTGCTTTTGGTTAGATATTGCTTCAAAGTTGAAAATGTTTATTAAAAAAATCTTTAAACCTGAAGCCAGGTAGATACTTAAGAAAGAAAAAACAGTTCCTGAACGAAACATTATTTCTACCCACCTAGATCCGATTATTGTTTGATAAATAATTTAGTACATCAGACATTAGAAACTAGGATTAGCATCATCTTAATGCTTACACCCCCCCCCCAAAAAAACAAAAAAAAAAACAAAAAAAAACAAAAAAAAACACGAATATTTGAAACATTAGCCTATCAAACATACTGTTAGGACAGTAAATCTTAAAAAAGGGAAATTGTTTTATTATTGACAATCAGTTCTAACTCAAAGTTCAGAACAATCTTTACATTTTTGCAACTAGCTCATTGTAAAATGGGTAAAAAGAAAAAATCACCAAGAGTTTGCATCCAGAATGTGCATACATTTGAAAACATTATACATGTCTTACTACATAAGCTAAAACCCTCAATTAAAAAAAAAGAAGAAAAGCCCTGATTCCTAGAAAAACAGTCACAAACTGCCAGCTAAATGTGACTTTTACCATCCAAAAACATCTGGAATCTGATAAATAATAAGATATCTTTTAGTTCCCCTGGGTGCAAAATTTAGTCTTGCCTCCAGTCTTATTTAAAACGAGTCTTAAGTGAGTGAGTACATAATGACTACACAAAAGACATAAAAACTTCGTAAAACGATCATTTTAGAAAATATGATGTTCCAAAAGTTGATGTTTGTAGGCCTTCATCGAACATTGTTTTATAGGAGTTTTTGAGGAAATCGATGTAATTCTGAATGCTTCGTTTGTGGCTCTCTGATTGGTCCAAGCTGAGCTGCAGGTCCTTCAGACGAACCTCAAACTGTTTCTCTGCCTGCAGATGAAGATGCATAAAGACAGCTTTTTTCATCATTTATAATATATATCATTTGTTAATTACATTTAATTTGAGCATGCATTCTTCATGGGTTCATTATTACTTGCAAAAGGTATGACACTCACAGTTAGCTTGCTCTGGCGAAGATGCTTAATTTCTTTATCCCTTTTGCTTTTTTCAGCTTCCAGCTGCAGGATTTTGGTCTGAAGCGCTTCTTCTTTGGAAAAAGCCTGGTCTTTAACCTTGCAGACCTGGTAATATGGTGAAAAAGTTAAATCTTACAAAAAATGTACATCTTCTATCTTCTCGCCTATCTGATCTATAACATCAAAATACAAGTGAGTTTTAATATATAGAGGGCCGTGAGGGTTTTGTTTGAGTCTATTTGTAGTAAAACAAGAACATGCGCATGGTTGGAAACACTTCTCTTGGGCAGTTTTCATGTTTCATGAGGGGTGAGTCCACAAATGTTCAGTAGAAAGTCTGGAAAATTTCTTTCGGTCTTCCTCTCCATCTGCTCTTCATTCAAGATCATCACAACGGGAGGTATTCTGACGGAGATGCGCTCTCCTGGATGGAAATGTGAGGAAGGAGGTGCAGGGGAACAGCTGTCTAGAGTGCTCAGGAGACAGAACGTGATGTAGAAAGCTGTAGAAATGGCTGTGTTTTCTTTACAACATGATGAGACTACCTGACGGGCTCCTTATGGTGTAAATATGAGTATTGCATTTAACCGTACTTATCCACAATAGCACGTAGCGAGCAAAAAGCAGCTTATAGGTCAGCATAATAGACAAAATCTCAACACTTAAATATCTGCAGACACTTTCATAGACTGTCACACTCACTGATGATCCAGAGATTTTATTGGGGGCCTGGGAGGAAACTCTGCAGAAAGTCCAAAGCGTATGCTGGAAACATTCTGGATCATGTTCTGGATCTATAGAACATGCAGCTATAGTTTGCAGTCAGAAAACTTTGGCTGGGTTGTCCAGTCTTGCTTGATGATGCAAGGAGAGTATTTGTTCTTGATTTAATCACAAACATTTAACAGATCAGCATACTATTGCTGAAAGAGTAGAAGCTTTCTTTTTGGATAAAATCCTATCTCCTTCCCTGAGGTATACCTGCTGTCTGACATCTGATAAAGCGGCTTCAAGCTGCCTGTTCAGGGCCTGACACTCCGACGTACGTTGATCCACTTGCCGGTTGCTGTAGCTGAGAGCTTCTTCCTGGGCTCTGAGCCTCTGTACGAGCTCCAGGTTTTCCTGCTGGAGCTCATCCATCTTCCTGCAAACACATGCAAAACAATCATATCTAACAAATTCTGATCAATATAAAAGGAAGCAAAGTTTTGATAACTGGTATCTTACTTTAGTAGAGAATTCACTTTTTCTTGTAGCTGTAAATTGGCCTCATGAATAGACTCTTTCATTTCTGCAGATGATCTCAGCAGCTTAGATTGACTCTCCATCTGTATATTGGATACAATTCAAGAGTCACGTGATCTGGGTACAAGCAAATGGTGCAGAAACGATGTCATCTCACATGCAAACCTGATTAAAACAATCAATAATTATAAAGCTATTTACAAGTGTTGAAAAACATAATGTGGGCAATTTTAAAGTTATGAAGCTTACATTTATAGGGAAATATGATCTTGGTGGCTAAAAAAAACCCTCACAAAGCACAAAACAATCACAAATATGTACAGGGTTACAGAAGGTGCACTGCAATCAGTTTCTTTTCCCCCCAGGAATGACAAACATCCAAACTCACAGCATGACAAGTATGGAAAACACACCACCAGACACATGGAGCTGTGATACCATCTAGTGGTCAGATATGGTAAAATGACTTTTGCATTTTACACTGACTGAGACAACTAGTGTTGCACACCTTAACCTGCAGTTGTTTAATGGACTCTGACTTTTCTGAGCACTTCCTCTCCAAACGTTGCAGATTCTCCTGGCACTCGAGGAAACTCTGCTCTGCTGCACTCAGTAACTCAGGGTAAGCCTTCAGTTCCTCCACACGCCCCTCCATCTCCTGCCTCACCTGGGCTCCAGAGGAGGGTGAGGTGTTGGGAATACACAGACTATTAACTAAAATATTCACAACACCTTTCATAAAGATGTTCGCAGATGTGCAGCATGCTTTAAGCGTGCAGTGGGCCATTTTTATGTATGTTAGTCTAAAGGCATTTTTAATTTTACAGAATTATATTAGTTGATTTGGTTTGTGGAAACACATGTAGGTTTCAGGGACTGTGGAGTTCAATTTTCTTTCTTTTTTAAATCTCAAAGCAAACTGTCTGGCCATTCAGTAGCGGGAGAAAGACAAATGCAGAACTTGAAATACTTGAAAAAGGGCAAACATTTAGCTAGTTAGTTTTTAATTTAAGTGCTCATTATGAATTAGTTCAAAACATTCGGACAGTAAGTGTGCGTGTGTGTATGTTTGTGGGGGTAGAGACGATACCTTCTCAACATCTGCGTTTTTTCCATCTCGTGTCTTTTCTGTTTCTCGTAAAGTATTTGCATGTTTTATTCTTAGACTCTTAATCTCAGCTTGAAGCTCTACAACCTAGAGAAAGTAAGAAGAAGAAAAACAGATTATAAGATCTGTTGTGCTCTGCCCTACAAACCAAAACTGAGATCTTTACATCCATTCACCTATCTCAAGAGACCAATATTTAATTAAATACTTGCTAGAAAAGCATGAGAAAAGAATGGTCAATGATAAAATAAGAAAGAAGTTGGCTGTTAGTTTGTGTGTAATGTCTAAATTTTCCAACAGTTGTAATCTGAGTCAATTATGATGAAATACCTTTATTTTTTTATATTTCTTAAGAAAGTACATAGTTATTTTTTTTTTTAGTAAATTTCAGAACTTATTTTCTTGCACTCTAGTATAAAATAATAAATCAACATAAAGAAAACCAGCCTGATATTGGTACTGTTCAGCTTGTTGTTTCCTCTCTTGACAGACAATCTTCTCTTCTATGAGGGCAGAATCACAATCAGCAAGCTGCTGCTCCAATCGAACCACAGATGACTGCAATCAGGCAGAAAAAAAATACCATAATTTCACTGGTAGCACTAAAATCAGCAAGTGAATGCTTTATTCATCTTAAATATGATGGCTGTGTCTGAAGTAAATATGTAGCCTCTGGTGACAAATACATCATAAATTGGAAGTAGGTTTCCCTATAAGTGGTTTATACAAAGGATTTTTTTTACACCCTTTGTAGTATTGACTTGGCTGTTTGGCATCTTGTACCTTGAGTGCTGCATTATTGACGGTGAGGTCTCCGTTGTCAGCGATGAGTCTATCGACTCTTTCCATCACAGTTTTATTAGCTGCAGTTAGCTCATCTTTCTCTTTCTGCAACCTCGATGTCAAGTCTGCAATTTGACTTTGTTGGAGATGAATAATTCATCATTAAAACTTTTTTTGAATGCAGAATGATATCCACTCTGCATTACAAGCAGGGATGTGTCTAACAGAGAAATGACCAACCTCTTCAGTAAGTCTATATGAGCAACAAGCTTGTCTTTTTCGTCGTTCATCAGCTCCTTCTGCCGTTTCTTGGAGTCTCTTTCTAAATGAGCTTTGACCAGCAAAGCGTCCTGTATGTCAAAGTAAGATCCTGATCAGGTACAGTTTATGAAGGTTTCAGAAACCAATAACTATAACCATTTTGACTTCATACCTTTTCCTTCAACTGTGCATAGCATTTCTCAATAGCAGCTTCAAACCTCTCAGCTCTCGCTTTCTGAGCTCGGGTTGCTTTCTTGAGAGATTCTTTGTCCCGTGCTGCCTTCTCAGTGAGCGAGGTGATGGATGATTTCAGATCATTGATCTCCATCTTTTGCTCTGTCCGAGTTCTCTCTAGAGACTGAAAAACACCATAAACACACAAATAAACACCTTAACTTTACATATTTATAGCTGATTATTTGTAGAACTCTATGGTGATAAGAGGGATTTGTACCCGAAGCTGTACAGTCAGACGATTGTTTTCAGCTTCCTTGTTGCGCAGCTGCCCTTGCAGGTGAGCACAAGTTGCCTCCACAGATTTGGTCATGTGAACTGCACTTTTTATGTTCTCCTGTGGAAACCAACATATCCTTTAAAATGCTATGCTTTCAGCCATATTTTACTACTGTATATATAAAAAAAGACACTATTGTGCTTACCTGCTCTTCTTTCTGCAGATTTTTCAGTTCTTCTATCCTCCATTCAGTTTCACTCACGTTTTTTTTCAAATTCTAGAGGGAGGATAAATGGGCAGTCAGCATACATGAGAAGACAGAACCCCATTTATTCTATTCCACTACCTTAGATTAGTCAGAGTAACAGAGTTTAACAGAGTAAGTTTCTTTGCCATGTCATTCTGTCATTGTACCAGTACCTATTTAGCTTGGTTTCTGAACCACCTCGTCACTGTGAAATCTTCAACCATGTCCTAACAACTTAATCATAAAACCAATATGAGCTTAAGCATAGCAAAAATCTCATAAGATAGTCACCTCATTTTCACTTTCAGCCTGTCTGATCTTCTTTTGCAAGATGTCTATCTGTTGGTTGGCATCAATTCGATAAGCCTGTGAGGGGAGGGAAAAAAAATATTATATTTAAAATCAGCATATGACATAACTCAAAACAGGTTTCACACATTTCCACAAAGTGTCTAAGTTGGAGTGCTTTATTTGCTTGTATACACTTAATAGACTATCATGACCCTAAAACCTTTGAAACCGACCTCTGTATCTTGTAGTTGTTTCAGCTTCTGTCGCACAGACTTATTTATTCGTCTAAAATCCTCCAACTTTTCCACCAAAATTCTTCTCTGTCTTGTAATTCTGCGCTTGTCTTTGGCAAGCTGCCCTGAACCCTAATATGGCAGAAAATACACATTGAATGAAGAAAAATATTTTTGGGTGGTTTAAGCTCAACATGGGGGATGGCAAATGGCATCAGACATACAGCAAATTCTTCTTCCAATGCATCTTTAAAAGACACAAGCTGTATTGCAGCAGAGTTTGCTGCTCCTTCTGCATCAATCAGTAGTTTAAGAAGAGGGCTTTTTCCATCAGGAAAGTTTCCATGGCTAAATGAAAGAGAGCAAAGCAAGAAGATGCCTTAAGTCAGTAGGTTTGTAGCTGCTGGGGTTTTTTCCCCCAGAAGATTAGGCTACATGCTGAAATGTGTATGCATGCTATCATCTCACCAACTGATAGACGTTTCAGCTCGTGTTTGCAGACTGTTGTGTGCACTGCTGCTTCTTCCCAGCTCATTGCTGTCTAGATCACCTCGACTCATAGTGAGGTCCTCTCTGGGGGAGCTGAAACCAAGGAGGGGACTTTGGAGCTCATCCTCTGGAGACATATCTCGTACTACAACACAGCAACCAGTCAGTATGCAAACAAACAAACACAGGACACAGAAGGAGAAAAGACTAGGACTCCAAAATAAAGTAAATTCCTAAGAAAACAAACAAATGAACAAACAAAAAGTCACACTGCATAGCATGGTTTTAATATTATACTGGCGAGTTGTCACCCAAGCTAACAGGCTTACTCCATAGCAACAAGCGAGGTTAAGTGGCTGCTAAGCTTTACGTTAATCTGAACGAATCAAGCATTTTGTTAAGTTAACGAAGAGACCAAGTCACGAACAGATGCATTATTATAAAATGGTGCTCAAACAATCTCCCTTACAAAATTATGTCACTTAAAATATAAATATTACCCACGCTTCCGTTTTGTGTCTGTTGTAAAAAAAAACACTACACTACTACAAGCCAGTTGATGCTTGAGCCTGATTGGTTGGCACTGAAGCAACGTCACGCCATCAACTTGTTTGCCCTCTTCTAATTTGTTCCCCATGGCCGTTATAGGCGGGACTAAATTTGACTAGACTTTTAAACAGCCAATGAACAGAAGACAGTAGAAGAACTAGCTGAAACCATAGAAACGATAAGGAAGTTTACGGCTAAGCGGTAAACTGTGCTCTGATTATAGCAATGTACGATGCTATTTTTTTTTTGTCTTTAGTCTGATATAACTCAAACTTCAAATTCAGCACATTGTTTTTAATAAAAATTCGTTAATATTAGTGGCATAGATTTGCATCGCTAAGGCTTCTTCAGTCGAAGTTAGCTGAAAAGCTAATGATTGGCTTCTCGTGTGGAAATGTTCAAAACAAAAATACTCTTTGTTGGACCTAATGAGGTTCGTAAAAGTTTGTCTAATATTGCAATATATGAAATGTTTATTAAGTTTAAAGCCCAAGTTTTGTAGAAAAGGTGTCAGAGTATATCTCTTAAAACATTAATGATTTGATTCGGCTGCTGAGCAACAACAGGCAAGAGAGACAACAAGTAATTTAAGGGGCTTGAGGGAATAGGGAATATAATAAACAATTTTTTTAATTAACTTTAATCATCACATGACTTGTCATAATAAACGAGGAAAAAATATTGTCTATGTTTTTCCCCCTTTTTTGTGAAAAGGTGTACCATATCAAATGAGTAATGAGCATTGTGATCCTGTCTCCAAAAGTACATGTAACTGAAAAATGCAACATCATTTAAGGTTAGCAATTTAACCACCCAGTCCTTCTATGATGTTTTGCTAAGAAAATCTGTCTCGATCTGAAGTAGGAAATTAGCATTTTAAATGCTGCATATTCAAAAGTTGACAAATGTAGAATTTTTTGATCATATGACAACATGTTAGAGTCATTGCAGTGATCATGAGTAACAGTGAAGGCTCCATAACATTCAAATGTCTCAGTAAGTCATACTAGCATAACAACAGGAATGTGTAGAGAACATATTTTAGTAGCTAAACATTTTAGTGTCCTGTTAGGACAAGACAGTATAAGCCTCAGGTAAAAACGACTAATTGTACTAAAGATAAATTTTTTTTAATTTATTTTTTATTTATTTTTTTACAGAGCTGTTTAGATTTCTTTATGTTTGTGAACGAATGGCTGATGTAAATGCCATTCAGTGTTCTGGCTTTTTCTAAGTATTGTTGCAGTAATTTATTAAATTTTTAATACACATATATATTTTTTATCATAAGCCCATTTTTCCTGCATCTGTCAAATAAAGATGGCAAAGTAAACTGAAATGGTACTTGCAGAATATCTGTGGAAAAAGACTAATCGAGGAAAATGTTGAATTAATGAAAAATTTGCATTTCTTTAAAGCAATCTGTGTACCTGTCTTTCAGAGTGGAAAAACCGTTCTTGCAAATTTTCTCTCTGACACAACAGAAAATGTGGGTGGAGAGTACAGACCTACTCAAGGAGTCAGGTACACACGGTTTGTAATGTAACAACATGCTTAGATTATCATTTCATTGTGACAACTGTTGTCTAAATTATTCAAATAATATTTAGTCTCAGTTTTATTAAAAAATAATAGTAATATAAAAGATACTATCTTAAGGATACTGGAATTTGAATCGCCGCCTGAGGGGCGTGCTGACAAGACATGTGAGGTTGAACTCTGGGACTGTTCAGGTGATTTCAAGTAAGTTGAAATATATTACCCCATTAAAAAAAGATTGAAATATTACTTCTTCAATTTTTACAAGAAAAGTTGTGTTTCAGTTCTTTGCCTCTCGTGTATTGTTGTATAATGGGTTATAATGGAAACATTTTCTCTCCCAACAGATTTGAATCATGCTGGCCTGCACTCATGAAGGACTGCAGTGGTGTGGGGATCATTTTTAATCCTGATGTTCCAAGTCATCTCAAAGAAATTGAGACATGGCATTCCATGTTCATCTCCTCTCAAAGTTTGCAGGACAAACAGTGTCTGCTCATAGCTCACCACAAACCTGGCAGTGAAGTAGAAAATGGACGGCTGCCTTTAGGTAACCTCGCTGCAGGCCTTCCAAACCTGTTATATGAGCTATTATTTTTCTGAGCTAACATATTTACTTTTTTTTATACAGCATCACATCTGAGCAGACTTCCGCTTATCCACTCCAACCTGGAAGAGGAGCCAGAAGAAGTGAGGCAGGCCTTTTACAGATACTTGGGAAATGTTGTAAACGCAATGTCGGAGAAACGAGAGCAAGAAGAGATGTCTATCATTACATAGCTCTGAAATCTGTAAAATATAACGCTTAAATAGCTGAAAATGTACTTTGTCTGCACTGTTGTGCGTGATATAATCCAAACCCTAATGAAACACTTTGTAATATTTTTCCATTGTTGTTTCTCCTGTTCATTTGTGTTTTGTTGCCCTTTTTTTTCCAAATCTTTTGTGAATAAGATGTAATCCAGTGTCTACTTTGCTTCTTGTATATGATTCTGAATATTTTTTACTTAAAAAATATGTATTGGTTGTTGAGAAGGAAATTATCAAAAGTACAATAAGACAAAAAAAAAAAAGGTTAAATGTTAAAATCATCATATCAAATTATGCCTTCTTTGGCTGTTTTTAATTTGAACTGGTGTTTTGGTAGCCCAAAATTACTGAGATGCCACAGTGCAGAAAAAATAAAGTAAGGCTATACGTTGGCAATTACCTTAACTTTGGTTTTATCAAAGTAAAGGAGTCAGTCGGTGTGCATCATTTATGGTGAGACGCTAGCTAATGAAAGCATATAACCAAGCATGGTTTCAACAGGGGGTGTTCACAGCTTTGTGGTAGTTGTACGAAGAGGGTTGCCAAGTAAAACAGTTTGGGAACCACGGTCTTAAGGTACGCTACGACAAAACAAACAAATAACTTTCACTCAAAACTGTTACAGTGAATAAGGTTGATAAAAATTAATTTAATCCCTAAATTAAAGAAATTTAAATATCAAGAGAAACAAAACCTTCAAGAACAGAGAAGCTTTTTTAATTTATACAAATTTCAACCAAACTGATTTGAGTGGGTCAAAAAGATTCTTTAAATTTATTCTTCAATATAAAACTTTTTAAATTTATTGGAATTTTTGCCTTTTGATTTGTAGCATACTGTTATTTAACAAGTTTATTTAGTTAGTTTTAGTTTCTTTGTTTATTTGTCATATGTAGGTTCAACACAAGGCCAAAAATGCAATGAATTGCTTGGGATGAGAAGAACTCAGATAAAGACTCGATAAAATAATCAAAAAGTTTTAGTAGCATGCAATAATAGTACATGGTAAAAAATGTAAAAAATACAAGAAAAATAAGTAAACAATATAGTAACATATGCATTACAAGAAGTAGTTTAGTGCAGTATTACTGAGAGTATTATGAAGAGTTTACTAGTCTTGACAGCTTGGGGATAGTAACTGTAGTCCTGAAGGGATAGTCTTTTAGTGCGTGCTGGCAGGCTCCTGTATCATCTGCCAGATGTTAGCAACCAGAAAAGTTCTTGTGCTGGATGAGTACTGTATATTCCTTAGTGATCCTGCGTGCATGCTTACGCAGACACCTGCTGTGGTAACTATCTTGGATGAAGGTGAGACTGCTGTCAGTGATGTCCTCTGCCGCTCGCACTACCCTCTGTAGTGCTTTTTGGCTCTGAGCGGTGCAGTTCTCATACCACACTGTGATGCAGCCCGTCAGCAGGCTCTTAATGGTGCACCTGTAGAAGTTTGTGAGGATGCTGGTGTTCATACCAAACTTCCTCAGGAAGTAGAGTCTTTGTCGAGCTTTTTTTTTTTTTTACCACAGTGTCTGTATGTAGTGTCTAGGATGAATCCTCAGTGATGTGTAAGCAGAGGAACTTGCTGACCTGTTCCACCTCAGTGTTGTTAATGTAGATGAGGGGGTGCTGGTCTACACACTGTCTCCTAAAGTCCACTATCATCTCCTTAGTTTTGCTGACGTTTAGAGAGAGGTTATTTTTTTTACACAAGCTGGTCAGTGGTTTCACTTCATCTCTGTAGGCACTCCCGTCGTTGGTAATGAGGCCTAAGATGGTGGTGTCGTCGGCAAACGTGAGGATGATGTTGGAGCTGTGCCTTGGCAGTACAGTCATGGGTGAACAGGGAGTACAGGAGTGGGCTGAGAACACAGCCTTGGGGTGTACCAGTGCTGCGGATGAGTGTGGAGGAGAGGTGACTGCCACTTCTCACCGCCTGTGGTCTGTTAGTGAGGAAGGCCCATATCCAGCAGCAGATGGACTTCTCCAGGCCCATAGTGGTGAGATTTGAGACCAGTTTGGAGGGAATTATGGTGTTTAATGCCGAGCTGTAGTCAATAAAAAGTATTCTCACATATGTGTTTCCCCTCTCCAGGTGGTTAAGAGAGGTGTGGACTGCTAGAGCAGCGTTGTCTGTAGACCTCTTAGCTCTATATGCAAACTGGAGGGGTATAGGGTGACAGGGAGGGAGCCACAGATGTGTCTCGTAATGGTTCGCTCAAAGCACTTCATGATGACTGATGTAAGTGCTATGGGCCGATAGTCATAGGACAGGATGCTGTGGGGGTCTCTGAGATGGCAACAACAGCAGTCCTGTAGCACCTCATCAGCCGTACTGCTCCAAAATGCAATTACTCTAAATTAACAAACCTTTCTTTCACAGTTTGGTGTGCTGACTGCAGTAAGTATATGTATATATATATGCAGTAAGCAGTGAGTATATGTAAGTACCTAACATGGTCTCATGAAATGGATAATTATAGTTTCTACAATTGGGTTCTTTCCTGGTTTGGAAGTGAATTAAAAATAGATTTAAAAAAAAAGGCAGGGACAAAATGTGTCAATCATTTTTAAAGTACTACATGTGTGTACATGTAGTTGTTGTGTATTACATGGTTGACTAAATCCTTATTCACTCTCTGACTCACTCTGCAACCCACATAAAGAAAAAAACAAAACAAAAACTGGCACAATGAAACTGAACAAACAAAAACAGGATAAACCTCCAAGACAAACAACTCATCCTACTAATTATAGTAGGATCTATGTATGAGAAGATTAATCACTTCTCCTCCAGCACCTTTTCCTTATCCTATTTGACAAATCCTGGCAGTTTGCAGGATAGAACAGGATAGAAGGACAAATGACTGTATCTTAACTGCTGTTGAAGACATGGACAGCCATTTTTTTATATAACTCACTAGAGGGTGCTCTTTAATATGTTACAGAACTGCAAGGCATTAGAGGCAGAACAGGGAATAATGTCTGCTTTAAACTCTGCAGTCTTGTGCTTTCCAGAAGTATTAGTGGAACATTAGCTATAAAAATGCTTTGAGAGGTTGTTCCAATTGTTCAGTATCCTATGTAGACTGTCATTGTTATTTAAAGCAGATTAACTCAACCTGCCTTTCTTTATTCTGCAGAGTGAACTTTGATTCTACTGGATTATGTGGTGGGTTTATTCCTGTTTAATTGTGTTGACAGTGTAGCAAGCCAAAGATTTAAATGTTTCCAATTGTTTCCTAAAAATATATAATTCAACATAATTTTCAGGTAAAGATAGTCAAAATTAAAATGTTTTGATAGTGATGAACGAATGCTGTTAACAACGCTCAAGGAAATTACAAGCAGGGGTGGGATGAGAGAATAAGAAAAAAGTTACCATGAGTTCATTTATGTAAAAAAAACAACAAAAAAAAAACCACAACAAAAATCATAACTACTGACAATTAAAGAACTTTTTTTTTGTATTTAAACCTAAAATTTTCGTGTCTTTTTAAAGTCTTAAAATTAGATTTAAAAAAAAAAGAAGAAAAAAACTGTTTTAGATAAACAACAACACATAATACATTATGCTGGCAAAATATGTAAGTCATGGAAACTGTCTGAGATGGACAGAAATATACACAGTCAGGAAGACAAAAACGGTGGGAGCGGAGGCTATGGTAAAGAAGTATTACTTACTTTTTATGCTCTGAGATGGCTTGTACATGCAGATGAGATTACAACAAATGACATCACTACCTTAGCCTTGGCGGCAGACACAAACACACACATCGGGTGACTGAATAGCAGTAATGGCTAGTAATCAGTCTTAGTCCTGAGGATATGGAGACAGATAAGGACTTCATTCAGTTTCTTGCTGGGAAGACTGAGGTTCATTGCCAAGATTGAAGTGATGAAGTAATTTGTTTTAATCTCATATGTAGATATTTTTGAATCCGAGACACCAGACAGATTCGGTCATTGCGTAACTCTTTATCGTCTTTGTAATTATCATTTTAATTCATCAGTGTTTTTTCTCTGCCTTTCATCTGCGACTGTGTTCTATTTCTCTGGTCTTGTTCACATCCAGTATTGGACCACATAGAGATAATCCACCCGTAACAGAAGGCGATTTTCAACTGGCATAAAATTTTATCTCATATGCCCTGATTAGATTTTGCTTTGCTGTTTGTAGAGTTTTTCTGTGAGACTCTGGTCATGCTGCTTGACAAGAGAATTGTTGTGTGTCTCTGGAAATTGGAAAACATTATTCAAATAAAAAAAATGGAAAAGTACAAAAAATTATATGAAATGCAAAAAAAATAAGTATTTAGTAATGCTTTATCTCTATTTCATGAGCTGCACAGTATGGTGCATTCAGTGAGTATTGCAAAAGCTACACTTTTGCAAGAAAATATTACAAAAGTGAAAAGGCATGCTTTCATCTGTGTAGATGTGGATTTTTTTTTTTACAGTGCGCCAGAGAACAGGAATTTGCAAGGAGATGAACCAGTTTCTCTAACAGTGGAGCCTTGCACCTATGTCTAGTTTTTAACGTATGCCTATGCTATAAAGCTGGCCAACATTTCTGTATGCATAGTTCATTGCTTTTGTTTTCTGATTCTAATCTCACCAGTCACACAATGTAATTAATGGATTCATGTTCTTGGACATGATTTTTCCCTTTTTTAGTATGTTATTCCCCGAGATATTGATAGTTATGAGATAACATATCCCTTTAGAAGGGGCCCACTATATTTGTTTAAGAGCCTTCATCAGTTTATATACTCTAGCAACACAACATAGACTGTATAAAAGATAGACATGCTGTAGATTTCAGATGTGTCTTAAATTGCAGTCCTTATGGGCACAAGGCACTGACTCTAAAACACCTTTCGCTTCAACCAAGTCATGTTTCATGAAGCATAAACTTATTATTATTAAATATGATGTTTATAAACTATTTACACAAGTCATTATGTTTGATAACAAAGTGTGCTGGAAGTCCTTCTAATAATTTCACAGATAAATACAGTGGATATTGTATTTTTGTCTGATCAGGTTTAATGTGAAAGTGCTTAATCTTCAAAGTGCCTTCAGTCTGGCATCCACAGTAGATACATGTTTATATGGGATCCAGCTTAGCATGACACAGACAGAAACACAGCGTCGTGCACATGCTAATTTTTACTGAGGATGCTGTAGTCGGGCCTATGATAGGCAAAGCTCTATGTTTCTATGTTTTCCACCAAGGCTCTGAAACTTATAGGAACTATTTACAGACAAAAAGAGACAAGATTGATCAGCAGGACAACTGGGAGCTCACTCTCAGTACCACTGTGTGGGGTAGACATTTACAGTCTTTTTAAAAAATATAATAGGCAAGCCTAATTACCTCAGAGATTTATGATTATCAGGAAAAGTGGTTTGACATGACCTGCAGGATACAAAGTAATGCCATCTATATATGTAGCCAGTGTTATTGGATTGTCCCTTGGTGAACAGTTGAAGTGCTCACAGCACTGAGGCCAAACACGATGTTAATTATAAACAATATTTAAAAAAACCCATTACTTTAAACATGTAATATTTGTTGTAGCACTGCATATACAGTGTACTGGCCTTTATCCAGAATAAAGGTTTAGCTAGGAGTGGAGAGGACAAGTGTTAATCTAGACATGATCAAACCACAGAGAACAGCATTTCTCTTAGTTATTTTTAATTTTCATTCTCGTTTTCCAACATAACAGGGTTATATGCTGCGATAGTTTTTTATAGCTCTCCAAACATCAGCCCCTGTTACTGTAAAAACACAAGAAGACAAAAGAAGATAAGAAATATCTAAACTGACCAAGATCTGTTGAGACACTTTGCCAATCACAGCATAACCTTAAAACGTTTCTCTGTCACAAGTAAAACATCTAAAACACCACACAGTTGAGTAGCTTGTAGATTTGAAGATGCAACTACTGTATTTCATGCTATTTAATAAGGCTATGCACCCAACAATGTCTGACCTGGAGATTGTAAATGTTTCCTCATGTGTAAACAGCCTTTAGTATAAAAAGACTAAAAGAAAAAGAAAAGCATGATCACTGACTTCCTCCAACCGAATAACACATTTAAACACTTTCTTATTCAAGCCAACATGACTTATTCATTCACTGCAATTATAAGTGATTAACCTGCTAGCTGTCCAAAAAAGTTGTTTCAAGATGGCTTGGAGCAATGAGCTGTATTTTTCTTCTCTGCACTCTAAACTATTGACCACAGATAAGCTTCAGATGCATGTTTGAGGGATTTTCCCTTCTAACTGTCAGATAATGCCTTTGAACTTATTGATATGTTCATTCTGGTTCAATCAGCTTCTGTTTGCCTGCACAGCAGTACATTTTAGGCAAATCTGTTTCTGTTGTATGGCTCTCCTGCTGTCAGGGGATTCGTATGCCTGCCTAGTTATGCTACCAACAATGTGCAAAATAAGCAATCATATTCACTAGGAATGATTTTTATTCATTTTATTTTCAAGTTGCTGGTTTTTATACTGATGAAAAATAGATTTATTCTTGTGTTTTTTCAACATTAAAGTCAATATACTGGTGTAGCTTTACAAAAACAATGTTTTTATATTCAAAGACCAGAAGCAACTCAGCATATCACAGTCAGGAGTAGTATTGTCTGTGATGCCACCTGTGTAACAGCTTATTTCCTCAGCAAATAGCATTTTTCTTGTTAATATTTTTTTTGCCATATATGAGTTAGTGTAGTAACATGACAACAATTTATATGGCTCAGTTTCCTATCAGAGCCAGCTGCTACTCTCATGCCTTAACCAGCATTGAGCTATAAAGATTTTTGAATATCAAGTTTAGGTTTGTATTTTTTTTTAATTGAGTTTACATGAACAACCACACAATGCAAGCACAATACAGAGAAATGTGCCTATCTGTGTAATGCATGCATCCATCTATTCAGATTGGGAGAAGGCTTTATTTTCATTTTATCAGTACATGAAGAAGTTCAGTTTTCTTGAAGAGCTAATCATAAATTGTATTTTGAACGCTACAAAACACATTATGTTATCATACTGATGATGCAGTAAAATAAAATGGTTATTTCTCAGCCTCTACTGTCTAAGAACTCTTCTGTGTTTTTGCCACTCATGACAACACAATCAAGTATGATTTACAGTTTTGTTTATTTTGTCATTGTGTAATTCCTAATTTATATCTGCTACAGCTCATGTGTGGAGTAAATCAAAGCAGAAATTGAACAATAATTTGGCTAACTTGGTTTTGATCACAGCTTTTCTTCTGCTTCTGCACAGTGACTATTCTCTTTTCTGCTGCTACCTCTAGTATTTTACATATTTCATAATCCCACCTCTAACCCAGCATTTACTTGGTTTATCATCACTTTTTAATTTTATGGAGGTAGTGCATTTCCATATCACCTCACTTATGAATCCATATATTGAAATTTACAGTGTCTTTACAAAAATATTTGTTAAGCAAGACTTTCTAAAAGTGTGACAACAAAGGTTACAAGTTACATTTAAATGCAGGTTATCATTGACAGAATTTACTTCAGAATCAGTTTTTTCTACGTTTTGAGCTTTCACATTTCTTTTCTAAATCGTCCAATATCATTGAATCATGTAACTTTTTGAATGACAGAAAAATTATCCACGGATTGATGGGGTGTAATGGTGTGTTTAGTCAGGCAGATGGTATGACACTTAAAAAGTAATTTATTTCCGTCTCCGTTTATGTTTAGAATTTTTGCATTTTTATGAATTTTATTGAAAAGATTTTTCTTCCAATTAAATTTAGGAAATCTTACTAATAAAAATATTTATAGCTTAATTTGACACAATATTCTCAAGTTTATGCAGCATTTCCAAACTGCTGAAAGTTAACACGAGTCAGTTTATCTTTGGTCGAGCCTGTGTCCTTAACAATTTACAAAGTGCAATGTACTTCTACATTAAGCCCAACAACCTTTTACTTATCTTTGCTTCCCCTGTCACTGTGAATAAATTAAATCCTACTTTACAAAAACAAGGTCATGTCAGTAACACAGTACATGCATAATCTGTTTAAAATAAATTTCCCCTTATGATTATGAGCTATATAGATTTTTCAATATCCAGTTTAGATTTTTATTTTTTTATTGAGTTTAAGATTTAGAGTTTAAGATCTAAATCTTAAACATAATCTTTAAAAATAGACAGTCAACAAGTAAACATCTACAGGACAAAACCACAATACCCAGATGAGTGAGCAATGAAGACTAGCTTTCATACATACACATCGTCTCAGCTCAGAGAGAACATTCAGTTTTTCTCTTGGTTTTGTACGGCTACCATAGGAACCAATTACGTGGTCTGAAATGACCTCAGACCATATTTGCTTGATCACATTGCCTGTCTCAGGTGACTCATAAAAGGAATTCAAAAACCCTGAAATGACTACATTTGGGCACTCTAATTCAAATGAACTATTTAAAGCTTGTAGATTGGAGATGTTCAGCAGTAAAAATCAATGGAAACCAAAATACTGCAGCAAAAAACCTTCATATTATCATGACTTCACGCAGGTTAAACGGTGATGAATATGGGTTATTCTAGTTCACAGACACAAAAACATTTGTTTTGTAGGTCATGCTTTTATAGGACATGCTGAATGTGAAGTGGTCTCTCAGATGCACCAGTAAAGTAAGTTGCTTGAATTAAAATGCTGCTTCAGCTATAAAAGTCTGAGACTTCATTCCACGTTTGGGCTTGAGGCTGTCAAAAACAAGCTGTGCACACTTATGAATGATTTACTGTCATATTGAACACAGATTTCACATAACACACACATATTAACAGACACACACAGCTGTTGCTGTGGTTTCTGTCACATAAGGAAGATGATCTGTTGTCACGCGAACTGGTTTCTTTTTCAGTGTAATGTTACACATGTGTTTTTACAGGTACTTGATGCTGAGAGTCTCACCGGTGGTGCATTAATATTCTGAGAGAAAACGCAGGCTCCAGTGTGCGGCTGGTACTGAGCTTGTAGGAGTGGTACGGTGTACCTGTGAAAAGTAAGGCTTATGTAGGAGTGAAGTTTGAAGTGAAGTGTGTGTTTCCATTAATGTGGAGCTCTTTTGTGCTGATACAACACGCCAAATGAAAAACCAAAACAGGTTCATGACTCATGGCTGTAGAATTCACATGGATGAAAACAAGGATGAGGTGTTGAGGGTCTCTTATATCCTCTTCCTTTAGACCTGAAGAAACAAACAGTCACATAGTTCTTTAACCCTTTGAAGCCCGACCCAAGAAAAAATGGTGGACAGAATACACATTTTTGAATCTGAAGTCTTTATTTGGCTTTTTAACAAAAAAAGAAAAGAAATTTTTTTTTGGATTCTGTTCTTACTGTATGTCAAAATATTTGTAGTGCAAAAGGTATCCACCAAGGGGCGAAAGACAAGTATGAGACTGTACAACAGGGTTTTCAAAAGGTCTCAGACACTGAATGTATCAAACATGATATATTCAGCAATAAAGGGTTAATATCTCACATAAATAATATTAAGCTAAGCATAAGATCAATTATTTAGTGAAGGTGTTATAGTCTGTAGCAGCATGTGTGTAGCTGTCATATAAACATAATTTGGAACAATGCTTTTTTGTTCTTATACCAGATAATTAAGAAGCAGCAACATATAAGCACAAATATGGGGACCACATATATGAATTCAGATTACAAGTACACATTTTGTATCTGTGTGCTCATGCTTATACATTTTTTTTCCTTTTACAAGGACAGAGGCAATAGGGGAGGCCACTCTTGAACTAAAAATACTCTGGCAATGAGATGCTCATATGTTATTACTGTCATCCGTTTAGATAGAGGCTTAGATATGCAATAATCTGCAGCTGTAGAAAGAAAGTGGGGATGGTGCTTTCATTTTTGCTTGTCTCAGAATGAGTAAAACTTTTGCAAGTGCTGACAGTGAGCAATTTATAGCTGGAGCTGTCTGGCCAATTTGAGGATGCTAAATGTATACTACCTGTTTGCAGGTATCTCAGAGTAATGAGACAGTCTGTTTATAAATTATTAGAGTACCAGTTATAAGGAGATCTAAAATTTAAGATAAAATCAATTTTTTTTTCTCTTTTCTGGTGGCAATGAGTGTCTGTGCCTCATATCATTTTCTCTCATCCAGTGTTTACTGTGTTTGGTGGAACAGCTTTTTCATTACTTTCAATATAAGGAACTTAGTGCATCAGTGTGTTCAGTGTCAGCCCACACTGAGACTGAGAGACAGAGATCCATTCTTAGAGAGTTGAAGGGCTTGACAAAGAGTTATGCTCAGTTACATTTTTCTTTTTTTTAACCAATTTTCTTTGATGAATATCTAAATTTTAGATTTAAATTTAAGAACTTCACACTAAGTAATTGTTCTTTATTACAGCAACCTCTGTTCTTGAGCTGTCTGAAAGTCCTTTTCTTTTTGTCAGGACAGCTAGGAAAGTAGTAATCGTTCCTTTTTTCTGTTGCACAAATCTGAATAAAACTACAGCTAACATTTTAAAAAATATGTCAAGTAACATCAGCTTGGCACGTCTCTGTATCCTGCGTTCTAATTTCATTATACATTCTTGTATAATGACAATCAAGTTTCTTATCGTATTTTATCTAAATTGGATCTTGTTATGAGGCTGTAAATGAACAGTTTTGTCAGGTGCCACATTTTTTTTACTTTTAAATAAGAAGAAAAATACAAAGACTTGTTTTATTTAAACATTCCTCCACATATCTCAAGGTTGTTTGGCCTTAGAGTCGAACAATCCTTACTAAATATAAGGATATCTATTAATTGAGACATCTTAAGGCTTGTGACAATAAATGCCATTTACAATGTTACATCTTTGAAAAATATTATACAATAGCTTTTTATTCTTACAGTTAATATTTCTTTTATTTTTTTCCTTAAATTTGTTTATTTTTAGTAATTCAGTTGACATTTTGACAGAATTGAGCAAAACTCAGAGACTTCTGAAAATGTGGTTACAACTTAAAGGGATCATCTCTTAATAATGTTAATCCTAATTTGCAATATACAGCAATTACCAATAAAGGCAGTGAAATGGACATTACCTAACTCCAGCTGTATGTTTACATTTCCTAAATTGTAATCATCATTTGGTATTCAGCTTAAAGTATACTGCTAATAGCAAAGAGAAAAACTGAATAAAGCATGGCATGCAAATAATTAAATGCATTGCTTGTCAAAAGAACACCCAAACAAGTTTTCCTGGAGCCTTCGAGTTGTACAATGTGGCAAATACAGCTGGAAAAACTCTGCTGCTGTGATGTTTTAGAAATAGCAAACCAACAGAAGCAGATTTCCTCCATCACAAGCTTTAGTGTGTGAGGTTTAGGTATGGAGAGGATGTCTGGGTACATTTATGTGCTTCCTCTGCTCTGATTAACGGAGTATTCCACTGCTCTGGCTGTTTCTTGAAGAATGGCCTTGATGAGGCTTTGTGGGAAAAATCAAACAGATTCTTTTAAAGCAGCGAAGAAAACAAAGTTGACTTCAGTTGGAGAAAAGTCGGCTATATTGTTATCAATTCTTAATAAGCATTAATTGCACATGCAAATTATTGTTGCAGATAGTGTGGTTTCTTGCTTGAAGAAGTTGATTGTGGTTGAGTTGCTGTCTTTAGGGGGCCTAACTCCGGTTCCTGCTGAACTGAGCCAGTACTTGTTTAATATCAAACTGTTATCAGCTCAGTAGGCACAGGAGGTTGAGCCCAGGCACCCGCACCCCCTGCTGTTAAAACACAGAAAAGTTAACAGCCTCTACACTGCCACAAGAAGGATGGACATTAAACATTATAGAGAAAAGATTCATTAAACAGACTATAAAAACAAACAATAAAAAAACACTATTTACCCATTCCCCCAAATCACATTTATATTATGTATACATATTGTATTGTAATTGTAAAACTGAAAAATGAATTAAGGAACAACAAAAAACTATTTAAGTGGTTAAATGTTTTAATCATGATTATTTCAGTCACTCCTTGCAGTCAATTGATTTTAAGTGTGAGCAAATTGCAAATTTATTTAAGTTGTAAAAGTTAAAATTGTCTCAGATGTGACAGCAATGATCTAGTTGCTATAAAGTTTTGATGTTGTCTTTTTTTTTTTTTTTTTAGCACTGTAGAGTTGGTTATAATTACCAGTTAGAAGCTACCAGAAGATACGCAATGGTTAGGAGATGCAATTTCCAGAAATTTTGCAATATATAACATAATTGCAGATTAAGTAATTGCTTATTTGTTGAAAGTTGACACGTTGTTTTTAATATGCAGTCGTGTTCATGACTCATTTCAATTGTAGCTGGCTCAAACTCTGGCACGTCTGGTCCTTATTGATAGGTTTGTGTTTGGCTTGCTATTTATATTGACAGCAATATTTAATCTGGTGAAAAATAAGCTCACTGACTCAAAGAAAACTGAGAAATGTCTACTTCTTGATTTGTAATCAGTCATAAAAAAACTCAAGTGTATTTCCAACATTTGCTTCAATGAACTTTGAAACTGAATTCTTCTCATCACTCAGTCCTCCGGATAATTTTGCTGGTGACTGTAGATTTATATGGATAAATGCTGAAAAAAAGTGGGATTGCATTTTGAGTTTTTTGACGCTGATAAACACATTGAAGACATCCGTTAAGATTCTTATATCGAAATCCAAAAATAGGTTAATCAGACTTGCTAACTAGGACAACACAGTAGACCTTGTTTGTCGAGCTATAAAACTTTTTGTGGTGTAAAAAGCAAATATACTGTAACTGTAAAAATACTATACAAATGCTACAACTGTCTTTTTTATTCTGTATTGCTCAATGCTTTCCAGTGTTATAATCTAAAGTCTTTGCAGCTTTGGGAATCACAAAACCACTCATAAATTTTAAAATTCACATGAAGAATAATGTTAGTAGCAAACACACACATGCACAGACACAAAATCAGTACTTTGCTTTCATGACCACCCAAACAGTTAATTAGCTCAGAGTTCACAATTACGTTTGCTACTTGTTTTCCCGATAGGACATTTCCTGTACTTCCTTCCTGTATGAGTTAAGCCTCCTCTCCCAGACACCTGCCTGCAGTCCCCTTCTCCAAGCCATCACTCTTCTTTCCTTATCTGAGTCTCCACATTAGAAAGCACCAAATCATGTTTTTTCCTCCGTCTGCTGTGAAGTAGAGAGAAATAACAAAGTTCTTAATACCTTAGAGATTATCCAAAGAACATATTATTTTTACCTTTGAAGTGAATGGTTTAATGGAAAACAGTGTGTGCTGCGTTTCAGCAGGTCCCCTACACAAGCAATACTTTTTTTGCCAGACTATGACATTATTACGAGTAGGAACAAGAACCTCAAAACTCAGCACAGTATAGCATTTCTTAACATTTGTTTATGTGTATCAACTTACAATTTTTCTAGTGAGTTGAAGCTCTACATCATTTCACATGTGCCTTTGACTCCATGTTGACTTCGTACAGCTGTCGTAACAGGAGGCCGGAAAGGTTTGTGAGGAGCGGAACTTAGCCACTGTGAACACAGGTTTTCACTGAACTGTTCACAAAGCGAGCTAAGCCCTTCACCTCTACCAAACTCATATGGGAGGCATCTGGAAGGCACAGCCTCTAAATGGTGTGTCCAATTTCTGTTTGCTTAAAAATAAGCAAGCATGAATGCCAGAGGCAATAGTTCTGGAAATGTGTTCATTTGATTTAATGTTTAGAGTTTAAATGTTTAGAGATGAAAAGGTTGATACCAATTGCATGTCTATACAGTTATTTCACCAGCTGAAGGCTAGCTTAGCTTAAGTGGGGGATTAAACTAAAATAATCACTGATCTCACATGCAATGATACTTCTATAACATCTACCTGGATGTATTGTGTGTGGACATATCTGGATTTACAAAATAATATGCTTTGGGCAGCTGAACCAAGGTGGAGACGTGCCATTCAATCTTTTGCTTCGAGTAGTTTGTCTGTAGTATAAAGATCCATACTTGTCCACATTTATGACAATTGTTTCTTCCACTGACTCTTTGGTTGGGTCAAGAAATTCAAACTCCTTACTTGGGCTGGAAAAAGATAACCCTAACCTTCCTAATATGGTGTTAAATTGTCAATCTTTTTGTTCACGTTTCTGGGCATACCACCACCTTTAATGTTTTTTTTTTCATGAACCTACATTTATATTTTTTTATTTGTGCAAAAGTCAAATTACAGTGTGTGTTTACAGCACAATTGTGCGGTGTCCAATTGTAATAACAAAATAAAACATGAAAATAAAGTTAAATAGAATGATAGAAATTCTGATGGCAAAAATAAATAGTTTGGTTGCATTTCTGTATAAAAAACTAAACAAAAACAAAAGCAAATGTGTGTGTTTGTGTACAGGTGCTCTGTATACCTTCTGACAATCATCAACACCACCATCACCATCATCATCATGCTGAATTAATAAATAATAAAATGTATTGTTGTGTCTCAGCCCTGCTGGCCACAGCCTAGGCGATGAGCCCAAAACAGGCTGCCCATCAGGGGAAGATGTCACAGGGCCCAAGACACCCCAAGCACTCAGGCCACTCATCCTTATCCACCACTCATCCACCCAGATAGACCACCACATAATGCCCACCCTAACCTAGCTGAGGTGTTAATAGTCCAAGTCTAATGTGTTGCATTAAAATAAGACATGACGTGAGACATTGTTCTGCTTTTGAGTGGAAGCCTGCAATATGTTTTTTACAGTATCTTTAAAGCATGGATTTGGTTTAATATAAAAAATGTTTGTTCATTTGCTTAGATATGTTTCATGATGGTGTCCAGCAGAGTGCCCCCCTTACAAGCAGCATGAGAGGAGATATAAGCCACATAAGAGCAGACAACATTGTCAATTCTATTTTTAACAAGCTACAATTTTTTCCGAAGATAACAAAGATGTGATTGCATGGCATTGTTAAACGCGGTGCTGTCAACCTTGGGCCTTGGAAAATACGAGATCGAGACCAACATGCATTCTGCCAGACTAGCAAAGACTCTTTACCCACTTCCTGGTTAGATTTAGACAAAAATATTACTTTGGTAGAAATAGAAAATAATAACAGTTTGGCCTAAAATGCATTCTTTCTTCAAGGCCACTGTCATGTTCACAGATACCACTTTACTAGTTGCCATGGTTACAGGTAAACACAAAGTATTACGACAAAACATCTACTTTGAACTTAAGGCCTGGATGGTTTAGGGCAGTAGCATCACTTGGTTAGTGGTACAAAACAACCACAGTTATGGCTAAGATTTGCGACTGTCACCATCGTGGATGCCATCTTTACCCTTGATATGCACTTGTACTTATGGCCAACAGAGACCTTATGTGCTTTAAATGTTATATAGGCAACATCTACCAGCATGACTGTATGTCACCTGAGCATGTTTTGGAGAGGAGGACAATCTCAAAAGGGGACATGTTATGGAAGGAAAATAGCCCCAAATCTAAAAACGGATATAAAACATTAATTAGTGAGTTTAAATCCCTGGCTATACTAAAATAGATATTTTCTTCTCTGGAAATGTTATCAAACTGTTTCTTTATTTGTGTGTGCGTAGCAAACAGGGGCTTGAGTGGAATGGTTACATCTCAACCGACTTTGTGCATCCCAAAATTATGTTTTGTGCAAAGACCATGTACAGAAAATGAAAGAAAAAAACACCTATATTTCTGTTTTTATACATCCTAATGTGTTATTGTCTGGACAGATATATTACAAACTCAGGGCCTTAGACATGCTGGAAGGGAAATGTAAAATAGAGCCATGTCATTCACCAATACCTTTAAAACATGGGCAAATTATCAATGTACGTCTTTTGTAGAGCTGTATTTATTGCAATTAAGTCCAAATAAAGTAAAACATTTGGTTAGATAATTTAACCATTATCTAACCAGGAAAATAATTAGGAAGACTTTCTTGTTTACAGCCTAGTATGTACAGGAAACTTGTTGGGGTTTCAGCTGTAGCTGGTTGGAAATCCCTGGCAATGTGATTTACATTTGATCACAACCAAATCACTCTGCCAGGAATCCCTCCAGCTAAAGCAAGCATTCAGAGTCCTGTTTGGGAAGACAGAGGAAGACGAGGAGCGATGCAAAGAGGGAAGAGGACTGACATACAATGAAAAAGATGCATACAATGCTGAGAGAAGTGCAGGTGAAGACAAAGAGAAAAAGAGTTCAGACTGCAGGTGTCTATCTGAGCACACATCGGCCTGACAGAGTACATTTACCCCTTCATCACTGTGCAATTATGGGATGCACACTTTTAAATGTTAGCACATGCACACCCTCACGTCATGCTTGTGGTGTGTGTGGGGGTTAATGGAGTTTTCTTTCACTGATGCACCTGGACAAACAGAGCTGCATTTTAAATCTATAGGCTTCGGGTGATTGTAGGAGCTGGCACAGGTGGGTCAGCGAGTGCTTATGAGATTGTGCATAAGTCATCCATCAAGCCTGTGTGTCTCCTTTGGAACTCTGCAGGCCTGTTTTGGCTCAGTTGTCAGAGTTAAGCCTCATGCTTTTATATTCTCACATACAGCAACCATGCAGCCACATAGAAAAGCAGATTGAGTCACCAAAAACATCAAAATGGCTGCACTGCATGGTTGTGCATGTACTACATTTTAATAGCAACACAAGATGTTCTGAGAAAAAAGATTTCTGCCTGATTCAGGCTAAATGTTATAGGAGAAATAGGTGAGGTTAAAAGATGGAAGGACTTGGTTAAGTGAAAGTAATAAATTCCATTTTTCCTTCCAACCACCCTGAAGTCTTTTTGTTTTGGTTGCAATGGCTGTTGTTTAGCCTCCAGTAGCACTCAAACAAGCAACAGATAAATCCTAAAAAATATTTTAATATTCTGTTTGGTCATTTGTCTTACCAGTGGAGGCAATTGGACCAAACATAGGCTAATTGTATTCAGTAAACAATCTCATTTCCCATGTCTATTTCACATGAACTTCTGAGAGTTCAGCAGCGATAAATTCTTTAGTCTAATTGTATAAAATCAATCTGTGCCAGCCTAGAATTTGTTTCCATCATTTTCATATGTTTTGTTGTTTTCCTGCATATGTCACAGGATTTCTGTCAGACTCTTAAGTGAGCTGATAAATGAGAAAGAAGAGATGCCACAGATTAACCCATCCAGTTAAGGTCAGTTCATAGTTTTTGAATCTACATGCAACATGTACTAGAAAATTATGGTAAATTTCTTCTCCATTCTATCTCCAAATACTGCTTGCAATCCTACTCACAGAAGTCACAGTAAGTTCTACTTTAATCTTTCATGCTGATGCATAGTCAGAGCATTTTTCATGAATTGTTAGCTGCATAAGGATGGGTCTGGGCAGGTGCGTTTGGACTGTTTAAACAATCATGTTTATTCCAAAGTGACCCTTAATCAGCAAAAGGTTTAGTTTTGGGGGGGAGTGTATGCATCTTATATTTCAAACCTAGAATATTTAGTGGGTTAAACACATTTAAGAAAAAAGCTCCTTTCTATTTGGAACATATAAAGTTCTTTATTCCTTGATTAGATTTGATTGTGTGGATAAAAGTGAACCCAGCTGCCACCTGCGTGAATAATATGAGGTAAAAAATGGGACATGACAACCCAGAAACACCCTGCTGCATGGTTTTTCATCCCAGAAACTGAAGTAACAGGGTGCATGTGGCTGGCCCTTACAAATATTTATCTCAGCACTGTTTGCTAGAATGAATAGGAAATATGAGTGACCAGTCCAGAGTAAACAGCAGCCTTCCTGTTCCTCTGATACAAATATTCTTAGATAAATATTTCTGCTGCTGCTGTTGGCTGCAACTTCTAGAAATCTATTACTCACAGTTGCAAATCCACAAATAATTATCGCCTGGTTCCACAGTACTGCAGCTTTATGGGAAGCTTTTGTGTTTTTTAGCTAATTTTTTTGTTGTTCTGGCCTTTAACATTTCATGCCTTTTTAAGTGCTGCCACCAGCGCTGCATGTAGGCCGGAGATTCATCTGCTAAGCTAAAAGTCATTATCTGGGGAGCAGATTGAACAATGTAGCTGCTTAACCAACAGGATTTAGACTGAGGAATACCTGATGTCTCTTATTTGGTCTCAGTGCTGCAGTAGATAGTCATTTTAAGTTTGTCTTCTATTACTTTAGTTAAAATTCAAAGCTGGCTGACGATAGCAGTTATCTTAAGCTTAACTTTGACAACCACCATAACTAAATAACTAGTGCAGTCTCCCTGTCTTTGCCTATGTTTCCATCTCTCTCGCACTCTCCCCAGTAATGTGTACTGTTGCCATGCAGCTGAACTACATTTAATTCTGGTGAGTAGCAAACCTGTCGATAGACTCTTTAGTTTCATCAGCAAAATCATTTCAGACACAATTTAAGCAAAACCAACACAAATAAAGGCACAGCAAAGTGAAGGTAAGACTCACATTGCAATGTCAAAACAGTCTTACATTTCAGCCAGCATAAAATCTATTCTCTCTTCTCCTGTGGCTGCCCCTCAGCTACGACTGTTTGACAACTAAATGAGTAACAATTGGCCTGGCCAAGCTCCAGACCGCCTGAGCTACCCAATAACAGCAGGAAGTACATACATGACTAATGCCCTCCACTAACCCTGCTCCATTTTTTTCTGCCCTTCAGTCGTCTAAAATAAATAAGACTGAAAGAACAGCTGCTGTTCATCTCAGCACATTTCAATAATTCTTTATGAACAAGTCAGAAGATATTAAATTACCCTAAGTGAGGACCCTAATTACGATTAACCTTGACATTATGGCATAGTTTGTGAAACTGTAATCATGGTTTCCAAAGTTTGTTCAGTCACATGTGAAAACTACTTAGGTGATGAACTGCCTTTTAGCCATCAGAGGGTGCAGGAACAATGTAACGAAAATTACTAGTATTTTTCTGTGACCTGTTGGATGAAAATAAGGGAAATCTAAAGCGGCAGCGTCCACAGCTTTTACTCCAGTAAAAGCCTGACACAGGCGGTGCTTGCAGCAGAGCCTTAAACTCTGCACTGAAACCTTTTAACTACAAGTGCTGACATGTTCTTTACAATGACAGTCATAAAGTTTGAAAAAAAAAATGTATATATATGTATATTTTTTATTTGTTTTTTTTTCCAGGTGGAAAGGTATGCTTGAAACATAAATAGGCAGTTGGAAAACAAAACCATTTCCAATCATCATCATCAACAGCTGCCTTTGCAATCTGGGAATGCATTAACCCAACACTCATCACATCGCTGAATCTCATGTATTGGAGGCTGCTAAACAATCTCTGTTCCTCTCAGCTTACCTTCTCACTCGCTGGAGAGCCACCCATCAGAGTGCTTCTCTTGTGATTATCCCGTGATTTTAACAGCCTCAGCTGTGCTGTATTTTGGCTAGACTCTTTATTTCTGGGAGCAAGCCAAAGCACACATGATTGGTCAGGGTCTGTCTGGGGCTTGCACATGGCTTAGTTTGACCTATGGCATCCCGTAACCTGCTCTAAATTTCAGCAAGTGGACGATCAGATCTGTTTTGGTGCTTTGCTTTTGATGTTTAAAGGTATTGACAAAGCAGTCCCTTGTCAATACATGTCTTCATACCAGAGAATTAAGTGTCACTGGAAGCAAAAGAGATAAAGGCAGTGCTGCATTTTTTTCAACCTATAGGAGGGTTTCCTCAGCCATTTGGCTTTGTGCCCATGGTGTGAGGAGCGGCAGAGAGGGGGGAGAGTGGCACAGCAGACACAGGAAGAGGGAGCAGTGGAAAGTCAGAGAGGAGACATTACGTAGTGGTAGACAGTGAGAATTTTATCAGAACAAAGCAAAACTGTTTCAGAAAATTTGAGATTTACCACCAATCACCAATGGTGTTGCTTGGGTTATTTTTATATCATGTGATATGACTTTAAAAGTCTTCTGTTGGAAATCTAAACACATCTCCTTACTCCAGCAGTACCCAACCTTTTCTCCCTGATGCAACACCACCATTTCATGCTGTAACTAACTAGTTTTAACATTTTTTTTAAATTTATCTTTAACATATCAGAAACTCCAATTTTCATGTTTAATAGAGAACAAGAAAGAAACTACAACTTTTTTTCTTTCTTTTGCTTATTATTAATTATTCAAATCAAAAGATAAGAGACTTGTATTTCAATATGTTTGCAATCTAGCTGGAACTTAAAGATTTTATAATTACATCCATGTTTAACAGCTCCGCTGGCACTTGTTTGAAGATCCAAAATTAACCTGGAATAAATGTCTGTTTCCAGATAAAATCTAATCATTAACATATGTGTAAAACTACATTTGAAAAATGCTCCAAAATAAGCTTTATTACAAACCCTGAGATGGTTTACGTTGCCTGTAAAACAAATTAACAAAATTAATTTGGCTGAGGTTTGGCTGCAGCAGCCAAATCACTTCTGCAGAAACTTCTTACCCACTAAAGCTCTTGCAGACCCCCGTTGGTGTGAGTCTGCAGGGTAAAAAACTCTTAAAGAGCCCTTAAATTTATTTACGTCTCTACACGCTGCAGGGTGAATGTAAGCCTCTGCGGCGCCTAAAAAAGCCCTCTGTGGGCTCTTATTCTTAAATCCAGGCTTGCCTGGATAACTAAATTACTACCTTGGGTGGCTGGTACCAAACAGATTTTTATAAATGTCATAATGTCCTGCTATTTTCAGAAATACATAAGAAAATTACACATATTCGCATTTTACATGCAACATGGAGATGAAGCTAGCAATATAAGCATAGATAAGTGGGGTTTTTTTTGTTTTTAATGAATAAGTTAAGAAATTAGAAATGAGGAAATTAAAAACTGTAAAAAAAAAACAACAACTATGAAATTTATTTACAAAGATACTTTAGAGAAGACACTGATAATCAGTTATGATTCCTTGATAAAGGGCAATGAGATCAACAGGAAGAAAAATTAAATTACAGTCTATTTTATGTCAGTTATTATATTTATTAGGGAAAACATTATTTTATTGTGTCCTAAAGACAAAGTGACATTACCTTAGTTTTAAACTTTACTATTTTTTAACTATTATGAATGAATGAATGCCATAGAGTTTTTAAAATGATTATTTAAATTGTTTATTACAAAGTATAATTATAATAAACAAGAACTCATTGTTTTGTTGTAGGACTTTTAGAAATTGTGCCTTTTCTTAAAATGTTAAAGGGTAGTTGGACAGAGAAATAAATTCACACGTTTACATACTGCCAACAACCAAATCTACTTTTCAAAAGTTTGCTTTTGGAGTCAACCTGCAGCAGGTATGCAAGCTACTTTGACGAAGCCCCATGATGAGTCCAGCCTCAAGCCAAGCAGCAGCAGTAGCAGCAATCATAGTTTCCCACACATAAATGGAGGTAAAAGGAGTTTACAGGGCTCGGAAAAATGCAATAAAAAGCCTTTCTGTGAATGCAGCCATCTGTGGAACTTTAAAAGTACTTCCTGTAAACAAGACCGAAGAGAACAAATCCTCTCACACTCTTCCAACACTCCGTTGCCGCCTAGAATATGCCTTTCATCTCTGTTTTCCTCCATTTCTTCCCAACTTTGCATTCTTTTTTCAACCTTAGAAGAATTTCAGCTTTCTGTCTCTCTGTCTCCCAGCCTTTGTTTCTCTGTCTTCTTCATTGCACTACTTAATTTGTCCACAGAACACCCTACTGATGCAAACATGTTTCTTTCTGCTATGTCTGATCTGTACCATCTAGGTTTTTTTTTTTTACTTTGGTAAACAATAAAACTACTATAACCAGTATGCCGTTATAATCAGCGATAAAGCTGTTCGGTGACAGGTTATAGTCCTTTGTGTCAGAACTGCTACTCATGGCAAGGAATTAAAGAGAATCTGAGAAACTAAAATATGCTACAAATCCAAATGTTCAACAATGAGACACTAACCTAAACGTAGCACTAAATCTCAATTTCCTGTTTCAAAATTTAAGGAAGTCTTTTACCCACCATTTCCAACATTATTACAACTGCTTTATATAAACAAAATAATCCATAAAACAGATTTTGTTTTCCCAGTTTCCAATGTGCACTTGAAATATCAGCCAAATAAAATTAAACCAGCAAGGCCTGGACACTGTCTCTGTATTGCTCTGTATTGTGTTGTATTAGAGCCCTTGTTCATCTCAAGTCATTGTACAGCAGCACCACAGCCAACTATGCAGGATTTAAGTGCTTTCCTGGTAATGATTAAAATGCCACTAATTACATTTTTTTTAATCTTGCATTGTTATTCTTGTTATTGTAGATAAGTTTTAGTTTAAGTTTAACATTTAGTTATGTCGTAGCATTCATTATTACACTGTGTGTGACATACAGTAGAAATTCATCAAACAAATGTCCCTTCCGGCTTTCAGAAGAAAATAAAAATAAAAAACATGTTTGACAGTATTGTTAAATTGTGTGAAATATTACACACATTTCCTATTAAAAAAAATGCTGTAGATGTTATCAGCGCAGACTTATTTTATCATATTTATTGTCTTGTTACAGCGACATGCTACTGCTGCCTCCAGTCCTTTGTACTAGGCCTCACTTAGAGACGTTAAACCAGCTTTTTCAACACACTCCTGCTGTCATACAAACGGAGGCAGGTGTGCTTTTTCTGGGATTTTGGTGTGCTTTACCCTGCATTTCTTGACAGTATCAGCTGGACTTTTACGGCTCATTGAGAAAACCCAGATCAACTATTAAAACCAACTGGACAGGCAGTGAACTGGGGGGAGACCAGTGTGAGTGTGTACATGTGTGTAATCGCAAAGTGTTGTCAGGTGGAAGAGACTGGCTACTTCCTCTGTCTGTGCCAACTTTCAACGTATGGAGAGAAGGAAGGAAGAGAAAGTGAGAGAGGAGAAGCCACATGGTCACATGGAGTTTTACAATCTGCTTGTTAAGATTTATGCCTGAAGTAAACAAAATATGTTTGAAAAACATGTTAAAGTAACATAAATACGCACAATTTTACTGAAAGTAGTCCTAATAAAAAGTGATTTGCAGCTTTTGAAAAAAATTTGAAAAGCTGTTCATTATTGAGACGAGCGGGGTAAGGCCAAAGAAATGATGAGTGGAAAAGCTAATTATTTTCCCATGAGTATAGACAATGGAAACTTTGACCAAAGGATACTTGCAAAAGATTAAATGCTGTACCATGGTCCCAAACAAAAGAAAAAATTAAAAAGTAACTTCCACAAAAGATGTTTAGGAGCACCAGAAAGAATAGTCAACCAAAGCCCGCCATGTAGGCCAAAAATCATCAACTGTCTTAATCAAATGAGCTTCGCTGTTTTGCATTCATTGTGGCTCCTTGTGAGATTGCAAACTGAAGTCAAACAAATATGTCTGAAGGAAAATTTACTTTTAATCATTAAAAAAGAAGTTTGCAATTTAATCTAATCTTAGTTGAAACAAATTTTTACTTTTTTTTGTTTGATCATCTCTATTATCTCCCCTCATTCCCTCACAGTCACATGTATTTATTTCCTGAAGAAATTATCAACCAGTACGCTTCAAACCTTTTTAAAATCTGCTACAAAAAATTAGCCCCAAAAAAAGCAAAGCACTTTTGAACAATTTAAAAATAAAAAAACAACATACAACTGCCAAAATTAAACAACTTAAATACAAAGAAAAATGACAAGCAGCGTTTTGAAAATAATTAGTTTCATATCATTTATCACAAGCACCATTTTTTTATATCCGTGCAGACTCTCTCACCTCTTTCATTTTCACCTTTAAAGGCGCCATTGCATTCATACTTCACTTGTCAGAAGCAGAAATTGAAATCATACTTACACAGATCTTTGAATGGATCAGAAATTTCTTTTTTTTTTAAATAAAGAAGAGAATTTGATGCCTCCACACGCTAAAGCTGAGGAGATCCAAAAGTCAGAGAGTGCAGCTCAAAGTCAACACAGGTCACAGCGTGCATACATGCTGCTCACTAAAGCCTCAGAGCTCAAGTCCAAGCTCAAACTCTGCTCCGAGCAATTGCTTGCTTGCTCCACCTCCTAACTCCTCTTCAAGTTGAAGGGTGTGGACTGAGTCAAGGCTGTAACTGCAGCGAGTTCACATCATTCACACAAGTTCGCCTCTGGAAAACCACACCCAGCCTAGTGAGCAGACTGAGCAGAAAGGGAAACACTGAAGTCTTCCCTAAATAACAACAGAGGAGGAGTGACGAAACTTCTGGTTTCGGGGCTACTCAGAACCTTGAAATAACGAAGCAACAGGCTCTGTTATGAAAAAAAATTATGACGCAGTGCAGCGGTCATTTCAGGATGTTTATGTTATTTGTCAGAAGCTCTGTATTTTTTAAGATGGCGGAAGGCGTACAGTGGGCCCTGACGTTAAACATCAGATAAAACAGATTAGTTTGTGTGCGGGTATTCATGCCTCCGCATGCTTCTTTGTGCGTCTGTCTGCATAGTATATACATTTTCAAACATGTCCATAGGTTCATGTGTGTTTGTGTAGGCACGGCTGCAGCTTATAGTTTAGGGCTGCCTGTGAGTTCTTGCTGATGGCTAACAGCTGCCATCTCTTTCCTGTCTGAGTGGGTATACAATCCTCGCTGTGATGTAGTAATCATACTGTATGCCTACATCTGTTTGGTGTTAACCAAACATGTGTGATCTCAGAGCAATTCTTTTGCCTCTCTATTTATTTAATCTCACTTTATTATAACACGAGGCTCTATGGTGGCTTCTTTCATCCAGAAGGTTTTTACAGAGCTGTGAATCCAAAGTGTGGCTCTGCAGGAGTTAAACTCCTGCTCTTGGCAGCCTTTGTGTCACGCTCCACCATTTAGAACATTTTATATCTCAGTCAGCTTCACAACTATGGATTAGTTAATGTTGTCATAACCAACAAGTCAGTGCACTTGAAACAATCAAGAGGTACTTCATATTTTCCATTTTAGGATGAGGTTGGCTGCATTATACATTCTTGCTACATGAAAAGACCTCAGCTAAAACCCTGATGTGCCCCTGCATGTGACAGCCTGGAAGTTCATGAATCAGCTACCAATTTATATCAAGATGTTCAATGACAGAAATAAACAGTTTTCTTAAGCAGCTCTGTAGTTTTCAACAAATATCTGAGGAGTAATACAATTTTTATGCCCTTAAAGAGCAATAGGATGGTGCATGTGGGATTCATTTATTTAAAAAATGGAGGAGTGGTAGCCTAGTGGGTACAGAGGTGGGCTTGGGTCTGAAGAACCTGGGTTCAAGTCCCTGGCATGACAACTAAAGTAAAAACCACTGTGGGTACCTGAGCAAGGCCCTTAACCCCTGAATCTGGCAGCCCACTACTCCTAGCAACTAGGATGGGTCAAAATGCAGAGAAAGAATTTCCCCACTGTGGGACTAATAAAGTATAACAAAAATATACCCAGGACATGTTACTTTATTTAAGAGTGTTTTTAATCACCATACTTGGACAACAAGAGACATTTACGGCCACAGGAAGAAGCCTCATTAGGATTTGACTGTACACAGACAACGCTTCTAAGAACTTCTTGATTAAAAGAAAAACATAGCCCTTTGAAAAAGTGTTAGTTGGAGTTTGTAAGAATTTAATTAGTAGGGTCGAGGGACCTTGCGTTCATCTAAGTATTGTTGATTTGCATAATACACTTCAGTTGCCGGAGTAAATGGTGTAATTGTAAACTTCCAGAAACAAGAGGCTTGTATTATGTCCAATAATTCTCAGGAAAAACTTTTAGTGAGAGTTTGTGTTTTATGCTGTATGAGCACAAAATCCAGCATGACTCAGATTTCTGAGCACCTTTGACACCTCATCATTGTTTTAAGTGTAAGCACTAAATTTTTATGACGCTGATGATGCATGTCTGTGGTCTAGAGATGTAAATACACCAACAAGAGTTTTTCAGATTTTGTATTTTTGCATTACTTTTGTGCATCAAATGACATTTAAACATTTTTAGATTAAAACTGTTTTGAAATATGGAAGCATATCATAAATTAAATCTGTGTGCACTTTCTACCGGTTCACTCTTAATATATTAAAGTCAATTATAATTTCAGACCATTGGAAGTAAAATTTATTTAGCATCATTTAAGTTTTTTTTTTGTGTGTGTGTGTTTGTGTGTGTGTTTTGTTTTGTCTGTGTGACTGTACTGTGTCCCGTCATGTTTACGCTCAAACAACTTCCTGTTGTGCAAATGCTGTATATTGTGGACTTGAAATGTGATATTTCTGTGCAATGGTTAAAGTAGAGAGAGCATAAAACCAAACTATGATCTTGAACCCACCAATACTAACATGAGATGTTTCAGGCAGCTGACACAACTAATATGGTAATTAATCTTAATGAAGCTTTACATTAAAAGTCATTGCTGAAAGTCATTCACAGACATATTGCTCTTTGAGTGTCAAGGCAAAAATTGCAAGACTGATGACTTTGTAACTAAGCTGTGAAAACAAACTCTTTTCCAGAAATTTAACATTTTCTTTTCCAGGGAGTTCCCTTTGGCTTTAGTCTTCGGCACAATTATGACGATGTTCATACTTAGTAATCATTCATAAAAATGGGTCTTGAAACCAGAGCTTGTCTTGTCCATTAGTGTCTATTTATGGGAAAATATTATGTTGCTAGGAAACAGCCAGCTCTATCAAAGTTATTAAATTAACATAAAAGGCTCAGCGAGCAGCAGAAATGTATATGTGCTGTCTCATCCTCTGCCTTTTGCAAACACAAAAAGAAACAGTAAGAAATGTTCAAGGGAAAGTTGCAAAAGCTGTCACTGGTAGTTCAGCTGACCCCATTAATGATACCAAAACCACAGAAACTCCAGTAAATGTTTTTTATTTGTCTAGCTGGTGTAATTTACAGTGACTAAATGGATGCTGAAATATTGACAAAGCCCTTCCAAGGAACCATTTAAAGTGCTGTCTCAAAAAAGGAGGGCTCTAGAAACAAACTATAAAACGGTCTTATTTGGTCTGGCAGGTTGCCTGGATAGCAAGTGAAAACAAAAGCTGCCTACACACTCGCTATCAGTGACATGAGACAGATAGCCAGATAGGCAATCCCACCTGAGCACTTTCACCTGTGCTGCTGACAAAAGTGACTGCTGGAAGATATGTGTGAAATTTTTTTTATTTAGCATTTCCACTAAGCACATTCTCACAGTTTTGCAGGGTTGCAAATGTTTGTCCCAAAGAAGTAATGTTTTTATGAAGAAAACAGTATATACTTTGTGTGTACATTTCTGTGTGTATGTGTTCTTGTTTCTTTGTGTATGAATGAGTCATCCCGGAGTGACCCCACCCTACGTGGGCGGTTGACTTGGCGGGCTGGGAGTATTTGGCCTCTGTCAGTCTGCCTGTCCCAGAGAGAACTGCTCACATAACTGAGTCTTTGTTCCAAATGTCACTCCTCTCAGAGGAAGAGAAGGGATCCCGTCGTTGCCATTTGTCCTCATTCCTCTTTCCTGGTTTCTTTGTGCTGCCCAACCCACTTGATATTACTGCCTGCAATAAATAAAT
>JBAMHW010000008.1:20133748-20147862 GCA_037177495.1 Rhadinocentrus ornatus
CTGCTGGGATAGGCTCCAGCTCACCCCGCGACCCCTAATGGGAACAAGCGGTACAGAAAATGACTGACTGACATGACGGATAGATATATCAGCTGAAATACATATTATTAAACAGAGAGTAATGTTACAGCATGGGATCTTCCTCTTGCAGCACCGATAGGTCCACTGCCCCTGGTTTTTCTCCCTCTTTCTCTTTCTCTCCCTTCATCAGATGATCTCTGAGTCTGCAAGTCACAAAACACGATTTCACAAGATAACATCAGCTATTAGCAGTAGCTTGGTACTAAATACATGGAGGGCATGCTTGTAACGTATTGGCTAAAAAAATTAATGATTATGTATCGTTCTGTTCCTCATCATCTGACGGGACACTTGAATTTCACATTTATGAATCTCCGCGGCTTCCGTAGTCGTAATAACGCTCTTCAACGGTGGGGCTCCAGTAGAGCACTACTCGGTTGCTTGTAATATATTAGCGCACCACTAGATGGAAATAATTCTTATATACTGGGGCTTTAAATATTTCAGCAAGGATAATCCTAATGGCCACAAAAAAAGGAATTTAAAGCATAATTCAAGGCATTTAATGTGACTATCGTGAGAAGAATATTAAAGAGTTTCAACAGTGAAAATAAAAACCTTTGGAGGCTGTAAATTGTGGCAGTGGGGAAACATGTCATCCACAAGTTCAGAATTTACCCACGATTGGATACAGGACTCTTACAATAATTTTCCTTTTTACTTGTGGCTTGTTTAGAGCCTAAATCACGTGATTAGATTTAAGATATAAAAAGCAGTTAGATGTAAAAAAACATCATGTGCTTTAACTGGATTCATGGCACTGCTTTCTGGATAATGTGTAATGTTAGTGCCCCCAGTCTCACCGAAAACATGTTACATTTCTACATGTCCAAAATGTTGGACTTTGAAAATCCATTGTTCCTGAATTGTAGAACACCATTTTGTAGGGTGTAAAATAACTATAAACTTGGTGACAGTACAGGAGTTTGATGGCCCTTGAGGCTTAAAAACCAAACATGCAGTGTCTTGTCTTCTAAATATTTAATCATTTGTTGTCGTCGCCGACTCTGTTACCTTACATCTGGTCAAACTGGTGCCTAGCTCTTTCATTTACTCACACATTGTAACTTGTGAACACATAGCATTAATTTTTCTGAGGATGTGCACAAACGACGCTTCAAACAAATGCATGTTGTGCATATGCATATGCAAACATATGTAAGACAGCCATGATTCACATGTACCAAAAACAAAAGTAAGTATATTTGTTCTCAGCCTAAGGCTCTTGTTTTGTGAAGGGCAGCATCCTCGAGGCATGACAGGGGCCGCAACATGAGTGGTAAAAGGCAAAAACCACAATCATCACTCAAATGAGAGCAAACGACAGTGGAAAGCATTGACAGGGATGGGCTTCTTGTGCTTTTGATAGGAATCAGTGGGTATTGCCTCCTGCCATCCATCCTCAATGAGTGTTTGTGGAAAAATGAAAGTACTAAAACATTTACATCATTCTGTAGTGAGATGCCAAGCACCAATGTCATAACTGTTTGTAGGGAAAAGTAAACTACATCTCTGTAGGGAACTGTGTAAGAAAACAGAGTAATTTGGGGGTTAGTCTTTTTTTTTATTGTAAAACTGTAGCATGTTGCACTATATTCATTTGTGAGATCAGGTTGGATGGTGATGAAGAGTGGGCATAAAAAAATCTGGAACATAAAATGCATTTCTTTAAAAGTTGTGTAAGATATCAGAAAAAACAATCCATTTGCACAAATATATTAAGGGTAGCTTTAGTCATTTCACATTTTGAAATGGAAGCAGATTGCATCATGTATTCATATCCTGTTCAGGATTTTTATCCAAGGTACTACAACCTTCACTCTCTGAAGAGTAAAACAAGAAGATAACCACAGATAAATAAACAAATAAATAAAGTATACTACAGCTGTAGTATACTGGACAGAACTTTGAGTTCGTCTTGAGTTTTTTTTTTTTTCTTGAGTTCACTTTTCAATCATTATATAAGCAGATGGTTAAAGTTCCTCTGTTTGCTGGATGTTGGTTTGAGATGATTTACTGGCACCTCAACATAGTATAATAAGATATTTTTGATGGAGACTAACGTCTGTGCCAGTTCTCAATTTCTACTAATCTAAAACATGGTTGGTAAAATCTGTTGTAGCTGAAATGTTGTCACTTCTGCCAAAAACTGTAAAAATATCATAAAAGCCATGACAAAATGATAGGTTGCAGGCGAAACAAGTAAGACCCAAGATCCATCTTTACTGTTGCAGCTGAAGCATTAAATGTCTTTCTTAACCTTGTTTACTCCTTAAGTTAAGTTTCTTTGAATTGTAAATGCATTGTCCGGATTTTAGCATGAAATTGCCACTGAAATATCATTTGATTTGTACCTGAACTCTTCGTGTGTGACGGCTGGGACTGCACACACACATAATTATACACAGAGTAGGATAGGTCGTGTGAGCCATGTGCTTGTGGAAATCTGTTGGCATCTGGCTCTTATTTCCTTTTGCCATGTCGCAGAAGCTTTAAGCATGAGTCACAGCCCTCAGACCTCCAGGGCATCCAGGCTCTCCTCTACAGACAATACACGATCACTGAAAATGTCACGACGTTCTGCCAAATTGCAGCAAAACGGAGTCAGATACAAGTGACATTTTACCACCACTAAGACCTCATTAATCCACATTGTCATTTAGTGTTAATTATTTTGAAAGAGACAAAATCATCTGTGGCTTGTTTTTTTCCTTCTGTAATTCAGGATTGTGTAGTTGTTCCTGCTCCACAACTGCGATGAACATGTTTCACAGTTTATCACCCATGGGAACTTTTTTACTCAAGGTGCTGATACACCCATACACAGGAAAATAAAACACAGACTGCACTGAAAATAATCTAAAACCACTTACATGTCAAAAACATACAAGATGTATCTTCAACAAGACATGACTGGACCAAACGAGTAGATGTGAGACCTTAAAATGAAGCACATATACAGTGAAACACATGCCACTTTCATTTTTACTCAGAATTTTTAATGGTTTTCCTGTTTGCACATATTCCTCCACAAATATTGTTTTGATGCATTTGCCAGCACAGTGAATTAATCGTGGAAGTGTGGGAACAGGACTCGGGCCACAGGCCATGCTTTGTTATCTTTCTACAATGCTCTGGTCCATGTAGGTCTGCAGGGAATGTTTTGAGGAAAACAGCCTCAACAATGATGCACTGAATCACTAGCAAGCTGCACAAGCCGCTTGGTTATTTCCAGCGTGTATTCAAATCTGCACAATTAACACAATTAACAGACAGAAACTGTGCCAACTACATGGCAGATATCACATATCCTCTGTGATATACTGCTGCTCCCCTTATCTCATTCACAGCTGAAGATAGAGAGAGGACAGTAGGCATCTACTTCAAGACCTGATTGTTAGAAAAGTAAAATAAAAAAGTTATAGATTTTGTTTCAATGCAGCAAAAAAACAAAGTAATGTAGTGGTGTATCTTAATTTAGAAAACTGAATGTAGAAAAACACAAAAGGAAATACGCTGCTAGCTGTAAATGTCCTAATTCTTTTAAAGGATAAAACTAACGACAATGAACTAATTCATCAAACAAGAATTGTCTGAATTGTGTAAGTTTTTTCTTGTTACATAAAACTCCAAAGACAAAAAATATCAAAAACTCTCAAGTATCTCACTGTGGAAAAAGAAGAAAGTCTACTTTTCTTCAAAATAAAATTACACTGAATATGTTTCAGTGTTTCCAGTATGTTTAGTGCAGTGAAGTGAGTATAAAAGAAACATACCTAGTGCATTAGGTGTTTTTTCTTTTAGTTATTGCCAGTCGCCAAGACAAAAGAATCAATAAATATAAATAAGTAAGATGATCATAAATTATGCACCATAAATAAAACACCAAGTATTGAGAAAAGGATTAATAATGTTTAATTCTGTATGAAGTATTTGGATATTATTTAACTCTTGTACCATGCAGTGTGTTTTTATAAAAACCATCACAAAAAAATTTAAAAGTGCATCATCTCAAAAACATCCAGTTTAATTGTTTATGAACCTTTAAAACAATTATCTATAGGCTTCAATAAATATTTTATAAGCTGTAATTTTGTTTCACTATTTTTCCACAACAAAAAGATATCCCACATTGCCAAACCCAGCTCCAGCTGTGGTGAATACAAAAAAGAAAAACTTTGACTTTTTCTGCAAATAATTATATTTTCATTGCACAGTACACAGTTAAATATTGTGGCCATATTTAGTAAAAGATGAAAACATACATAGTGGAGACATCACAGTCACACCATGTTTCTCATTTTTCACCATTCATCGGCTTATTGGAGAATAATGTACACAAACCAGCTTTGTTCCCTACAGCTAAATGCACAGTTTGGTTAAGTCTGAATCATCACTGATCATTACAAGTTCTTCACTCAATATTTTCCCACACTGAGGGTCAGACGCAGCGGTAACTCGCCTCCGTCTGCTTCTGGTCTTTTCGGTTACAACTGCACTGTTGTCCAGTCAGCCAGCTGGTCATGACTGTCAGCAGGTCCTAGATGCAGGCGGGCGGATGGTGGCCAGATGGTGAGGCTCACTTACACGCACACACGTATATACACAAAACAGGATGCAAGAGTGGTACATCCTCCCAGCTACAGAACCTTAGTTGACCCCTCTACCTTCTGGTTTTATTTCGGAGGAAGAGCTCAGAGGGAGGAACATGAACTGTAGCTCAGGAGTAAATACACTGAAATGTGTAACATCAGTAGAGCAACTTTAGAGGTCAAGACAAGCCAAAACAATGCCACTGCAAACATGTGCCAGTTGTCATAGCAAGAAAAGCACAAGGTTTTTCAGGACAAAAGCTTTTTGCTGTGCCAATCAAACTGTAAAATATTTTCATCCATGAAATAGGTTTTATGAAAAGCCACACTGAAGCCGTTACAAGTTACTGTGCCGTATGTTGTGATACTGCTGGGATTCTGGGCTATATTCCAGATTAAATAGTTTTTGTTTTCCTTTCTCCAGATTTTTCTTTTTTCCATTTTTGCACGTTTGTATATGTGTGTGTGTGTTAGTGTGTTTCAAAATGAAATATAGTAAGACCAGCAACTATGGCAAGATTTCTGAAACTGTAACTCCAAATTGTTGATGTTATTGTTTCTTGTCCATTTGGATACCGTGATGTGTCATGATCTTTAAACGATCTGCGGCCCTGAAATGGAGTTAGCAGCTATAGAAAAATAGGTAGAAAAATCTCATTTTTACACCTTTAACAATTATAGTACCAGTCAGTAGGTTGAACACACCTATATTTTTAACTGGCTTTGAATTAAGAGCAGAACTATTACATAGAAGAAAGTTGGATTTCTGACCCTAATGCTGATGTTACAACATCTAATGCTTTGCCGTATATCATCACAGTTCAAAGCCTTGGTTTGGGACTTCAAGTCAATTTGATTTACAAAAAATGTAAAAATACAACATTCAGCAGAGTCGCAGAAACATGTAGTACAAACAACATTTATTTCCACGCTAACATCTATTGTGCAGTCAAATCTGCAACCCTGATAGATCATGTCATGTTTGTCTAAACTCACCTATTATCACCACATATTTCCTGTCATTACTCACTTTAATTACAAGTTTGGGCAGGCCTGATCCAATGCTGAGTTTGACCAACTGAACTGTACATCGTGTACCCAACAACAACCTCAAACAGAGAAACCATGGGACAGAAATGAGGAAATTAAAGGGTGCAAATTTGTGACCTTTATTTGTGGTATACTTTAATTTTACTTGAATTACAGGAAAATAGAAACAAAAAAAAAAGTATGAAGTAATAGTTTCTCTTAATTTAGCGTTGTGTGAAATTTCCAGTCACTTTTAATAATTTCATGTGACATCACTGTAGCACAGATTAACATAGCCCAAGTTTTTCTATAAAATACGCATTCATCTTTTCTTTTTTTTTTATTCAACACTTTGCTCATATATTACAAGATCAGATGCAGCAGTAGTAAGGTCAGAATTGTCAAGACCCCACAGGGTTTAAATCCTTGAGTATTTATTTATGCCATGTTTACTGATGTTTATCAGAAAAGAAGTGAATTTTTTTCTCTTCCTCTGTACTTGGACATTTACCAGCAGAGTATTCTGCTTTGGATGGCGGTGCCTCTGGTGAAGTGGACTGGCAGACAGCCGGAGTTCAACTGCAACCATCTGGGTTTGCTTGAACAGAAAAACATGTTATCTGCGACTATACGTTCTTCATATAACCTTTAAGGGATTTTGCCATGATAGTGATGTGTTTTCTTTAACATATTTCTCCTTGCAAATAAAAAGGATCAAAAGAAGTGTGTGCAATTAGTTAGAATGAACTGAAATAATCGAACTGAAACAAAACCCTGGTCTTTTCAGGTAAAATTTGGTTTGTTAGTAATGTTGTAAGGTAAAATTTTTGTGTTTTTTTTAAAGCCATTTATTATTTTGGCAATAAATTGTATTGTATCTGCATGTTTTTCTTATATTATTATTATTCTCATATATATATATGTATGTATGTATGTAAAATAAAACATGTGGACGTTTGTTGTTTATACCACTTTTACCTGCTCTAAAAGGAACAAATGAGCTTTTTGGGTATTGCTTTGAGCTACTAATTAATATGTATTCCTGCAGCAGGATGAAATGCTGTAGACAGAATGTTGTACCTGAGACTGATAAAACTATCCATTTTCAAAATGAAATGGTAGGTGTGTCCAAAGTTTTGACTATGGTAATGTCTATAAACTTTGATGTATATTAGTGTTTAAGGGAGAAAGATTTTAAGTTAACAAAAAGTTTGCCTGTTAAATGTGAATAAAAGTGTACTTCATACTTCACAAGATTTCATCCAACAGCATTTTACTGTTTTTCAACAGACATGTACTGTTTGGCTTTCCAAAAGCTTTCCAGAGTTAATATGAAATTCATCTTCTTTCCTGCATCTCTGGAGAAGGTTCTACTATAAAAGGCTTTACAGTTAGGACCACCATCCACGCTCTTCATTCTGACAGTCTCTGTTTGTTATTGCAGGCAACTGCAGCGCCTGATAGGCCTCCAGCACCCACAGTCTCATTTAAACTATGCCTCTCTGATTCCCCGCCACAAACCGTTCCATGCGACTTAATCTGTCCGCTCTCCGTCTCCCCCCACCACTTTTGCTCGCCCCACCTCTTTCAGCTAATTTACCCGTGAGTCATCGCTGTGGTTTGGACTGAAGATCAAGAGACTACAAATTTATGAATACATCTCGAAAGAGTAAAGAAGTTAAAGCAAGTTTAAGAAAGCCTGGACGAGAACTGTTACAAAATGACTTAGTGATGTGCCAAAAATACTGTCCAACTTTTCCATAAATGATGCTGGATGAGAAAGTAAACAACCAGAATATAGAGTTTTTGAATGCGAAGGCAATGGCTGAAGCCGTGTGCACCCACCCTTAAAGAGGATGTTAAGATACGAGGTTCTGACAATACAAACTGAAAATTGTCTTTCAGCAGTGTTTTAAGAAAAATTCATTTTTGAATTAGTTGAACACAATGGGCCAAAGGAACCTCCAATTCTCCACTCCTGTTTAATTATGGTTTACTGCAAATTGCTTTTGTTTAACTATGAAACAACGTAGAAAGTTGCAAAAGTGAATCGTTCGACATGGAAGAAATATTGATCTTACAGTTTCGTAACCTAATTTTTAAAACCTTGTATATCTCTGCTGTTTGCATGCAGAGTGACGGAGGAAAGAAAAAATAAAAAATACAAAAAAAAGGTGATAAAATTAGATTCTCCTTTACAGCAGTTTACAGCTCTAACAGTGCAACTGTGTAGTTTACAAACTGCCAAAAAACAGTCAGAAATATATGCTAATGGGCCATGATTGATGAAAATCAGTGTTATGTTGCAGATATTTTAAAGTGTTACTGGCAGGATGGCAGGATTAGTTAGCTGCTAAAGTTTTACATTACCTAAAAACAATTGGAAAACTTTCGCAGGATCTAATCGCAGGCTCATAGGCATTATTCCAACTCTTAGTAAAATCATGGAAAACCTTTAGCGCTGTGGATGAATGTTGATTTGATGCACAAAGCTCTTTCATAGTTAAAGCTGAATGTAGGTGTTTATATTATTTATAGCTACGCTGGTCCAGATAATGCCTGACCAGAGACATCTCTAAGATTTAAAGACAGGGGGGCTTAGCCCTCAGGAGATGATAAATAATACTCTGTTTCTTCATACATCTGCTTCACCTTGTTTTGTCTATGGATCTTTTTCCTCTCTGATAAATTAACATCATTTTAGTTTTTTATTACATAAATATATTTGCAGAACCCTACATTGTTTGAGGCTCAGACTTCCTGTTAAATCCTTCAGACTCGTGTCCTCATCTTTGTCCTCTTTGTCCCTGTCCTGTCTCAGTCTGTATACAGGTGACAGAAGTCATGGAGTGATAATTACTAAGACTTTATTCTTTTTCATTGATGATATCAGCTAGAGAACAAACTGAGCTTGCTCTATATTCAGAGCTAACCAAATAATAACAGAACTCAACATCATGCTGACTAAATGGAACTAGCAAGTGTTTTACTGGTAAAACGGGGAGTGCCTACTTCATAAGTAATAGCCAAGTTTTAGATGTTAACTAGAGTTATTGACTACTACTTACTATACATAAGCATAGTAATACAATACAGCCATTTTACAGTCCCATAGTAAAATGTTTAATCTTTATCTAAAGCTAGGGAAGCTGCTGGGGGTTAACAAAATCCAGATCACAGTTAATCTCTGTATGAGTCAGCCTTCATTATAAAGCAACAGGGGAGAGATGCAGCAGACCCGAGCTTAAGAGTGCAGCTCTGTCGTCCACACATGCTTGATGTGGAAACATTGGTACTGACAGGGACATATATTGTTACTGCTGAAATTGCTGCTGCACAGAGCACCTTTGTTTTTGTGTTACGTATTCCTTGTGGAAGTAAAATAGAAAGGAAAATAGAAAAGAGGTCAGCAGATCTTGCACAACAGTTATTTGTTTTGGTGACTTCTGCAGCTTTAAAAGATCTTCAGAAAAATCTTTCATAAATAACATTTCAAGTATTGATAGGTAGCTTGCTAAAGCTAGTGTGCATAGATTTTTTTCACATTAATCTTTTTAAAGCACTTTACCCCAAAATGGGCTTACATTTTTTGAGTGAAATAAGAAAAGAGGTGCATGAAAAAGACTTAAAAGACAACTAGACTTCCAAACCTTTTTTCAAGGTTTCAGACCCTAATTAGTTTGTTTGGTCTGCGGCCATTGGTAATGCCATTTTTAATGCTTTATTTTGACTTTTTAAAGCCTCTGCCATCAATAAGCAATCATCTGAGCCCATAAAAGAGAAGACAAATTTGTAATGTATTATAATGGCATTTAACAAGAATTGTGGAGACCATATAAAGATCCATACCTAAATTGGTTTATTTTTTGAAAACTGCTAATAGGCTACCCAAGAGTGTTTAAAAAGATTTATAGTAGAATATTTGTACAATGTTCTGCTGTTGGGAAGAAACTAAAGAAAAATATCTTTTTTCTTTCCACACCACAAAAAAATCACTGACAGAAGACAGAAGAAAAATAATGTCTTAACAAACCAAATGAAATGTGGAAGCAAATTTTATGGACCGATAAAGTTAAAGTTGAACATATTGGCTGTGACTGGCGAAAATGTGTTTCGAAAAGAAAGAAGGCTACATTTCATTAACACCTTTCCAACTGTTAAGCATGGGAGTGGTTCAGTCACACTTTAAACTTGAGGTGACAGCATCTGCAAGGGAAACATTTCACTGGTAGGGGGAAAATGGACTGAATTATTGTCAGAACTATTTAACTAAAATTAAATCTAGAATAATGATCATAAATGCACATCAAAAATCTAAATTCCCAAAAGATGCATATGATCCTATGAAGACCCAAACACAACAAAACCTTCACACAGATCTGAAAAGAGATGCCATAAAAATCCTATCTCTACAAAAGTACTTTGAAAAGCTTTATACTTGAATTTTGACCTTTAAAGGGGACATATCATGTCCACTTTTTTAGCTCTTAAATACATGTTTTTGTGCACTATTATTGTTTATCAATGCAGAAATGTGAAATACATTCATATTTTTCAGTATGTTCAGTTTTCTCTATTCACTATTACGTTTCGTTATCTATTACGTCACAGTATTAGCTGTGGGTCTGCAAAATAAGGTCATGGACTTCCGGGTATCCAATTTTGTGAATGCGTCATTTTTTTTCCCCCGAAGCGATTTTGTAGTTCAAGTTTAGTTATGCCGAAGTTACCAGGAGACAAGTCAAAATGTGCGGTTGTTGGGTATGTCAACCCACACAAGTCCTTACATCACCCCCTGGCATCAGAGCCTGGTTGAATTTATTTTTCACAGAAATGTACGACATCAGTGGGGAAAGTCCTTTTTGTTTGCGCAATGCACTTCAAGGATGAGTGCTTTAGCAACCTCTGACAGTATCAAGATGGATTTGTGGATAGACTTAATCTGAACGAGATGTCAGTTCCTTCTCTCTATGGTAACGACGGACACAGCAAAGCGTTAAGCTCCAGATAACACTAAAATTACATCAAGGTTTATTGTAGACATGCATTTTGTGTGTTGACATGATGTACTGGCCATTGTTTTGATGGTATTTTGATAGTATTGTTGTGAGTTCTGCTTCTGTTAGCGCTGTGTGCTAACTTTTAGCTTCCTACCTGCGGATATAACTGTGCAGTGTGCTTTGAATAAAATAATTTGGCTATGTTTTTTGCCGTTTTGTGTATGTAAACACATGATCCAAATGCATTCAGTGACGTTTTTGATGCTCGCGTTAGCTACCTCCTTTACAATGTCGTAGCCGTGTTCATCTTATTCATATATGGGTGGTGTGGAAAAAGTTGTGGTAGGGGATGGGGGGACAATAGCTGGTAGAGACGGCATGGATCATGAAAAATACATGGAAGTGTCTGGGGAACTTATTAGTGAGGGACTAACAGAATGGGAGAGAGGCATTCATTTGAGCCCGTGGTTCTGCAGGTTTGTCGTCTTCATTCTCCTGCTCAGGGTCAGACTCTGGCTCGAACATGTACGGCTGGACGGACACGTTTTCAGTTGTTGACATCTGTAGTAAACTTGTCGATAAAAAGTTGCTCTGCCGGTAGATATCGTATCACTGCTATCAAACTACAAATATGGCTGAATTGGGTTGAGTGGAACTCTCTGCGACCTGGAGGGAGGCGGGGCATGAAATTCCTTATTCACATTTAAAGAGACCGCGACAAAACGAGTCGATCTAAAGACGCGCCTCAGAACAAGGGTTAACAAGGGGTGTGTGGAGCTAGAATAACCAGGAATTCAGACCAAAGCATTTCGGGTCTACTTTACATAGACCATGAATGAATGATTTACATGTTAGAAGGAAGGATTTAAAAGCATGATATGTCCATTTTAAACAAGATGCAAACACAATTCAAACAATCTGCAGGAGACTTATGGAAAACATAACCTAAATCTTTTTTAGCTGACATGCAGGCAGACATATGCAACGTGATTGTATGAATGTTCTATGTTATCTTCCTCTGTACTTATCACCTGTTTACCTGTGAGTCCTCCGGTATAGTAGGCGAAGTATGTTATTTTGCAATCTGCAATAAAAACTGCAATAAAACCAAAAGAACATAAACACAAAGGCACCTTTTGATTAAAAAATAACAAAAACTTAAAGATTTAGCCCCTTTGAATACTGCCCATTGTGCTAATGCTGAAATCAACAGCATGCGTTCTGGGCATGATACCATCCGACTTTAAAACAGTTTATACCTTAGTAGAAAGTCATCTTCTACTTATAGATAACAGCTTACTGGCATGAGGCCTTTTCCCAAGTCACTTAAGATAGCTGCCATAAAGCCACTCCTAAAGGAAAGTACTCTAGACGCCTCTATGATCAATCAATCAATCAATCAATCAATCAATTAATCAATCAATCAATCAATCAATCAATCAATCAAATTCAATTCATAAATCACTTTACAACAACCGCAGTTGATCAAAGTGCTGGACAGAGTTAAAAGCAAGAATAGAAAAACAATAAAAATATAGTACACTTAAAATAAAATTATGTATGTCACTTTGTTTCACTAGGGTCACCACTCTCAAGTGTCAAAGGCTAATTACTGAGTAAGGCCAGGCTGAATAAATAGGTCTTCAGCCTGGCGTTAAACAGGAGCCGATCAAAGATGGAGCGCATATCCAGGGGCAAAGTGTTCCAGAGTTTCAGCCCTGCCACTGTAAAGGAACGATCACCCTTCTGTTTGCACCCGGACTGTGGGACCACCAGCAGGTGTTGTTCGGAGGAGCACAGGGTTCTGTTGGGCTGGTGAGGGGTCAGCATGTCACATAGATAAAAAGGCGCAAGGCCATGGATGAAAAAGAAAACAAACAGTAAGATTTTAACTGAATTCTGAATTGAACCAGGAGCAAATTCAGAGAGTACAGGACAGGATGTATATACAGTATATATAATGAACAACTATAGAACTATAACAATAGTCTCTAACCTCACTTTTATAAGATTACTGAGAAAGTTGTATTTAACCAGCTTAATGACTTTTTGAATAAAAGCGGAAAAATCTTCCGACCTTTTCTCAGTCCTGAAACAGCTCTGGTCAAAGTGTTAAATGACATTATGTTGAATACTGATTCTGGTCAAGCATCAGTCCTGGTTCTGCTGGATCTCAGGGTTGTGTTTGATACTGTAGATCACTGACTCATGTTGCACAAGCTGGAGCTGTCCTTAATTGGTTTAGGTCCTATTCAGAGGCTGGAGTAATTTTGTTCCCATCAGCAGCAACGAATCTAAGCAAGTAGCAGTGAATTGTGGAGTTCCCCAGGGGTCCTTTGGGTCAAATATTACAGACAATACACAACTTTATGTGTCTGTCACCAGACGACTGCAGCCCAATAAACTCATTGTGTCAGTGTCTGAAGCAAATAAACACCTGTATGAGAGAGAATTTTCAAAAAAACTGAGATTATCCTTTTTGGTAGCGAAGAGAAGAGGGTCATCATTGGTAAACACCTGGAGACCCGGGCTCTTAAAATCACCGACCAAGTTAGTAACCTTGGAGTGTCAATAGACTCTGACAATTAATAGCCACATAAAAGCTGTCACTAAGACACTTTTTTCCCAACTCAGAAATACAATAGAATTAAAAGTTTTGTCTCCCAGAAAGACCAAGAGAAACTCACCCATGTATTCATCTCCAGTTTACTGGATTACCGTAATGGTCTTTTAACAGGACTTAATAACAAGAGCATTAAACATCTTAGGCCTAAGAAATCTGAACACATTCCACCAATTTTTAAATCTTTACACTGGCTTCCAGTCAGTCACAGAAAAGATTTTAAAACCCTACTGATCGTTTACAAATCCCAGAACAGTTTAGGCCCAGAACACATCAGAGAATATAAACCTAGCACAGCTCTTAGATCCAAAGACTCTGGTCAACTAGTCCAGACCAGAGTCTTTGACTAAACATGGAGAAGCAGCATTCAGCTGCTGTAATGCTGTAATGCTTTTAATGTTCTTTGTAAAACACTTTAAATTGTTTTATACATAAAATGCTTTATATAAATAAACTTGCCTTGCTTAATATACACTAAGCTAGCAATCTGCTTTCACACACAAAAATTTAATGATTTCACATATGAAAGTTACACATTATGTTTCATAATTTTTAATATACCAATAAGCTAGCAATACCTTATTGAAGTGGGATGAGATACATTTGTATTTCCTCCCACTCCTTTTGATCTATGATATTTTGTTGTGTTGATTTTCTTTTTTCTTTTTTTTTCTTTTTGTAATTTCCTTTTGGTCAGTCAGTCAGTCATTACCTGTACCGCTTGTTCCCAGTAGGGGTCGCGGGGTGAGCTGGAGCCTATCCCAGCAGTGTTTCAGGTGAAAGGCAGGG
>JBAMHW010000008.1:20170034-20180422 GCA_037177495.1 Rhadinocentrus ornatus
CTGGAGCCTATCCCAGCAGTGTTTCAGGTGAAGGCAGGGTACACCCTGGACAGGTCACCAGTCCATCGCAGGGCGATCAGGCAATTATGATGGGTAATCAGTCTGACTGGAAAGTGTATTGTAAACTTAGACATTTTGGTACAAGAAAATGTACTATGGAAATAAAATAAATTCTAACAAAAATGATCTAAAGAGAAAGTGGAATACTATTAAAGAATTACTAAGGGGAAAATGTTAATTCCACTCCATCTTTTTTAGATGATGGAAATTTTTGACCAAACCTAAAGATAAAGCTAATTATCATAATATTCATTGTATATATAAAAGTAGAATAAATAAGGAAAACAATACCTAATATAGACAATAATATATCTCATTCAGTAATAGACAAAATAATTATGGATTAAAAACTTGGTAAATTTAAATTGAAAAGTGTATCTATAAGACAAATTGATAATAGAATAAATCTTACTAAATCCAACCATCTGGTGTGGACAGTCTTGATTGAAATGTCTCTAACTGCCACTGCTGTTTGTCATATAATTCAACAAAACCTAACTTGCTGCGTATGTCCACAAAAGTGGAAAACAACTAAAATCATACCACTGTCCAAAAACAAGAAATTAAACTTCTCTTGTCCAAACAGTCATCCAATTAGTTTACTACCTCTGTTAAGTAAAATAATAGAGAATACAGTTTATGGACAAATTCAATGACTTTTTATCACAATTAATTTACTTACAGATTACCGACATGCCGACAGAAAAGGGAACTTCACTGCTACAACTCTCACTTTTATGTCTTTACCCACATTTGATGTTTTTTAATTATTATTAAATACTGAAGAAACTGGCATGTTATGGATTTGAACAGCCTGTCCTGTCCTGGATTGAGAGTTATCTGACCAACAGGACACAAACTGTGTTTTTTAAATGGAGACTATTCTGATGTCAGAAGAGTTGCCTTGGACCATTGTTACACAGCATTTTTACAAATGATCCACAAATGTTCCTAAATAGAGTAAAATGTGTGATGTATGTTTATGATTCAACTATATATTCATCTGCATTTACTATAAATGAGCTCATTAGGACCATGCAGGGGGAACTTCAATCAGTGATCCAATGAGTGGTGCAAAATGCAAATCATCATTTGCTGATGTATGTGCAAATGATGTATGTGTAATGAAAATAGTGTTTTATTATTAATACGGTTATGGTAAAATTGTTACAGTGAGGTGATTAGGTTTTGATAGTAATGCTATTGTTTTTGGAAGACTAACATATACTAATGTAAATTTAATAGTTAATTTTGTTTTTGTGCGTACGGGTGTGTGTTCCATCAACTGATTTTGAATGTTTTACACAATTTGTGTAATTTCTATTGAATGGGTAGTGGCTTGGACTCGAGCAGCTAAGCTGTACCTAATGGGGCTCCACAATAATAAACAATAAATAGTAACAGAACTCAACATTATGCTAAGATTTTAACTTGACATGGCTAGCAATTGTTTTATTTGTAAAACAGGGAACAATTAAAAAATTTCCAGGTTTTTGCTGTTAACCAGTTGCTGGCTACAACTTAATTTAAACATTTTAAAAAAAGAAGACAAATACTCCCTGTACATCCAATTAGATCATGTACTCCTGAAGTTACATGCAGATGCAGTCGGAGTGACTGGTGGGAATGAAAAAGAAAATCAGTGATTAATAGATTGGATTTGGCTGCAGGGACTTCAAATGGGAAACTCCCATGAAACAACAAAGCAGGATTAACAAAGCTGGGATGTCTCTCTAGTACCTGGTTGGACTTATCAACTTGGCAGTCTAATCCAGGGTTTTCCAACTTTTTTTTCAATCCATCTGAAAACATTTTCTAGACTATTTATAAATCCTGTCTAATTCTTAAGCTCAGTAACATTAACCCCTTCTTAAGAACACGGCTTGTGATCTATTACTAATTATGCCAGCTACAGTCCCACATCAAGGCCTGTAAATCTAATAAAAATTGCATTGGCAATTTGTCTATGGTCGCTAATTGGAGTTCTGATTTTGAATGTCACTTTGAGGCATGAATAGAGAAGGACTCCATCTAGACAGTGCTAGACAAAGCTGGCAGAGGTTCTTTGGGTTTATTATAATAGGCTGTTTTTCAATAGCCAGACAGCTGCTCTCCGAACAAGCTTGCTTTCAAATGATATTCTCACAACAGTGCACAGCCCAAATGGGTTGCCTCCTTTATTTAAGCCAGTCTGACAAGATCATTAAAGGGTGTTTCTTACAGATAATGTAACAACTGATTCCAATAAACAACACCTGAATGACCTGAATAATGCATGTCTGTGTCAGAAAGAAGTGTTGAGAAAGATGTGAATGTTTGTGTGTGGGACACAAAAGACACTGTCCATGCTTCACTGGCTGTAACCTCTGCTCAAGCTTCAGATTCCACTCATCACATCTGACAGCAGAAACTCTTGTTCATCTGGAGGCTGGCTTTGTTGGATTCTCAGCTATCAGTCACCATGCACTCAAGGGTCCACACCTGGTGAAATTGAGGGGGAAAAGTCTCATTTACAATGTATTTGTTATGATCTCCCAGTATTGAGGATAAATATTGTTCAAACAGAAAAACATCCAACTGGTGAGCTGCTATATTTATGTTATCAGTTGTATTGTTGGTGTTAGACATCTGATGAGTGAAAGAACTAATATTATTTTTGTTTAATTAAACTAGACAATATAGTGAGGTGATGCAGCCATGTTTATTTGTTTTAATACTATTTACATGTTGGAAATTTTTAATTTTTAATAACAAAATAACAATAACTGTTGATTATATCTGACATATAACATGAATGATTTATGCACACAAAGCTACAGCCAAGTATTAAATGCGTAGAAGCAAAAGAAAACTGTGAGCTTTGCTTTCACAATGCATCATAATACAGAACCAAATTTCAGAGAAGCTGGGAAATTTTCTGAATAGCAACAGAAAGTTGAATCTGAACTTTGTTAATACATTTAAACCTCTATTTAACAAACACAAAAACCCAGGGAATGATTTTCAGTGTCTTGTGACCTTTTTGCATTTTAGAGGTTTTTGATGCTATTCTTATTTACCTTGCAGTTATTTTTCTTTTTCATCAAGACCAGGAGTTACCTACTGCTGGTCATCAGAGAGGTTTTAAGGTGCTAATTTCTTTTTTAACCAGGATGCTATTCCCTCTATTTAGACATAAAATTTCAATCTCACCGTCCAACTCCAAAAGACGTCCAAAGAAAGCAAATGAGTGCATTTAACAAACATGAGACTATTGCAGTAAAAACAAATATTATTTAGCCTCTCAGGTACAGACAGTAGTTAATACTATATATATAAAAAACAACACAAAAATAAGAAAGCACAAACAACAGGGTAACTGATTCAAAGCATAACTCAAAATTTGATTTCACTGTAGGTACCAGTAATTTCCCAAACATCATCTTTTGTTATGTGTCTTTATCTGTAAAGTGTCTCTGTTATTTGGTAGCTCAGTTAGAGAAGCTATTTATCTTCACAATGAACAGGTAGCATTTTGTGCTAAACAGAGTCAGTGTTATTCAATATTCTGTCTTTGTTTCCATGAATGAAAGCTATGTCAGGCAACTTGGCACTCATTCAACCCCAAATGGCTGTGAATGTTGCTGTCTGACATTTGAAGACTTCACAAATCTCCAAATGTGTAATGTCATGTCATTAAACTGCATTAGCTTTGAACCGTAATGTCTGCTTCCCAGTTATTCATGGGGGTGGAGATAGAATAAATTAATTTCTCTCTGGAAGTTGCTTCAATTGGCACTTTTTGAAATCACTTGACAATTTTCTGCTTTGGTCAAGCCACCATACGAGTCTAGACAAATACATAAAAAGCTTAACTTACATTACAGGCGTATTTACATAAAATAACATATTAACATATACATTTGTAAGATAACTTTTGTAGAAATGTCTTGCAAAGTGCAGTTTGAAATAATTTCATGTTTAAATAATAGGTGTCTACCAAGGCCGGTTTGTCTCTATGGCAATAGATTTGAACTCATGGCCAACATCCATAATTTACTCAGAGTTTGGGATACACTTTTCCTACAATTAATGGTCAAAATCAATTTACCCCATTATTATTGTTACCTTCCTCTGCAGCAACAAACTTGATCTCAGCATTAGCAGTCCTTGAAGCCATGCTGCTATCTCTGACCTTGTGCTTGAACAGGAAGGGGAAAGTCTTCCTGAAGGACTTCTGAAAGCTGGCTCCCATGAAGCCGTAAACTAAAGGGTTGACTGAGGAGTTGGCGTAGGACATGCAGTTAGCCCATGTCTTGATCTTATATGTTGTGTAGTTGGGTCTGTAGTTTGGATAGAAGGACTGACAGAGGATAAAGATCTGGATGGGACCCCAGCAAATGGCAAAGAGGAGGACTATCACCACCACCATTTTGGAGACTTTGCTCCTGATGCTAATTGTTCTCTCAGAAAGAAGGTTGACCTGAGGAAGAGACCAGAAGAGACAAGCTTTTAAAAGTTTGCATTTCCTTTGCATTATTCACACACTTTTGACATCTGGGCTGTTTGTGTTTCCTTTATTTATTCAGCACAAACAGCAATTGGAGAAACTCTGAACTGGATGTAACCACCCGGAGGTCTTTCATTTGGTTTGACAACTATTCTAAATTATCATTATGTAAATGTACTTAATGGTTCCAAAAGAATATGTGGACACAGTACGAGGTCTTTTAGGAGCCAGCCTTAGTATTAATCAGCAGTGTTGCACAGATTTTTAAGCTTGCCTTTAATGCTGCATTCTATTTACCTCGTTTTACAATATACTCACTTACCAAACTAGCATTTACTAGCAATTCACACTCATGGCAGTGCATTATGATGTATTTTGAGAACACAAAACCACAACACCATATTAACCAAATAGAGGTTTGACTTTGACAGATTTAATGTGGCACAAATTTAGAGAAGGGATAATTACCAGCTTAATGCCACAAGTGTTATTACCTTTATTGCCACCCATATTCAGGGCCGGCTAAACATTCTTGGGGCTCCAAGCACAATTTGATCCCTCCCCCGAGCCCACTTCAGCCCCACCAGTGCTTAATTTTACTGGTGCTTGATCACTTCATACACTACAAATATAGCATCTATGAATGCAAAATATAAAATATTTTAATTACATTTCTTATTGCATGTAGGTGCTAATTGTAAGTGAACTAGAAATGGAACGCATGCTCTGCTGGTATGTATCTGTGTTTGTTGTAGCTTAGTTTTATAAAAGCTACAATTATATTTTTTCATGTGGACATAATTAAACATTGATTATCATTATTAATTACATAAATGTGTAACATTTCAGGTGTAACACTTGATTAAATCAAATTTTAAAGCTTAAATGTAGCTTGTGTTTGAATGTGTTGGACCGTCCACCAGCTTGCTTTCTTTTGCTTGTGGTTGTTTTGGTTTTTTTCTGACATGTTCTAAATAAATTATTATTATCAGAAATTATTACTGTCTAAATGTGTGTTTGCTTTGCTTTTAAACAAATTGTAACACAACAATGTCACAACAACTGTTAACACATACATAATTGCTGACTTGAAGTCATTATTCTTTCAAGTAGATGTGTATGTATTTACTCTGTATTTGGTTCAGGTTTTTATTGTCCTCACTAGCTCCTGAGAACATCTGAGTTTTAATTGCTTTGCTCCTTTATTTCCACCAGTTTGTCACTAACTGTGCCCATCTGCACTGTTTTTTCTGACCCTGTTGTTGCCAGACAATGTTAATTAAACAGACCATGAAGCATGTGTAATTAGTGTTCAACGTGATTCAAAACAGTAAAGTAGTTGGTTTCGCAGTGAAAGAACAAGGTATTACACTGAGAAGTCTCAAACTGCAGAACTACAGACCTTATGTGCAGAGCTGTCATTGAGCTTTTAAATGACACAATTTGCTTCACTGAAAATTAGAATTAGTAGGCACTTGTACTCCTGTTCAACAGTTACAGTTAAACATTCAATGTACCAAACCTTGTCCATACCTGGTAATTGTTGTCTACAGGTTGTACAGTTGGCTGGCCAACCCTTTTCACCATAAGAGTGTAGCAGAAAGAGATAGTGAGCACAGGCAGCAGGTAGGCTGCAATAAACTGGTAGAGGATGAATGCCCTCTCATGAGTCTTAGATGGAAATCTCTCCATGCAGTATTGCCTTGGACCATACCAGTAACCCTCTTCTATGCGCTGGTACATTAAAATTGGAGTGGACAAGATGAAAGAACCTGGACAGGATTACATGTACATTAGTTAAAGTAATTGTTTTTACACATATTATGAAAAAGTGGTTTGGGTTCTCATAAACTTTGTGGTGATTAAGGAAATACATGATTTAATGTAGAGAATGACAGAGCATACCGATCCAAATGCAGATGCTGACAATCATGGCTACTTTTGGGGTGCGGTGGCGGAGAGATTTGAGAGGGTAGACTGTCACATAACAGCGATCCCCGCTCATTGCAGTCAGGGTGATACAAGTGGCTTGCACTGTCACCTATGAAAACAAGACAGGGGAACATAGCCTTGACATACAGTTACATTATGTGTGTAAAGGACAGTGACATGTACTATACCATCCATGTCCTCTGTAAATTACTTGTTTGCAAGAACAAATACTGTATTCTTTAGGTGGAGACGAAATGATGATGGATTCCTTTATTTCATAGTCATAAGGGTTTTATGCAGATAAAACTTGAGATACCAGCGGTATATTGTAAGCCCTGGAAGTAGAAAACTGAAAAAAAAAACTTAAATTCTCAATCATGACAGTGCATATAGGTAACTGCAATTAATTGCAAAATTTTGTAATTTGTACAATAAAAACTCCTAATAAAGGAATTTTAAAAGCAATTGTCAACCATGCAAAAGTACAATCACCTGCAAGCCCTCTCCTAAGAAGGTGACCGTAAAGAGAATATAATAAGACCATCTAGGAAGTGGGACACAGCTAGAAAAGACATAATACTGAGAGTCTAGATGAGCACAAGTTCTGGACTAACTTTTTAAAAGTTGTGGACCATGTTCAGTTTCTTAGAAGATAATAAAAACAAACAAACAAAAAAACAATTGATGCAGTTACAAATAGAAAACAAACTACCAACCAAGTGTTGAATTGTTTGATGCAGACGGTTTCTGTGTATAAGAAACACACTAAAGCCAGAAGTATGCATGCATGTATGGCTGTGCCTGAGATGGTAGTTACCACTGATGCAACATCCCGACAGAGAAGAGATTGCTTAACAGCATCACATCATACCTTGTGTTTTAGACTGCTATTTATCAAAATAACACTACAAAGATGAAGGTGGCATCAACAGCGCCAATTTCTTTTTTTATTATCATTTAGAAGTAGAAAAAGCTTCAATAAATAAATAATTAATTGATTGAAATGTGGGATTACTTTGGGGTTGTATTTCAAACAGAAAATGTTAAATACCTATACAACATTCACTTATCAGCTAACATATAAGAAAATTAAACAATTTTTTAAATGTATTTATATTCTGTTTTATGATTATTATTTGAAAGGGAACAATTAGAAGAAAGCATTATAAAATGCTACATTGTAATGAAACAGGGTGCTGGATGTCAGCTGATATTGATTCGCTGTATTGCACATCAACAGCTCAATAATGAACACACGGCGGATCATTCTGGCATCGATGCAGCTCCGGTAGAGGACACGTGCATTCGGTGCAGCGATGTCCAAAACATTAAAAAACACCACAACAGGCCATCTTCTAGTTGCAACTCGAGATGAACACTGCCTCGGCATCTTGCCAAGGGTGTCTGCTTCTAAATTTGTCCTGTAGTAGGAAGAGGAGCTGATCATTTCTCCCCCACCTGAGTCTTCTTCATTCATTTTTATGTTTTAGACAGCATTAATTTGTCTGTCTGTTAGCAACATAACTCATAAAGTTATGAAGGTTTAAATATGGCATACTGGGTAGGCTGTTGGCTGTTTGGGCTTTTTCTCAGCTAAGTAACCCTATGGCTTGGCAGAGCTCTGCACTCTCTGAGTGCTTCTAGTTATAAATATAATCTAGGTAATGTTTTAACTAACAAACAGACTAAATGTATATTACATGGAATATGAGCTAAGGACAAGGGATAGACACAGGTCAAAACACCCATTAATTGCTTGAAGATAGTGACTCACTTGCGTGTGATTTGTTTTAGCAGGTTTCTCTAGTTGGTTTGTTTAGATCTGAGTAAACACAAGAGCATTGGATGACTGTTTTTGATTAAAATAAATAAGCTGTTTCAGGGACTGAAGACAGTTCTGTGTGATCAATATCACAGCAATGAGGCTACACATCATTGCATCCTTGCAGTCTGAGAAAATGACTAATAGGCTACAATGATAATAAGTAGCCTAAACTAAACTGCTTGTGTGGCTTCTGTGCCTGCGATGAATAATTTCTGGTTTCATATTGTTATAGGCTTCATAAGGTAATAATTTTTTAATCTTGATGCTTGCAAGTTGCAGTGCAGTGATGTAAAGTAGATGTCATAAAATGTAAAAACATGTTTTAATGAAAGCCTAGAGGTGTTATAAGGTTAGATATGTGAAGCTTTACTAACGTAGCCCACTTATTCTATAAGTAATTATGATCAGACTAAACATGATGCAAATTCTATGAGAGAGACACCGTGCAACATTATTAGCCCATTTAATAGTTACTGTATTTTTTTTAGAAAAATCAAAAGCAAATATTACTGTAGTTGTCCTCAAAATTGCAAAAGCACTACATTTGGATATTTTTATTAGACACTTTGTCACCTTTAACTCTCCTAAAAAAAGATGGCTGATATTCATCCTGTACTTTATTTTAGTTCTTCTTCTGTAGCTATTTTGATTCATCTTTTTTTTTTTTTAGGCCTAAATGTTCACTTAGTTCTCTTCAAAGAGATAATAATAGGGAAAATGACAGAGTAAATTGTTTTACTGATTTTATGGATCATTTGTTGACTTCATTTACATAAAATGGATTTTTGCACTCACAACCTCCACTTCCATCTTGCCTTGTTCTCTTGCCATTCCATTTCCACCCTTTGTAAAATTTGCCAAATCCACCATTGGATTGAAGTCAGAAGTCAGCCAGTCACTAATACATTACACTTCCTTTGCTCCCCATGAGTTTACCTGCATATCACAAATCCCTTCCCTCTATGGAAAGCAGAAGTTTGAGGGTTTTTTTTTCTTTCTTTTATGAATTCTTCTGAGGTTTGTTGTGCAAATTAACTAGGATACTTATAATCTGAAAAGCAAGCAGGGTTATAAATGTGAGGGTTAGAGAGTCACTGAGGAGGCATTCAAAGTAAGTCAGGAAGCAAGGAGGCTGCATTTGCGATAAGTATTTAATTTGCATATGAACAAATCATCCAATTTTCAATTTAATGGGGTTTAGTGATGTTTGATTAAAGTAAACTTAATGAGAAACACAATAATTGAAAAGCAGATGAAGAACTGTTGTGTGCAGTTTGACTCTAACATCCGACAGCCCAACACTTCATACAAAAGTCTTAGAATGCTATACAGATGGGTAAAATAATCTATACTTCTCTGCAATATGTTTACTTGTTACCGAAAATATTTAGTTAAAAGTTCTTTTTATGTTCCCTTCCAAATGGGATCTAATTTTGTCCATCGCTCAACTAGGCTTCAGCTTTTTTTTTTTTTTTTTTTTATCTTATGTGCTTATGAGGCCAGCGCCCATTCTCTTTCAGAGGAGTGAAACAACACATCACAGTTTCAAAGGAAAAGATGAGAAAGAAAGAAAAGGGGTCATGGAGAGTTCAGTCCTGAGGCTCCCGAGGAAATTTAATCCACAGTCCTGTAATTTTAAAGATAAATTGTGCATAAGAAACTCTATTCTTTAATATCTTAAATGGTTCTGCTCTATTCGGTTTTTATCTTTACATTAGGTAAATGTTTGTTGCATTTTACAAAAGTTAGTGCTCAACAATGTTTAACTTCATTTTTTTTAAAAAGGGTAAATCCAAAGCAAGAGTAAAAAATAGCTCAGGCTGCACTTGTCTGATCTGGTTTTTAGAGAGGAAAGACTGTCTGTGACCCACATGCTTACAAGATTAACTTCTTTATTTATTTCTTCACCCCTAAATAAGAGGTGAAAACTTGAAGCTTTATTATGATTTTTTCTTGATTAACATCAGTAAACTGCTTTTTTTTTTCTTAATCAATGTCTGTGAATTAAGGCTGCACGGTGGTGTGGTGGTTAGCACCGCAGCCTCACAGCAAGAAGGTCGCTGGTTCGAGCCTCGGCTGGGG
>JBAMHW010000008.1:20205681-20220386 GCA_037177495.1 Rhadinocentrus ornatus
TGTAAAGTCCTCTGAGACAACTTTGTTGTGATATAGGGCTATACAAATAAACTTGATTTGATTTGATTTGATTTGAGTTGACCAATGCAAATTATGGGAGATGGTGGGATATCAGCATTCATAGGTAAGGATGGGTGTGAAATTTTGGTTCCTCCACAGGTTTTTTTAAATCACAGAGAACCATATGTACATAAGGCTTAATAAATTTGACATAAAGACTAATAGTTTTAGTTAATAAACTACATGCAGTTTTAAATATCTGAGCCCTGTCATTGTCCGTGATGTCCTGGATTTGACAGTGATATCCTGGATCCTGGACTGGATGATCAAACCCAGTTGCCACAGCAAAACTTTGTAAATCTAAAAAAACGCATATACTAAAACTCAGTATTTATCTAGACATGTAAAGTATGTATCCATTGTTCAAACAAAAAAAGTAAAGTTTTAATTGGTTCAATGGTTGCTTTGCTGTTATAAACCTAGATTACCTTATCTCACATTATTCAGTTCCTGTCGATGCACACACAAAAGAGTGATTCACTTCCATTTAAAATTACCACAAAGACGTTAGTACTTACGTCCTTCAGAGAAAGTATAAATAAAGGCTTCACAATGCACGGAACAAAGTAGTAGCTGCATTGTTAAATAGCACACAACACCATCTTATCACATACCTTTTAATTATCTAGGATTAAAAAAAGGCTTTGTTGGAAAACTTTTGCAACTTTCTGAAATTTGACGGGCTATCTTTATGCAGAGATGATTGATGGCAAAGTTAAAAAAGCGATAGCCTTAACTACCCATTTGTCCTTTTTCCCCCCTTTCCCATTTTGTTTACTAGGTTATTGTCATTTCTACATGCCAACATGAAAAAAAAAAAAAGATTTGTTACCCGAGGCCCAGCAAATCCTCAAGGTATGACAAAGCCGGGAGGTTCTGCCCTTCATTCTTCTCAGTTTCCTGCCTGAGGTCAAAGGGACGAACAGTTGATATGGGTGGATTGAGTCACCCTTGATAGCTGAGGCCCTGCTCCTGCAGTGGTTCGATGTCCTCAATGGATGGAAAGTTACACCCTTTGATCTTGGCAACTGTTTTTAGAACCTGCTGCAGTGCTTTTTTGTCCAGTGCTATGCAGCTGGACTGAAAGGCCAAATCCATCAGTCTTGAGCATCCTCCGGAAGTAGAGACATTAGTTTACCGTCTGAACTATCCTGAGAATGTTAGTGGTCTGGGTGATGCAGTCTGAGATGTGCAAGCCCAGGTACCTGAAGCTGGACACTATCTGGGTAGTGGTGGCTCTTTCTAAAGTCAACATTCATGAGACAAAATACTAAGAAAAATATTGTTAACTTCTAGCAGCTCACATGATTACCCTATAGTTATAATAAATGCTTTTTAAAACTGCATAAATGCTCCATCATGGTCAGTCTATCTTCTTAACACAACTAATGGGAGGCTTTAAATCTTCCTATTGAAAGATGAATAAAATTTATTATGTTAAGTGGTGTTTAAATATATATTACAAAAAAAGCTATAGGAGCAGACCATTCTTGCCAACAGCAATTACTCTAGATAAGATATTTACAAGGACTAGTGACTAATAACTATTCTTTATAGTGCAAAATGATTTCCCTTTTGCAGATCATTAATCATTCAGTTCAATTCCACTTAATTACATAGCAGAATTTAAAAATGACATGAAGAAATCAGTGATGAGTTTACACAAGCATTAAATAGCACATTAGTCAATTTTGCTCAGCAATTGTTCTTTAAGGACTGAAGCAGCTAACAATTGTCGTAAGTAATCATAGCAGCATTTTTATCCTTAAGTAGTGTCGGGGGACTTTAAGCATGATTTCAGCTCATCAAGTCTGGCTAATCAATCATCACTAATGGGGCCCCTCAGAGCCTTATTGAGACCAGGACTTGCAGAAGCGAATGAAGAATGACAGGCTGGCACTTCTTTTTCCTAGCCCTTATCTTGTCTTATCTAAGCTTTTGTCCATTTCATTTCAAGTTTTGCAAATGAGAATCTAAGCATTGTCTTCTGCTGACATTAAGTCCTTAATTCTCTCTCTGTTGGGGTTTGGTGTAGGAGGCAGGACCCAAGAATGAGACAGAAATATGAAATTGCAATTTATGAGGGATTTACTGATAAGATGGTGGGACCGTGGATGCTCACACCAAAAGGAGGGGGGAGATGGAGACCGCTGAAGAAGACGAAACAGGTGAGAACTGGGATAATTGATTCATACTGAATGCTATCTACTGACAATGAGGGATTTCTTGAGGTGCAAGAAACTGAATCTTCCAGCCAGGTAATAGTGACGGTGTAGAGTAACCAGAGACAGGTTCAAACGTAATCCGATCCGATTTTGGTTATCATATAGGGTCAAATCTTGAAAATAGGTTTTTCAAAAGTGAAATCTGGTGCCCTGATTGGAATTGCCTCCACTCTTTTGAAGCTTCCGGCTTGTCCTCATTGGTTGCTGGGGAGGAAGTGCTGGGCGGGCAGCAACCAACCACCATGGAGAGGTTGTAGGGGCGGTGTCAACGGTGTTTCCATCCAATCGTCATGAAGTTATCTGGCAGCAACATTTCCTTAATACAAGTCCACAGTCTGCAGGCCTGGGGACGTAACAATGCTGTACCTCCCCTCCTCAGATGAGGAACCGTGAACAGTCTTTATTTTGTAAACAAGAGGACATTAAGCCTTTTTTTCTTTAAGACATTTTCACACTATCCACAATGTAGTTGGTAATGTACTTGTCTTATGTGTTGTAGCTCTGACGAGGTGTCATACAATTGTAAATAGAAGTGGATGTTTATGGTTTCTGTGTGTTGTCTCACAATCAAAATCACTTAAAATGGCCCCATTATGACATATAGCCGGAAGCCCACATTGATTTACGTGCTGGAAATCCAGATATGGTAATCCTGAAAAACAGGATTCTGGATTAGGGTGATCCAATCCAATGTTGCTTTAAACAACCCGGGTAAAAGTATGCTGGATGATCTGCCGTCCGGAAAAATGGGATTCCTAAATCCGGATAGCTTTTATCCGGATTACATTTTTTAAACAACAGGTCGCAGAGGATAAATGAACTCACAGGACTGACTGATGAAAGGTGATTTCCTACAGCTTGAAAAGGTGCAAACAACAAAATCCTGAATGAAGATCTGGAATAGGCAAATGTGGATACAATCAATGACAAAAACGTCTTTCAGACATTCAAACCCAACAGATTTGGCCATACAATACCACTGGAAAACAGATGAACTGGCACCAATTGAAAAGCAAATCCAGGCTGTAATAATTTGTAGTCATAGGTGTGCTGCATGAGCCATCAGATCAGCAACCGGAACCCACGTTCAAAGACAGGAGCAGGACACAAGACCCACACAAGAAAAACCCCACAAAACCAAACACTATTTTTTTTTAAACATGACTGGGACTAAGGCTAGGCTGTGAAACAGGGCAAGTGGCTGATGTAAAGAGAGTAGATAAAAAGCAGACAAGCCCAGAATCCAAAATACCCAAATTAATGTCACAGTAATAGTATGCAGTCGCATTAAAATCTCCTCGTGTGCAATGAATTATGCAGATGCAGACAATTACCCATTCTTTCAGAATGAAATTACATAATATATTAAACCACTAACAAAGAGTGTTCAGCAGAATAATCGATAACCATTAGACCTTTTCTGTCTGCTGTTTCAAAACATTGGTAGATTATATATTGCAGTGGACCCCAACTCTGGTCCTCGAGATCTACCATTCTGCAGGTTTTAGTGTTTTTCTGCGGCTCACACAGACACGCTGGAAATTGGTCAAGTGTTGCAACCAATGTCGCACCCTGCTCTAATTTGATATGTTGAGTCTTACTGCCAGAGCTAATGAGATTATACTGACTAATTACACTCTGAAAGTACTGGAAAACAGTATATATATCTATATATATATATATATAAATGGTAAATGTTATGTTGTCACAGAATTTCTTTGTTGAAGGGGCCTGATAGCTGATTTTACTATAAAATGTTTGGAAATCGTTTATAGCTCAAACACAGCAGAATTTTCCACAGATGTTGGAAAAATGGTAAACACAATGTTGTTCCTCTTGTTTTAAGAAGCAATTTCAATTAGCACAGAAAGTTAAGGTTGCATTTCGCAGAGAATCAAAAGAACGTTTTAGAAAATTCCTTATGATGATAAAACAACAAAGTAATTCCTTTCTTTTATGAAAATAGAATTTCTACTTTCAGTTCAAAGGGGCACCAATTTAGTTTATTATATTGTCCCCTCACCATTAGTATCAAATGTTACGGTATAACTTATTGTATGGTATACACTTTTTTTTCACACACAAAAAAAAAATGTGCAAGAAAAAGACTGAAACAAGAGGGATTACAGTTCTCTTTTTAATAGCTGAATGTAATTAATTACTTAGACTGAAAACACACCTGTGTAAATGTGACACATCTATTGTGATTTTTTTTAATGTACTTGGTTTTGTTTCTACTAAAGTAGTTAAAAAAAAACCTCATTTATTTAAACAAAATTTGTTTGAAACCTACAACTTACTCTTCTGAGCTCTGTTGTTCATTCACCGCCGTCTTGTGTGCAATAAATTCTGGGAGAAACGAGGCTTCAAGGATGCATCACCAGCAGCCTTCGTTTGAGGCAAAAAGAAGTGCAGATGTGAAGGGTGGATTCGGGGGCTCCTTGGAATTCTGTGAATTGGGACAGTGCTTGGCGCACCAAAATGACGTATGTAGCCAAAAAATCCGAACTTCACGTGTGCGGACACTGATTTGGGACACACCTTGTTAGTAGTCTGCCATCAGATCCAGTAAAGTTTTTTATATATATATTTTATTGTAACTGTATTAAATAAGTATGATTCCTCATATTTTTGACGGTTCTCATAGTTTTACTGCTCCCTTTGCTTAAACAAGATGTTTTAAATGACTTAAATAATCCTGTATATTTAGACATCTGTCTTTTTCTTTTCTAACACCCAGAATATATTAATTTATCAGATCACAGATCATTTATTTGATTTTACAATCAAAATATCAGAACAATAAATGTTTAATTAAAGACACATTTTAAATCCATACATTTTTTTAAATGGCTCGATGAACATTTAATGATCAGTAGTTTATAAATTCATGACAGGTGTAGGAACTTCGACCAAACACAATGTGAACACCGCTGTCTGAGCAGTCCCGGCGCCAGGACATAGTAACAGGTCGGGCAATTAATTGCTGTGTGCAGGCCCCGTTTATCAAGTGAAGTTTGAATTCATAAGAAGCCAAATTCTACATTAATACAGTATTTGACCCATATCGAAGCAAATTAGGTGTGGAATACCATTAATTCATTTTCCTCTATTATTAAGTACCTTTTTTGCCAATGAGCAAAATTAGCCTAAAATTGGATTCAGCTGATATCAGCTGTGACTGACAGATATAAAAATTTAACATTTCATTCATAAATAGCAAAGTCAGTTTAGTAATCTCAACCAATAATCAGACTTAAATAACATACTGTCTGAGGTCGAGATTAGTTTATTAAAGAACCTAAACAGTGATGTTTTGAGAGATACATTCAGCACAGTGGATTACATTTAACCCAGAGCAACACAGATGCTCAGCGCAGATGTTTTCTTTCTGATCTTACCACTCAACAAACTTTTACGTCCAGTCAAAGAGGAACCGTGGAGGAACGCCCAGTAACTAACCAGTACTGGTCCTCTATAAGTTCATTTTTAGTGAAAGGCTACTAGCGCTCAACTAATGGGATTCTTACTTCAACTTTGTAAAACACCAATTGTGCAGCAGCCAAAAACCTAACATACTAAAATGCTGTCAGCAACTTATTACACTTCGTAAGGATGAGTTGGACTGAGTTTAATCCAGCTGCAGACAATGGCAGAGGCCGAGAATAAGGAGGGACACACACCTGGGCAGCTGTTACTATCTTGCTTGGTCTAGTCACATTGCTGGATTCATCCAAGCTGCTGGAAGTGATTGATTCTTGCAACGTGACACCTGACAAATGTTCCTTTCTTCATGATATTGTTTAACCAATTTCTAATGTTGTTGTTGTCAAAAGGTATTGACAACTACTACTGCTACAAATGCTTGATTAAAGCTATCCCATAACTGCATACCAAATATTGAGATAACTTACAGAACATAATGGACCCATTAAGTTACTGTGAGATTTGATGATTATATATGCACATAGATGTAATATAAAAGACACACATACACACGCAACTTGAAAATATCTCAAGAGATCATTTTTCTCTGCACTAAAAGAGCAGAAAAAGGAAAAGATTGAAATTATGATGATTTAGTACCAAAACAAGCTGTTAAATAAATTGAAATAATATTCAAAAGTATACAGCTTAACACAAATGGCTAGTTCCTGAATGGGAGGGCCTGATTTGTGAATGGGCGGGCCTTGCCTAATGGGGCCCACCTGTAGCACCAGGTCTGCGTCTGAGACTGATACAGGTGGCAACGCATCTAAACCTGAACTTCGTAGATTTTCCTGCAGATTGTAACAATCTAAGTTGATAATAATTAGTGTTACTGCCACGTAACAACTCGTTACTTCTCTCGTGAGCTTATCGTTTCGTTAGGATGTTTCTTTTCAGAGTGTTTTAGACATGTTTTCAACACTGTTTACTAATGAGAAACCTGAAGGTGTTGATGGAAACAGTAGCCAGCTGCCCCCACAGTGACGGAAGCTGCAGTGACGTCACGTGCGCAATTTCTATATCAAATCTAACTTTATTTATAAAGAGCTTTTCATGCAACACAAACTGCTTTACATGATAAAAACAATCTATCCATGTTAAAATACAAGATAAGGTAAGCCTTCACACACAAAATTATATAATATACCAATTTAAAAACATATTCAAGTCTCTTTCACACACAATCATACACTTACACACACTCTCGCTCTCTCTCCTCCCTTCCTATTTTACGCAAACATGAACTGGGAAAGGATCTGCCCCCAAGACATGCATTGGAAGGCTGCCCCCCTCATTTACATAAAGAGGTAGAAATACATACAGGAATGTAAAAAAAAAGAGACGTAAATAAATATGCTTGGAGAAACAAATAGAAGACGGAATTTGCATGACTGAAAATAATGTGGACGTAAATATGACTGAATTAGAAAAAGTGTCAAGAAATGAATGAACACATAAAATGTCAGATAAAGAAATAAATTAATTTGGTGATAAGAAAATGTGAAAGGAAAGTATTACAGAAACAGACACAAGCATGAAAATAAAGAAGGTGAGAAATTTAACAAAGCACCCAGTAAATAAATTAGTTAAACAGAAAATGGATGAAGAATTTTGGTTAAATACTAAATATCAATATTGGATCTTTATTCCTTCACCATTGAGATAAAAGGGTTTGAGAGTAAGGGATTTACAATTTTAATTCTGTCTTTACTCAGTAGGGAGGGGATATGAATAAAAGTGCTTAATTTATGCAGAGTAATTCATGGTTAGACCATGCAAACACTGATGATGCAAAAACATACTTTTGGGCTTATTATTGAGACTCTGTATTTTTCTAAAGAAAGATGTGTAGCACATGGAGACAATATCAATGTGGGTAGGATCTGCTGCATCCAGCCGAAATTGTAGACTCACCAATGCCAGAGAGCGAATACATGGAACTACTGTATGTTATTCATAAGCAAACAATCTGAAGCTCACATCCTGATTACATCATTTCAGTAACCCAGTTCTATGTGCCTTACGTGATGGCAAGAAAGGCACAAACTACAATTTATTAGTTATTCTTTTTCCGGTTTATTTTGCTTCTTTTTTTTAAATGAATGCTATATATATGATTGGTACAATTATATATCAGCTAAAAACAAAAACGACACAATCCATCCCAGAGAATAACAGGGTATTAGTGTGCCTGAAAACACACACAGTGGAGCTTTGTTAATGGAGCATGATCATTTAGAATGGAACATTATGTTTTCTGCCTTGTCTCATTTATTAACCCCTGGCATTTGTCATCATCGTAAGAAGAAATGCTTTGATTTGTGTTTAGGCTGCGTCTGTTTAATGGAACAAAGTGGGAGAAAAGATGCAGAGACGACAAAAGGGACAGAAGCATGCACAAACGCAGTGTGCTTTCTCTAATATGAAATGCATCACTCTGAGGACTGAACATTACCTTTATAAATTGCTCACGATTCATGGCCTGTTCTTCCATTCTCTTCAGCAAAATCTCCACCTGAGGCAAAAGCTGAATAGAAAAGGATAATAATGGTAAAACAGAACATGTTGCAATATTGGTCATGTCCTGTTCGCTCAAAGAAAGATTCATGTTTTCAAACTGATGATTAAAAGAAGTATATTCTGCAAATACCAGCCAAGTGGGGGGTAATGTAAGGTAATTAAAAACAAATAAATTACTTTTGCTCTGTGATATTAACAAAAATTTGTTTTTCAATAGCATTGTGGCACTTTTCTTTACAAACTTGCTTTGGTTTATTCAGGTTTGTAGGCATTCATTTATAGCTGGGCTCAAAGGTCCAAATACATCATTTCAATCAGGTTGATCTTTATAGATTTTGGCCCATTGCAGCAACTTGATTTATTTCTAGTTCAGTCATTCTGTTGTAGATATGCTGGTGTGTTTGGGATCATTGTCCAGTGCACGACTTTGTTTTAGCCGAGCTTTAATGGTCAGACAGACAGCCTTGCATTTAAGAATAAAAAGGGGAGATCAGAGTTGATTCAAAATGCAAGGTGTTCAGGTTCTATAGCTGCATAACAATCCCAAATTTTCACCCCTCCACTGCTTGACCTGTTAAGCATTTCTTTTAGCATTGCATGGTCCAGTAAACTTGCAGAAAGTACAATCTTATGAAGAAAAACAACTTTCTTAAATGTTTTCTATTTGTGAATTATCTTTGTTACTATTTAAGATGATTTAATCAAAACTATTTGGATATTATCTCAAAACCTTTCCCAGATTAATGCACAGCAACAGCTGCTTCTCTAAGATAATTGCTAATGTATCTTCTCCTTGGCACTGCGCACACCTGAATGCTCCAAAACTACTAAACCTCTGCTCTGATACTTGCTCATGTTTTTTATTTAGCCGTACCTGTCTCAGTTTTTCTCACATTGTATCTGCATTTAGGCATAATAAGGACCAGATAATTTGTCCTGGAAAGTGAAACCGTAAAACATGAAAGAAGGTGTAATTTTAGTACACCCTATAGATCAGAGATCCCTATCCCTGGTCTTCAAGGCTCACTGTTCTGCAGGTTTTAGATGGGCCTGTGCTGCAATACACCTGACCCATATTAATGGGTCATTAACAGGCTTGAGTAGAACTTGACATAAAGCTATAACAGAAGCATTTAATTTGAATCAGATGTGTTGCAGCAGGTAATATTCTAAAATTTGCAGAAGAATGGGACTTGACAACCAAGGTTGGGGATCCCTGCTATAGTTAATGCATCAGTTTCCATGGTAACAGTTAAATCTTTCCCTTTTTTTTCTTTTTTCTTTTTTTTTTTTTTTTTTTTTTGGTTATGAGGTTAAAGTGAAAAGGCAAACAACACAAAAAACATTGGGCTTGATTTGGGTCTATTTTGTCTCTGCATAAACACATTTACTGAAACAAATGAGCTGAGGCCAGTAACTTGAGAGAAATGCACCATGAATGAGTTTTGGCCATTGAGGAAAATAGAGATGCATTTTGAGTTGCACAGATAAACATTACCCAGATAGAATCAGACTGGGTATGCACAGTACTGCAGCAAATTAAAACTACTCTTGCTTAGTAACTGCAGATGACTGTTTGCCAACACTTTCAAATCAGCTTCACAGTTGTGGCTCAACATTCTTTTAGTTTCACAACTTTTCTGCTGCTGAACTACAGCTTACTGACATGTCTGTCAGCTGCATATACTTTATGCAATCAGGCGGAAATATTGTGTTTTGTTTCGTTTTTTTTGTTTCGTTTTTTGAGGTAGAACTGTTTTTAAGGTTTCATGATTTCTCCTTTAATACACTCTTAAAGACCACTTCAAGAGATGTATTAGACATCTTCTTGTGACACGTATAAACAGCAATGTTGAAGCATAAACAGAAGCTGGCCCAGTGGGATTTATTAATACAGCATGGCAAAGGACACAAATTAATCTGAACAAAAATTTATTTTTAATGAATTTTGAGTGTATTCCTGCTGGGGGAAAATTGAAAGCCTAGCTAAGTAGAAATAAAAAAAAAAAGTGATTAAAGTTTTTTATTAGTTTTAGAGTGGCAGCTTATTGCCATTTGCATGCAATTATTCATAATTTAGTTTTAGACCAAAGAGGACGGTTGACAGCTTTAAAAGAAAGGATACGTTTCATGTATGTGCCTGGTGGATTTTCAGGTCATAAACACAAAATTAACAAGCTGTTCTTCACCAAATCATAAAGTTTTCCCATTATTTTAGTTAGGATCAAATAGAAAAGCGTACTAAAGTTCCCACAGTGGCAAACACTGCAGTCCTTTTTGCCACTGCATAATAATGCATTTCCTTCAAAAACAGAAGTTAGGGAATTTGCATCTATTTACAAAAAAAGCCCCCTCTGCTCTGAGAGGCTGGCTCCAGTGGCCGGATCAGATACTCAGTACAGCTGAAGTTCTGAAAAAGAAAGCAAGCTGCATTTGTTTTTTCATTGTTGGATCAGATACACATTTTTTTATCTCCACTACAAGACAAGATCTTGTACAAATATTCAGACATTAAACTTCCTTTTTTCTGCCGAGTACCAACTATGACTCTTGTTTAGTGAAGAGGTCTATTGTAAAAGTAAGCCAGAGAAAGCAAACTGAGAGAAACTTTGTTTGCAGCAGTAGATAATGTTAACTGTAGTAGTTTGTTTAAGGTCACATGAGCTGACAAAACCAACAAGAAATGAGAAGTTTATAGTACTTTTCTCAACCTTTGTTTTAGAAATTATAGAATTTTTTTTTTTTTATCTTGCATCAAAGAGAATGCTGTCAGATCTACTGTATAATTAATTAAAATGTATATTTATGTTAAATGAGTGGAGCTGGTTTACCTGGCAATGCTCAGCTATACTCAAGATGAAGTGGGAAAAGTTATGAAAATGCCATTTATATCCATGTATGGTATGAGTCCTCATCAGTGAGGTAAGACATGTTGGAAAGTATTGTTACCTGTCCAGAAAGGTAACAGCTCAAATCATGAGCTAATTATAGTTTTTCCCTTGACCTTTTGTCAGAAAAGAGGAGTTTAAGAGTAACTTGAGAGCAAAAAAAACTTTGCCACTAAATGGAAATTGGTTCTATGCATTGCTCCTTTAAAAACTGACCAAAACGGGCTTATCTCCTAGTTCTGCTGTAGCCTAAAGTGTTATCATTTCTCCTTTTATTACTGCAACCGATCACACATTATTTCTTTCTGTTTCCTGTTTAATTGTTCTTATTAATAATATATGTCTTCAGGTACACATATAGATTTCACCAAAATAGAATAATGACCAAATGTATGATTATCGACCTAAAATTGGCTTCCATGTCCATGTATTATTCATAAAATTTGCTTCTGGATTTTCTACCACTAGAAGAATAAACAAAGCTTGAACCCACTGAAATCACTGTGTCAGCATCTTACTAACCCTACTAACTTCAAAGCCAGCTGGTTACATTAGCAGGATCAAATTGAGCTAGCAAGATTAGACATATTTTATTTTGTATACTTTGCCCTGTGTTTTACATTGAGCCTGGGTAAGTTACCTTTTTGTAAAAACATTTTACAACTATTAGCTACAGTTACTGCTGTTGACACTCAGAAATAGAACATATTTTCTTATGGTTATTAAACAATCATGGTTAGCACTAATACACATTATTTTTACTATGTAAATATGAACTTCATAGTAATGTTACATTTCAGGTGCTGCTGCTCTAGCGACCACTAGAGGTTGCATATTCTTTTATACATAATTATAGGTCAAATTTGCCTTCCAAAATTCCTAAAGACAGAAAATTATAACATTACGACCCAGACTTGTAAATACTGTCTTTTTGCTGTGTTTTCTCAATCACCTTTTTATTTGATCGGAATAATCACCTTCTATCTTTAGGAATTTGGGAAGGCAAATTTGGGCCAAAATGGCTTATATATGACATAAAACCAACATTAATAAACAGCTTTGTAAATGACTGTATATAAAGCTTTAGTTGCATATTTTGAAACATGCATTGATTTCTACGTTGAATTAAAAAGAAAGGAGGAAAACTGATTAAATACCTTTGAAATTATTGAATATATTAAGACTATAAACACCAAATACAAAAAGTATGGATGCATTGAATTTATTGAGAAAGCAAATTATGGACTTTTTAATAATTTCAGTTCTATGTTATTTTTGTTATAATGGTTGAAACAATAACAATTCAGTTTGAATAATGATTTTAAAAAATGAGTACTGGTTTGAACAGGAAATAAGAAGAAGCATTCAACAGAAGAAAACAGACCTCTTACTCACGTGGATAATTTACTTCTATAAATGTGTCTTTCTCTGGGTCATGATAAACTATTTAGACAAAAAATCTAAGGTCATCCTGTTACAGGAGAATAGTCTATATGATTAAAGCATGCTTCTTTTTCTTTGTGCTTCTTCAACAGCCTCTGAGCTCCCTTTGCATGGTCAATCATGGCAGGTAAGCAGCTTAGAGTCCTAACATGACAAAATCATAATCCTCAAAGGTGTGTAGCTGGAGGGTGTGAAGTATCATCATCATAACAGTCAGAAATTGTGCAAAGGGTAAGCAAATCTTGGCCAATATAGCAATTTGTTTGTTAGTAGGTGTATATGAGAACAGAGTGGACTAAATTGGCTTTCTTCACTAGCTTGATCAGACATTATGCTTATGAAAAAGATGCTGCATTTCTTATCAAACCTACATAGCTATAATGAAATTACAAAACTTTACTTTTTGCTTGATTAAACTGAGAGGGGAGGCTGTACTCTTTATTTGAAGTAGCATTTTTTTTTTCTATATCAAAAACCACACTGAGGGCAGCAGGGAACCATTGAGATTTTTTTTCTTTTGTCTAAAAGCTTTGAGATTGTTGTTATAGTGTTTCAAAAGGAAGTGTATTCCATCTGATTACAACCGGTCCATCTTGCATTCCCAACCATTAAATCTGGAAAATATTCCATTTTTATATGTACATTGGCATTATCTTCTCCTTCTATATACATTTGTGCTTTAAGTATTTGATATAAACCAAACATGATTTTATGACAGAAAAGAATTCATATCTAAGTTTTTTGGGTTATTAAATCCTTTTATTCTTGTGCCCCTGTCTGCCCAGCACTTGCTCATATAGCTATTTCCAGGTCACCAAAAAAAAGTGAAAATATTAGCTTTACAACAGAAGAAGAGGAAGAAGAAAAAGAAAAAAAACTGGGACAAAATTGGCTTTTAGTGTGATTCGTTAATGTGTCCAGCGCAGATCAGGAGACACAAAGAAAGAAGTTATAACTGAGTATTGCATGGTCATTGGATGGAAAGGATCTGTATATTGGTTTTCACACTTGTGGGATTCAATTGACATCAGGATCCTCATTAAATCACTTCACATCTGTGATGTACCAAAGAGACCACAGACAAACTTAACACCTGAACGACTTCTGTTGCCTCAGAGGGAAAAAATGACAAAGACTTGATAGAATAATAAAATCATGGGAACAGTATCCTTGGAGGTAAAAAAAAAAAAAAAGGAGTCCTGTCAGGAAACTAATGAAGGCCTGCATTGAAATGGCTGAAAAGAAAATGTCAGGTTTCAAGATTGTTTCCAATCTTGTGCTGTCAGTCTCATGGCTGTCTGCTTCTTGTGCTGCTGTCAGCACATCCCAGGAGAGAAGTTTGACATAACATGCTTTGGGGTTTTTTAATCAACAGTGGTGTACCTCACTTGCTGTATTTGACATGTACTTTTTTGATTGGATTGGATTTTCTTTTTCCCAATATAAAAACTTGCATGAAACACACTTTACATGAACATAAAGAAGTCATTCAGATACAGGCATAAACTTAGATAACTATCACAGAGGATGACTGATATGAAAATGGACTAAGTTAGGTAACTTAACGAAGAATCCTAATTAAGAATCCTTAATCAAGAAGCAGTAAAGATATATATATCTTGACACCGAGTCTCAGATATTTGCTAAGCTCAAAATTTCTCACTGTGCAATGCATTGTAGTTTTAACTGTCAGTGACTCTTAAAAAACTCAAATAAAATAGGCACATGGAAAAATATCAATTATAGTAGGAATGTATGCTATCTTTAAGTTCTACTCCTTTTTAAAAATCTAATTTAGTTAGAATTGTTCAATCTAGCAAAGTGTAAGACACTTGTGTAATAAACAGTGATATTACTAAGATTTAATTGGTGCATCGTGAAATAATGTGGAGACAATTCTTTGTTTTTTGAGTGTTACAACAGTGACATCTAGCGGCCATTATCAACGCTGCGTATTATTCTCTCGTGTGGAATGCAGCCCTTTGGGCGATTTTGGGTAAGATAGATTAATTTAATTTAATTTAATTTAATTTAATTTAATTTAATTTAATTTAATTTAATTTAATTTAATTTAATTTAA
>JBAMHW010000008.1:20299964-20320808 GCA_037177495.1 Rhadinocentrus ornatus
CCCCAGCCGAGGCTCGAACCAGCGACCTTCTTGCTGTGAGGCTGCGGTGCTAACCACCACACCACCGTGCAGCCCTTTCTAAGTTGTTTTACAGGTTTAAATGGATCCAATATTCTTTGTAAGGTGTATTAACATAAACACGTTATCTGAAATCTGAACTTAAAGAATATTTAGAGCGACTCAAAACGGTTTCATCCGGACATTTAAAAATTTTAACCTTTATTCTGTCCTGTCCTGTCCTGTTTTTCTTTCCCCATAACAGCATTTCTGGCTCTGAATCTGGGAAACACAATATTGTTATGGTACTTTAGATATCAAGAATGTAGATGTGTCAGATCAGATTATTACATATTTTGATTGTCAAGTAAATGTACTCAGTGTTTTATATATTTTTTAAAAAGTTTTCTGAAAATGTTTTTAATATGCAAGAAAAATATGTGGTGTTGCATAATTAGCTGTAAATGAATCGATATCAAATCAATTTAGGAAATTAGTGACAATACCCAGCCCTATGTTGAAATTAAAATGCATTTCCCAATAACAGTCTATTGCTGCAGGTATTTACACAACTGGTGTCATCAGTTGGCGAATCAAATCGTTTCTTGAAATTTTGGATCGATACCTGCCCTAGTGATAATCGATTCTTAATCTTAAGAATCGGAATCAAATTGATTCTCGGAATTTGAATCAATGCCCAGCTCTTATCGTTATAAGTCTGAATGTCATAGTAAGAATGCAGCAAAAAAGACCAAATTAAGACCTACACAGATTATCCAGTTAGCTGCCACAAAATTCGTCCATTGTCTTTATATTGCAAGAGAGACTGCAGTAATTGTTAGAATTATGATTATGAGAATTGTTTTTCTTAGGATATCTACAAAGTCACAATACCACACAAAGAGATGCATTGCCCCCAATGGAAGTCAATGCTCCCGACCCGCCTAAACCATCTGAAACATCGTTTGTAGCTTGCTTACAGTAATAATTATGCACTTCTCAAATAAATAATGAACAGCTGCCTTGCATATGGCTATTTATGACCATAAAGCTTCCCAGTCAAAGCAGATTTGGCCTCTCGGGAGGTGAACATAAATGAGACACAATCTAAAACTGTTTCAGATAGAAAAGAAAACGAGTTGCTCCCAGCTTAAACAATATAATAATAGTTTTATTTTTATTATTAAAACATGTTAAAATTGTCTAGAGGAACACTACTTATGTGTTTTGATGTTTAAATATGGATGAAGCTGCTGTAATAATATTTTGTATTAAAATTGCATTATGTAGCAGAATATGATGGAGTGTGTTTTGGCATCTTTCAGGTTTGGTTTTGGTTTTAACACCATGACAAACCAAAACCACACACTGTCATGTTGCATTCTCACTTTTGTCCCCAGCACCTTTTCTAGCTGCAGTGAGACATTTTCAACTTTATTCTCCCAATAAACAAAGTGTACAAGTTCTTGTTGGTGAACAAATTTGGCAGCCTACCATCCAGATATATCCCACAGGAGTTGGAAATCAAACAAGAGCAAAAAGCAGAGTGAGTTTCATTGATCAGGTTGCCAGAAATGAATGGCTTTGTCTCATGTCTGTTAGCGAGTAATACTCAGCTTGACTGGATGGAATAGGAAATAGAGGGCAGCTGCCGATGAGGAGAAAGCAAAAGTTGCCTTCTGTTTTTTCTCTCTTTGCTTCTGTTGCTGTCCATCTTTCCTTATCCTCCCTCTTTTCCTGTCCATTCATCTGCCTTTTTTCTTCTCTATTCCTCTCCTTCAATTTCCTCTCCTCAGTTTCTCCCAATTTCACCTCCTCTGCCCCTCTCCCTCCAGAGTTCTCCTCACCTCTCTTCTTTCAGGTCTTTCAGGACCCTGCTGAAATCAAATTTATCACTGTGTCTTTGCAAGCAGATACAGTTTAGCTGCCAGGGGTTTCAGCCCAGCAGAAAAGCAAAACTGCAGTTGCATCAGCTCCCAGTTGAGCCAAAGTTCAAGCATCTCACATTTTTGTTTTTGCGTTTGTTTGTGTAGGATGTTGCTTTGTAGCTTTCAAAGCTTCCCTGCCTTCTCTTTATACATCATTTTATAGATGTTTTTTAGTAGGAAAAGCATAAAAGACACTTGAAATAAAGTCAAAGTCATCTTTATTGTTAATTTTTTCATGTACATGACATATAAAGGAATCAAAATTATGTTTCACACTGTCCCACAGTGAAGACAAGACATGACATTTCAACACTGAAGTAAACATTAAAAATAAAAAGTGCCCAGGTGCAATCAATGTTTGACATAACACTGAGTGATAATAAATAAAGTGCAAAGATTTAAGGCATGAACTGATCGGCTAACTGTCACAATAACAATAAGGAGTTCACAATTTGATTTGAAAGTAGTAGCAAGGTTGTATGTATAAGTTGTAAGTACTATGTACAAGTAAGTCATGTACAGGAATGTAACAGAATTCTGATGCTTATTTGAGTGGAGATTTTTCTACAGAGCATTATTTTTTCATTGTTAATATTAGAGTCTCACATAAAACAAACAGCTGGTGTTATGTTATATTATATCAGGAATGAGATTTACTTAAGTATCTGGGTTTTTTTTAATTGTTTTACCTTTTGTCATGTAAATGGGGCTATTTGCTAAAAACCTTTTACTTTAATTGAACTAAAAGCTTATAGTATGACCTAAGTAAAGGACTGAATGTATTTTGGACTCAGAGAAATATTAGAATCCAATACAGAGCACATGAGTAATGTTCATAAAATGCATGTTACACACCACCATGCTGGCATCTATTCATTTACAATCATTTGCCTTCAGAAGTGCCCTCAGCTTACAGATGAACCCATTTAGATATGCACTGGAACAGCTTTTGTGCAGTTGGTACAGGGGTGGGCATTTATTTTTTGCTAGGGGCCACATGAGAACCCTGAATTGTGTCAGAGGGCCAAACCGACAACTTTCTTCCATTATAAAATTCACTAAATTATATATTGTGATTAGCTGGTACTGGTAATCAGAAGAATAAAACTATTTTGTAAATATTTATAATAGGCTATGTGAACTTGTGTAGCATAGGTCAAATAAGAAAACAATCACTGAATCAGTGCAATTTAATTTTAACTTGTTAATCTCCACAGACAATGATAAACAACAAACAACTTAACAGGTTTATAGAAATGCAACAATAAAACAACTTGTAATGTTTTCCCTCCTCGTTTGACCTTTTCAGTGAGAATTATTCGGTCTGTTCTGGGCTTGAACAAGGGCATTGAAATCTGGCTGAATGTCTGAGGTGGCTATGCAAAGGACATCCTCAGGTGTGGAAAGTTCTCTTCTTTGAGCATCAACACACTTCCTGATGTATAATACAATGCAAAAATGTCCATTTCTGCACAGGGTTAATTTCTGTCACTTTATGCTGCATTCTCTTTAAAAAGTCAACATTTTTTTAGATCTGGACAACCATCACACCTGCCAGATCGTCCCATTTCAGTCCTAACTTGTCCAAACATGCATTTACCTCTGTAAATAAGTCCTGACTAGTGGTTGTCCCTTTCATTGACTGCATGGCTGCCAGCTCCTCTGTGACTGGAAAGTCTGCAATTATTCCACGTAAGAAGATGAGAAGCTGCGCTCTGGTCTTCAGCTGAAGCTCCAAGTTTCCACCGATGTCCTTAACCCACCTCGTCACAGTTGGTCAGGAGAGTGAGACGTTCTCAAACATGTCATTTTTCTCCTGTATCAGTGCTACAGAGTCAAATAAGCACCCCTTAATAAGCTCTCCGTCAGAAAATGCCCCACTTTTTCTGCCGAATTTCAAATTGTAATCTTTTAACACAGCGACATGTGTACCACAAATCAAGCACACATCTGTACCTTTAATTTCTGTAAAGAAGTACTTGTCGGTCTGTGCCTTGTTAAAAACACAACATTCATTTTCAACTTTTTTATTCTTAGCGTGAGTTGACACCTTCAGGGTAACCTGGCTAGCACCACTTGTCGCTGTTCACCTTCACTCAAAGCTCGCATCACGCACTAACGTCAATACGGAAGTAGTGAAAAGCTTTTCAAAATAAAAGGAGCACAGTTGTACTGCACGCACAACAAAGATATTTTTTATAATTTATCTATGTTTTAATTTATGATTGACCTCACGCAGGCCGGACAGGTACGCACAAAGGGCCGGATGTGGCCCGCGGGCCGTAATATGCCCAGGTCTGAGTTAGTACCTCTCTGCAACACAAGTCCCAAATGAAGACAAAATCTATGAGGTTCTCTTCTGAGAAGTAGTCTCTGTTCAATGATCTTACCAAACACATCAGACCACTTCCTGAAGACACTTTAGAGCATACAGTTTGCAAAACCTTCTGATAACACCGGATCAGCAGTGATACGCTTTTAAGTATCTGTCAGGTTTCTTTAGTAAGTTTTAACATCACTTAGGCTTTAAATCTTTTTTTTAGTCAACATAATTATCAATTGAGTAAATATCAATGTGTGAACATGAATAATTTATGTGGATGTAGAGACTGCAGCTCCAGTAGTGCTCTCTGCTTATAGCTTTCATGCACAGAGCTGTACTTATACACATCCCTAAGTAAAAATACAAGATGGTAAATTCCACACATCTTTCAAAGGATCTTAAACACTCAATACACACATCTATGTGTAAACACAGTAGATAAAATGGAGCTCAGGTTGGTATTTAGTACTAAGGCATATTTTTAGCTTTCATTACTTAAGCAAGTGGCCCTAATGTGGATGTAAGACCTAAGGAAATGTAATTTGAGGGAACTAACACCATTTCTATTGTAATTTTATCCCTCTTTTCACTTGGGCCCACATTTTGATATATCTCTGCTTTTAGCTGCTGTACTTCTCTGCGTATGCATTAGTCGAAAGTTATTTTGCCAAGTCGGTCCACCGTGTTTTCATCATTGCATTTTGTTCTGTTGAATCAATGATTGATGTTATTTGAAGAGAGAGAAACAAGAACAGAGGATGAAACGAGTTGGTTTGTTATCATGGCGCTGATATAATCTTATTGAACGTTCCTCTTGGTGTGTTTTCTTTGTATGTGTGTATAATATGAGTTTGTAACTGAACTAGCGAAAAGTGCATGTTTTGTCCAAAGTGAGAGGAAACGCACTTTAGTATCTGTTCTCATTCTTACAAATGGATATTATCATCAGTTCTTAACATCTCTACTTACTCACACGCGGTGTTTATAGTTGCAAATACTGCTGCATATCAGAAGTGCACATTACACATTGTCACCTATGATGTTAAGTTTGTTACAAAACAATGGGAAAATTGCCATTTTTGGTGAAATTTATCATGTTGATGATGAAGTTAATTTAACATCAGAACTCATTTTGTTGTGATTTCATGCAGTCTGGAGGTTTATTCGCTTTACTAACTATCCACAGCTACGAACTAAGAACAGGATAAAGGATGTAGTCTTTGTGTGAGGTTCGTCTAGACTTTGTAGATTTTATAGCCTTTAATTTGGTGCCAGACTTAAAAATATGTGCCCATATATTATGTATGTCCTTAAATAGCTTTTGTTTGAAGGTAAAAGGCTTTTTTTTCTCCATTGTGTATTTGCAGGCTGCAGGAGAAGCTGCAAAAGCAATGAAAACTGTGATTTTCAAGCCAAGAAAAAGCTCTAAAGTGAAAATGTTTAAGAATGATTTAAGAATATATAAATACCTCAACCAGCGAACAAACAAAAACTCCCAATGTGCTGTCATGCTGAATGTGAATGGCTTTTAACAGCAGCTTTTGAGTGCTAATGTAAGCTGCTGCTCAACGCATAAATCATTAAATTATGCATGTAACATTGAGTTTTCTCGAACACGTGAAAAATAACTTTTTATGATTTCTCTAGAGTGTGAAAGAAGTGCAGTTCATAAATAAAGAGGGAAGCAGTAAAGACCCCAGGTGTGAGGATAGCCTAAACCAGCCTGTCATTGCTTCTGGCTGAGCAAACACCACCATGTGGAGAGATTGAAAGTGTTGTCTTCTCTCTTTCACTTAGTGCATGTCTCCCTGTTGGTCCTCGGGGTCCTTCCAAACAGTCTTTCTTCCAGTAAAACTCTGTGTCGTCCTGTCTGTTGTACCTGCTGCTCCATAAAACAACATTCCCTCACTGCAGCCATTAGCTTTCATATTACCTCATATAAACTCAGTGCCCTCTCTGCTTACACAGTCATATATATATATATATATTATAGTGGTTTAGCTTGTGTGTGTGCCAAATTAACATATCATCTCAAACTTGCATGCTCTAAAAAAAAAAAAAACTGGTATGAATGAATTATGCAAACATATGTTTGCAACTTATTTGACACATAAAAATGGATAAATGATGAGTGTTACAATTGACATTTGTACGTTGATAGTGGCAAAAGTCATTTGTTGGACATTTAACCAAGAGACTGTGGTTTGAGTCCTGTGTGAGACTGATTTTCATTCGATATTTGAATTGAATGAGATTTAAGCAATAAAGATTTTGCTTGTTTGGTTTAGTGCTCTGTTAGATTAAGGAAAAGATCATTTTTAGGGTTAAATTTTAACCTTTTACATGATGACACCTGCAAAGATTTTACTAGCCATTATTTTTTAGATGTGCTGTAGTTTTATTAGCTTGCTGTTTATCTATCTTAAAGGTCCCATATTATGCAAAATTAACTTTCTAAAGGTTTCCTAAAAGTCACGTGTTTTTTCATAGCCTGTGTATGAGGCCCGGAAATGAGAAAATTCTGTCACCTCTCTCACTTGATTGCTCCACTTTTTAGTAAATGTGTGCTCAAACGGGTGAGTCTGAGATCTTTCCCTTTGTGACATCACGAAGGGACATAACTACTACCCCTGGTAGTGGATCCTGCCATTGACCCGTCCCCCCGGCTAGCTGAGCCTGCCGTTTGAAATCACTGAGTGGGTGCCATCGAAAGCCGGATCCTCCGAGGGGTGGACAGAACATTTAAAGGTTCAGACACAGAAACAGCCCGTTCTCAGTAGAGCTCACTGGAACTAACTCACTGCTTTTGGAACGGCTGAAATTAAGGACCAAGACTGAATTTGAAAACAATGTTGTTGGACCTCTGATGAAATTGTTGAAAAAAATGTATAATATGGGACCTTTAACCTCATCTAGATCGTCTAGAGATGCAGGTTGGAAATTCAATGCATAATGATGGAAATGATAACTATTTATAGTTGAAATTTAGTAGGCTGGTAAAGTTCAAAGGATTTACACAAACATTAACAATGATGATCAACAATTGCAGCACCAGATCATTTCTTGATGGTTCAGATGGTTTTTGTTTTTTTTTGTTATTTTTGCCTTAAAAAACAAAAGAACTTAATATTTTACAAAAATTGGCTTTAATGTTTTTACTATTACTTGTGGTAGCTAGGTAATAAAAGCAACAGTAGTAATAATTACCATAATAAGAGTAAATGACACTTTAAACATGTGTTCATACACAGCTCATTAAAAACTATGACTTTTTGAGTTAGTCTGAAAACTTTACTTTGTGATATTTTCTGTAAGGATTCATCCGTAGCTCTGTGTCCTAATTATAGCGATATCCTCTGGAGTAAACGAGAGTCTGACTTATTAGGCAGCTTTTGATTAATATTGCTGTTGCTGCTGCAGTTGGCAAGACTGTAATGACAAGCATGGATGATTCCTGTTGTAGTTTTTTCTTGCTTGTTTCCCTAATTGAACTAAGATGCAACAAAAAAAGAAAAAAGGAAGGGCCATATGGTGCCAAATCACTGTCCAGCTCATATCTTGTACCTGCAAGATGGGTATTTTACACATTACATGATCAAGTGAATAATACTAGATAAAGAACCACAGCAATTGCTCCACTGAGAAGTCTAACTAAGATGTTTGCAGCCATAAAGTTGAAGAGTTTGAGAGAATTTATTGCAACTTATCTTGATTTAGTTTGTTTTTAACCTATTCAGTGTAATGGTTAGATTATTATTATTATTATTTTATTTTTTTTTTGTCATTGCCCTCAGTTCATTCAAGGTTTTGGGAAATTTACATTTTGATATGTCGTAATGATCACTTGCGAAATAAATTGCCAGTAATTAATCAAAATAATAAGTTGCTATACTTTACACTTTAATCTGATTAATACCTCTAGCAACAAAGAGCTCTATGATATGATTGCAAATTATTCTACAAATCACTTAACCCTAACATCTGACCAAAAGTTCTGGTCTTTTTGTATATTTTGGTTGTTTGAAGTACAAAACCTCATCCCACGTGAACTCCACATTTTTTAATAAAAAAATACACTGAAATAATATATATTTATGAGTCTTATGATCCCTCGTTTTGTTCAAAGCCTTTCAATGCTTAATGATGGCTTTGAATTTTCCAAACAATGTTTTTTTCAAGGCATTCAGTTTATAGGGTTGTGTGTCTGATGCTTGCGTGCATTCAGGATTTGTGTCTCCACACAGCTGGAGACATGCGGGTGGCCTTTAATGGTGACGGGCACACGAAAAAAAATTCCTGGGAGAAAAGAGGCAAAGGAGATTAAAGCAGAAGAAGATCAAGAAAGACGTCAACAGAGGGACAGTGATTCTTAGATGGATTTAAGTACGTGTGTGTGTGTGTGTGTCTGCTGACACATGCAAATACTCAAATGCAAGAAGTATGAAAGTATGGCCTTCAAAAAATGTCACATGTCAGCTTAAATTAATCTTTAAAAGGGTATTCTGTTTAAGTTCTACTTAAAAATAACTTCTGAGACAAAGACTCTGCATTTGGTTATAGTTTTATATACACAGATTATAAAAGTGATCCCATCAGCTGCATGGACAAATACTTGTAAAATATTTTTTAGATTTGAAGATGTCATCATAATTTTCTCTTACATAATAGCTTTAGCACATCTTCAAGGACAACTGATGAAACATGGATGAGATACAAAGATAAATATTTATCCTTCTTAGATTTTCAGGTTAATCATTTCTCATGTTGTAGAGTCACCAGTAACAATTTCAGTGTTGTGGTTTATGGAGTTTTGCTATGGTTTTATTTCTGTTCCTTAGTGCCTGTTGTCTTTGAATCTACGGTTTTGGTCTTATTTTGCTGTTACGCCCTTGTAAGTTCTGTCCTTACTTCCTGTTCAGTGCACACGTGGTCTTACTTTGCTAATGTCGCCACCTGCTCCTAATTTAACTAGTTCTCCCACCTCAGTGTATAAATGCTCATTTGTTTTGTTTTTTATTTTATGCCAGATCATCATCATTGCTTAGTCCCTTTTTCCTTGTTTTTCCCTCTTTTTTTCTTTTATTTTGGTTTGTGTTTTTCTGGTTACCTGCTGTAGCAGTGGTTTTCTTTTTCTTTTCTTTGACGACTAATAAACCTGCCTGGTCACCATCTTGAGTCCTGTCCCCACTCCACACCCTGACATTCATAATAATCAGTTTTTTACTTAAAGTGTGCTGAACTGTCATCTCTGCTTTGTGAAGCACTGTTGCCTTTTCTCTACATTTCTACGCCTCACATGGAAATATTGTACTATTTCCTCCCTGTCAGGTGACTTCCTTGGGTGTGTACAGGGGACATCTATAGGTTATCCTTTGTCTGATGTAGGTAGTTTGCAGTTAAAACTTTACTTTGAGGAGTCTTTTTTTTTTTTTTTTTACTAAATATCCCAGGCAGCAGTCATCCATATGTCGTCATAGAAAACGACAGTTAAGCAGTTGCGCAAAGTTTACCGAGGTTGTAATGGGCTTTTTTTTTTTACAGATGTTGTGTACATGGAGCAGAAACTTACTGACGAGGTGTTACGACCCTCTCTTGTCGGGGTCGATAACAAAACACCGCGGACGGAAAAGATGATATACAATACTAATTTATTAAAGAAATACATTTACAATTATCAATTACAAACACAAACGCCTCCTAGTTAGAACGTAACTTAAATTATCTACAAACCAAAGATACAAAAATGACTCCTAATGAGTGAATCAAAATCTCGTAACCTAAAACTCAAATTCACTATTCAAAAGAGTGTCTTTCTACTCAATCAAACACAATCGTATAAACTAACCAACAGGGAATCTAAAGGCTTACAAACCACCAGGGTCAACTACAACCAGTGTCCACAATCCCAAATTGGCTAACTGTGCCCTTAAGAACACGGCTGCCCCGAATGATTGCATTTCCTCCTTTTTAAAGACCCAGAGTCCCTCAGATTGGTCCTTTCCAAGGAAACGTGGGAGTTGTAGTCCAATCACATTACATTACTTACACTGCATAAATTGCACTTCTTGTATTGCCAGTACTGAGCCAATAATTAATATATTTTACAGTGTTATTTCTGGCTGATCTGTCCTGGCATCATTATGAGGGCATGCACAGTAATCCTCTCTGCACCATTTCATGTCTGTCCTGCCAACAACGCCAAACCATGCACTGCTCTCAGAGCATCATGGTCTTGGAGTCTTCATGTGTTTGGCTGCGGCTGCTTCAGGATACATATTCCTTTGGGACTCATGTCCGCAATATGTGTGTATGTGTGTTTGCACTGGTAGCATATGTGCCAACTAGCACATAAGTGTGCCAGCTGGACAGTGGCGGTGAGACCTGTAGCTCCACTGCCAGAATCCCTCACTCACATGCTCATACCCACACTTACATGCTCACACAGTAACATGCTGGCACACTATTTTCTGCCAGTCGTGCAGATTTGATATCATGCAATAGGACAGTATGAGTAATGCCAAAAACAGCATATGGGGAAATACACAAAACTTTGCCTGTTTGTGTCCTTGGTCTGTCCCTAGATTACTTAGAATAGGTTAATCCCAGATTAATTGCTTTGTTAATTAATTGTTTTTTAATGCAATTTCACAACAGTTTATTAAATAAAAGTAAAAATGGGATTATTAATTGAGGAAATATGATTCTTGATGTGGCTCATTCCTCATTAAGTAATGGCTTTTGCAGCTGTATTGGTCATGCAAACGTTTTTCATGAAACAATTTATTGATGCTTATTTGTATCTGCTACAACTTCACAGCTGAACTTAAAACTGCCATTCTCATAACTGCATGCTGGGTTATTTTTATTTGTTTGAGGTATCCTAAATCAACTGGAAGAAAAGAGTCTTTTGACGTAAATTCAATCTTTTTTACCTATTTAAATAATCATTTTAATTGCTGAATTCCTCAAATTGCTACAATCGTGTCAACACAAACACCTAGTGACTATGAAAAGTGACACAGCTAGTTTCTTGAAAGAAGAATTGAAAACTTTAAATAAATAAATACCAATTAATATATATAAAGTGCATCTTTACAGAAATCCCTTATGTATCTAACACGCTGCATGGAGTTTGTGTTCTTTTTTCCAGTAACCACAGTTTTTCTCATTAAATATATAATAAGTCAAAATACAAAGCAGAATGTGATGAATTGGTAGGAAGCTGTTCAACATTGGGAATTTATATTATGTCTTTTTGGTATTCAAGTCAGTGTTAACTCTTCCATTATATTCAGTGGGGGCCTCGCTCCCCAAACAACACTAATCAAAAGTTGATCATTATTTTGATGTAATAAAACACACTGGTTTGTGCAGAATTTGTCATTTTTAATAAGGATACAAGTCAGTAGCAGGACTGCAGTGTAGCTAAAACAAAAAAAAAGATAACTTACATTTGGCTGATATGTTGTCATGGCATTTAGCTAATGACTATCTGTAAGTCCCCTTCACTTTTTATGTCTGCTGTTTACTTCCCGTTTTCTACTCCTTCTGTTTTTTGTTTTTTGTTTTTATTATTTGTCATCCAACTACCATCCTTCAATATCTGACATGATACATCTTGTATTGTTTGTCCTCCCTTACTTGTATACATTGTTATCTCAGTCTCTTTTTTCCACGCCTTCCCATTGTTATTGTTGTGCTGCATATATCCACCATCTGTTTCATGCAACCAGCCTCTTCTTTTTCAAGGCTAAAACGCAACAGAGAGCATACTGTGTGCTTGGATTTTAGCCATTAATACTTTTCTGCCTCGCTCGTTTGGATAATGATCTGCAACACTGCTGCTGAGTAGAAGCACTCCAATAGATGCTGGTAAAACTCTAATTTCTCTGTGTAAGAAACAGAATCATCAAATTCTGAAATATGTCATGTTTTCATACTGTAATTGTCTTGATCAGCCTTGTTAAAAATGTACATTCATTAGTAAAAGTTCTTGTTAAAACTTGTTTGTGTGCACACACATTGTTTGTCTTACATTACACCAGAAAGCATTTCCTGATGATTAGAGGTACTATAGTTACTCAACCAGTTCATGAATGCAAATATGTCTGAATGTGGGAACAAAGCAGACCTAAAGGAGGCCATCTGCGACAGAGCTGTAGTCTTTGGGGTGACATTGAATTTAATTTCAGTTTATTTTTATTGAGAAAAATAGCTTTCAGTTCATTTTAGAGGTGCATAAGATTAAATCTTCTCTATACTGTCAACTTCAATGAACGAGCAGACATGTAATTAAACTTGATTATCACTGAGCTCTCATTTTGCTTTGTCAATAACACTTGGTGTGTTATTCCACATTACGTCTCTCGTCTTATGTATTTATCACGGGTTCACACTTGCTACATAATGTATAACTGATAATGTCTTTTAAGTTTGACAAATATAATAGAAATTCCAACTTCTGACTGAATAACTGCACCTGATATTCCAACATCATTTTAATTTAAGAGGTTTAGGCTGACCTCTATTACAGAGAAGCTGAATTCCACTTTTCTGTTGTATTTATCATTTAGATGCACTGGGACTTAGATGCTATTTAATAAATAATTTGAATATGTGATATTAACATAAAAAACAAATAAACTTTTTAATGTCTGCCCCTCTTATAAAGATAACATTAAATGTAATAATGCAAGTTTACATTCTCAAGGAGCAACAAATGCCTTATTATTTACAATATTCAGAAATCACTCGAAAGAAATTGTTAAAATATTCTGCAACAATGCAATATCTATAGAATGAAAGCATGCAAACGGGACACTGATAACGCTCTTAACAAATATTGCAGATAAATATTTTTAACTTCTGCCTTCAAGTCACTCGTGTTTTAACAATTCTAAAAACTGCCCATCCATTTTTTTTCAGTACTGAACATCTTTGTTAACAGGATTGTATTAGATGTGTTGTTTTTGCCCCGGTTTTTAAACGAAGTCCATACTCATTTGCTTTAACAACCTCTACTCTATAATTAAAAAGAGCCCACAGCAGACTTATTTTTTCCAACTGTCTCTGGTTAGACTTGTGCATTCATAAACATAAAACACCCAATAAACTAAATGTAATTATCGATTCATTTGGCATATGGTCGGGTTATTTACATGTGAGGCATAATGTGAGCCCTGCCCACAGTAAAACTCAGTCATAGAGGACAGACAAGAGGACATAGGCAAGGGAAACAGAAATATCCGAAAACTGGCCTCAGCTAAGTTTTGACAGGTAGCCAGGACACGAGGGCAACCATGTGGGCTCACAGTTACGCATTCAGTCAACTTTAACTTCATCAATTAATCTAACGTTTAAGTTTTGGACTTTGAAGCAAAATTAAAGCAGTAAAATCATGAAAACTTTATGCAGAAAGGTTGGAGCCATGACTTTTACTGCCATGAGATGACTACACTGTGCTGCATCCACGTCTCCAAGGGAATACCCTGCATGTTTCAGGTGGAAATGGTCCAGCATAGCTTGCTGTGGAAAGTCAAGAACAGTTTTTCAAACAGCAGCGAAGCATCATGCAATCAAAAGATTTATCTTTCTGATGTTGTGATTGATTGCTGCTACAACTTCAAAGATCAAGCCAACCCACCATCAAGCATTACAGCGTGGCTTCCTTGTGAATTTGGCCTTAATGGTGGTTAAAACACTGCTGTTAATTCTGTGTCATGTTGGCAAATAAATTGGTGGGAAGTTTATAAAAAAAACATTATGAAAGTTTTTTTTTTTTTAAAGAAACTTTGGCACTTGCAGTTTGATAGGCAGCATATTTTTTAATCTAAAAACTGACCACTTTGACACAGTGTTTTCTTATTTGCCATCTGGTTTTTATTTTACAGCAACACAGTAGGCAATGCAGAGCTATCAGTTTGGGAGTATTGCAGCCCTTTTTGCAACCTTTTGTGCTTGCAGTCAGTGAGCATTGAACATGCTGCTGTTTACCTGTTTATCTCGTGCACACACTGAATGTTGTGCATTAATGCATACCAGGACACAGATGACTAAGTGTTCTTACATGTCAAGGAGATTCTTTGATACCAGTAATCCCCTGATCCATCAGGCACAGAGGCACTCATACACAACCAGGATTGCACACAGCCTTTATCACTGATTTCCTCAATCCTCACTAATGATTCCAGGAAGGAGGAGAAAAAGAAAGGAGGAGGAGGACATGACCAAAAAAGACAATAAGAGATGATGAGAAAGTCAAAAACATTTTTTTTATTTTTCCCTTCAATTCTTTCCTTTTCTCATTATCTTCCCTTCCATCAAAATAATTTTTGGTTCAAAACTGAAATATTAGGAATGGTGGTTCAGACTCTGAGAGGAGGTGGAGAAAGTGGACAGGCTGATGAGATTCAGAAGGGAGAGAGTCTGTTGTTACAGTGTGCAATGGGATGCAGGGAGAGAGGAACATTTGTCTTCCTTTTTTGCACCTGTTACTCTACCTCCTCTTATTATTTCTGTCCATTTACTTTGCTCCCTGCACTTTCTGAACCCAAAGAATAAAATCAAATACAAACTCAAAACTTCTCTAAAATAAAAATCTGACCCTGGCGCCGCCTCAGTTGTCACTTGAGTAACATGAAGGCTCAGAAACTGTTAGAACAGGACTGCTGATTACCAGCCAGCCTGTTGTGTAGTTTTTGCATGGTCAGATGGCCTGTCCAGTCACTCTGTAATGACACAGCAATGTGAAAAAAAAAACTTAAAGAAAGATGAACATAACATCTTTTATGTAACTGATTCTCAAATGGATCAAAGTAGGTGTTTATTGCTTGAGAATCACAGCATCTTTAATGTGGTGGTGAGAAATTTTACATTTGATTTCATTCTTCTTTTAATGCGTGCTGCAGCTAGATGCAAGACATAGTATTAAATAACATACTGCATTTTTCTTGACCAAAAACTATGATAAAACAGTAAGATTTACCTTTGGAAACCTAGTAAAATGATTAAATTTTTACATTGAGCCCATCAGAAGGATTCCCTCATAAATCTAACTTTAGTGTTGATCCGATTCAGTCCATGTAGAAATATCACTGATAGGTCTTGCAGTGGCAGCATGATGCTTTAACAATATGACTTTACAGTTTACAACTTCAGCCTTTTACTTATTACAGATAACACACACATTAAGACAGCCCAATGATGTAGCACTGTATATGGAACCCGAGCTGAATTAACCTGAATGTGAGGAGTATTATGGTTTTTCAGCAGATGGATCTGTTAAAAACAGTTACCAGTACTACGATCGATCATTGATCTTTCAGCTTTGATTTATGAGTTATGTGGTGAGGAGAGAAGAATAAATCAACAACATGAGACAGGATGAAAGAAAGAGAGAGAGAAAAAAAATTAAGCAACAGTAGGTGATCGGATGCCAAGTCACACAAAGAACCAAAAAATAAATAAATAAAAAACAAAACACCTGAGTGCACCCATTTCTATCCTGTTTTTTCTTTTTTTTCTTTTACTGAGCCTGACCCAGGCTGAATCAGGATCTCACAAAGGCCCACTGGCTGTTTGTGTGTGCATGTGTGAGGGATTTTTCAAGTGGTTACAGCCTCAGGTGTGCTCACACAGTACATGTACAGCTAACCTCATAACTCATTATTCTGCCATTATTTTGGCATAAAGGGAAATGTGGTACATTTTTGTGTATCTTTGTATAACTGTGTGTATTTGCAGACAAAGCAGTGACGTATCCCCCAAAGTGCAGCGGATGTTTAAGATAAAGTGTTCAAGCAGTGTCATTATAATGTATTACTGCAATATTACCACATAGATATGCATGAGATTTTACGTGTGTGTGGGGGGGAGCTTATGTGTGTTGGACAATTAAACTGCTATCCACATAAAAACTCATTAAAACTCTAATTTAACATTTTGTCTCTCTACAATCATTAGCTCAAACCCCTATTCTTCCTTTATTCTTCTTCTCAAAACACACACAGTGTCTACTTGTCTCTCTTTTACAGCGCACACACACATACACACTTCTAGTATAATTTTATATTCTCTGAATGCGTCAGACCGACTCAGTCTTGCACGCTTTTGTTTAAAGGTTCCCTTTAGCTGTCACAGTATATTTTTATTCATGCTTTGCATTGTGTTATGTGCTTCAGTTAAACAACTAATAACTTATTTTTTCTCTTTTTTTTACTTTTGCCCCTTTGTGCTTAAACAATTTGGATTAAATGAACATTTGACTTGTTGCTTTGCAAGTTTATGGATTCTGCTTCTTGATGTTGTTTTGTGCTTTTCTTCTTCTTTTTGCTCAACTTTGTATAGAGGCTAATTCTTTTCATTATTTATACTAAAGTGATTTCCACATCTCTCGGCTAAAACTCTTTTATACACTATGGAGAGTATATACACTATGGTTGGATTTTAAATATTCAGTTAGTTGCCATCTGTATTGCTGTGTAAAAAACAAACAAAAAAAAACACATCTAAAATGCACATTTTTGTGCTTGATTTATTTGTATTTTCTGCTATGCTGAGTTACAAAATCACTGTTACAAGAAAAATAAATAAATAAATAAAACTCAACTCATAATTAGAACAGAGATAAGGGAAAACAAAAGGAAAGACATGAAGATGGAGAGGATGAAGAGTGACAGGCAGAAATGGTCAGAGGAGATAGAGGACAATTTGCATGTCAGTAACATGTGACCTTGTTGTAATTGATCACACTCCTCACCTGCACGTGAATAGTGGAGGAGACCTTTCACCACTTCATATTATCTTCTCCGGGTGCCTCATCTCTCCACTCTACTCAACAGTAAAATACAGTAAATGTTTAATAATCAAATGTATAGAGGGCAACACAAACTAGTGAATGCCAAAAGTAAATTTGTATTGAACTTCTATGGTACCTTTTAAAATGCTCTCCATGTTGGATAAAGAGTTTTTGTATCAAAATATGAGGCAAATGCTGATTTTTACTTTTATACTAATAAATTAAGTGTGAGTAAATATATTCTTGAGTAATATCAGAAAACCTCTACAGCACATATTTTTCAATAAATATAATGTCAATTTTTAAAATTCACATTCCAAGAGTTACAGTATGTAATGTGGAAGCAAACACTGAGTGGACACAAGATAAAATGCCTAAAATGTCTTCGCATGGAAGCTGAAGTATGTGCCCTCCTTTCCAGTACCCTCTCAGAAGGCTTTCAGCCTATTAAACAAATACAGTCACATGTCATCATTCACAAAGTCATGGCCAGAAGGTTCTCCTCTCCACATCCTCATACGTTCTGCTGGCTGTTATCATCAGTTGTAATATTCACTGTCTGCCCCTGGGTGTGAACCCAAAGCACGACCATTTAGTTGTCTTAACAATTCCCTTTGACTTCATCCCACCCATTGCAGTCCACTTCAGAGGCAACTGTTGGATAATCCTTTATTGAAACCCTTGAATGAAAGTTAAACAACTGTCCCACATAAGAGACAGCAGCTCAATGCTGGATTCAGACTCGAGACCCTAACTTAAATGCCAGCTCCTGTCCCCGTTAAATAAAGCATACTGCATTATTTAACTTTTAGGTTATCACTACCAACTGAACTTTTAACAAGAATCGTGTTTTCTGGTATCATTAAATTTAAAAAATCAATTAAACTCATTGAATAATAATTGCAGAATGAGGTACAAACACTTCATATTAACTTCAAATATACACCATCCCTCTGCACTGATGGATATTTAAGAACAGGTCAGAAATGTATGTCTTTTTTCTGTGTCTGGAAACTAGCTCTTGGTGCTCCAACATGTTTTGCACTGTTCTGGCTGTTGGTACACTTTGATGTTTTTTGGCAGCTTTTATGGTTGCTGTATGTGAGTTTGGCTCATAAATAACTGGGCCCATTTTCATCATAATGCAAAACATGTCACCAACTGCAACAGAATGACTAATTTATTTATCCGTATTGTTTTTAGACAACAATGGAGCTTTATGTCACAGGCATTATTAATCTTTGGAAGCACAAACAGTGCTTTTTAATGGGCTGAATTCATTGCAGTGATTTTGTTTTTGTTTTTTATACAAAACATCACCCATCTTGTCCTTTAAAATTACTTAAAGAATATTTGCTTTTTGTCTAACAATGAAAAAAAAAAGAAGAAGATTCTTGATAATAAGGCAACTCCAATAACTTCCTGTGTAGTTTTAACTCTTTAATGCCCTATGTATCATATTTGATACAGTTTTGGAGACCTTTTGCATCACTTTATGGTAAAAACTTTGCTCAAAACCCTGTTGTACACAATCTGATTCTTGTCTTCTGCCCACTGGTGGATATCTTTTCCACTACAATCATTTTGATCACTTGATAATAAGTACAATAAAAAGAAGTTGGCCTTTTTCACATTGGAGTCTATGGGGATTTTCTCTGTTTTGGAGCCAGACCCTAGGGGATGAGGAGTGAACTGCAATTCTTTGCACTTCGCATAGGCTTCACATTTCAGGTTGTCAGTTGCTTGTGCCCCAATAAAGAGGAACATATGAGGACACACCCCCATTTGTTAAAACTGAGGCCTTGGGGTTACAAGTACAAGTTACAAGTATTCCTACTCCACTCTCTATCAAATGCTTTCTCAGCATCAAGAGAGAAAGTGACGACAGGTTCAGGGCTATTCCACACCTGCCAGATCAAATTTAATAGCCTCCGCATATTATCTGCAGAAGACCTTTCTTTAATAAACCTAACTTGATCTGGATGAGGGGGATGTTTTTATCATCCAGGTCAGAGATTTAAAGCATCCCTCCCCTTTTAAATTAATCTTAATACAGAAACCTGAACACAAAATATACACACAAATAATCATGTATCGTATTTGATCTGTCAGAAGTAAAAGGAGTGATGGAAAAATATATGCTGTGGCTTTATTTCCAATCAGCTTAATTACCTTTCATGTTGTGTTTTTATTTAGTGACTTCAAAGTCTTTATTTTCTCAAGCAATATATGCTTTTCAAAGCCTTTACATGTTATTAAATGCTGCATTATTCACAGTGTATCCCTCGAAACCATTATTTGTATACACATTGCTTTGATACATGTATGGTGTTGCTTTGAAGCTAAAAGCTCTCTGTGCATCCCTTGTGTCCTCTCTTGCTTTTTTTCCTTCCCCCATTTACTTTCTTCCCACTCTTTTCTCTGTTCCTCTCTGTTTCTCACTGACTCTTTCTCCTTTTTTTGGTTCTTTTCTTTCTCAGTGGGACGTTTGTTGATCGAGTTCAGTTCCCAGATGACAATGGAAAGAGTGCAAAAAGAAAACCCCAATGTCACAGAGGGAGGCCGATACACCCCACCCGATTGTCGACCAAGATGGAAGGTCTGTGTTTGCATCTCTGTCTGTACATCTTACATACATAATACACTTTAACACAAACCCATTTTTACCAGTACACAAAGATGAGACATCTTGATCAATAACAAGTTTTTCAGAGTAACTTTAAGCTGAGTAAAAACTGACTCAGTTTTAAGTTATATTAATATTATAAGACAATAAGGAAAAACCAAAGTGGTCAAGTAGTGTTTTATTAAGTTAAAGCAAAGAAAAAGTTGATTAAGTTTTTAAAATATTTATGAAACAGTAACATATATGGCTAATGTTACTGAATATTAGAAAATCATTTGTAAATAGAAAGAAAAAATATTTCGTAATTATAAAATAATTAGTAAATATTTGGAAAATTAACAGTTTTCAGTCTTTTGTTAAATCAGATTTAGCTTTTTTATCAATCACGGGTCATAATTTGAATCCCTTAAAGTTTTTACAACACAATAATAAAAATTATACTCTTTTTTTAAATTAATTTAAAAGATAAAAATAGATGGTTGTAGTTTCTTCCTGCAAATCATTCACTGCTAAACTTCCTGTTTACCAGTGAATGTTTAACTACCAGCCTTGGCAATAAACACCACACAGCTCTTCTAGTTCCAGTAGAGTCCCGTGTCTGCTTCACCACTGTTGGATAAAGTGAAGAGAGCTAAGCCTGAAGCTAGCTGCAGCTTTACCCAGGACGAAATCACCTCTCTGCCACCTTTAAACCTCGGTGTGGAGGCAGAAAATTTACCAGCAGCTGTTTCTGTCATAGTTTTCACCAATAGTGGATGCAGCGCGGTTACTAATCCGTCAGAATTTATGCTTCCGGAGCAAAATAACCAGAAGAAGAAAATAACTGGCTTTGTTGTTGCTAAATGCCCCTGTGGGCAAGGTGTTTAGCTCACGTAGCGTAGCAGCTACCCCATAAATGCAGCCAACCCGGGTTCAATCCCACCATGTTCCTGACCCACCTTCTCATCTACCCGCTGTACAATAAAGACTACTAGAGCCTACAAAATGTTAGATAATATAACAGCGTGAGAAAACATTTGTCTATGAAACACACACAAAATACAAATATCTCAGACACATTTTGCAATTTCCATTTGAAGATAAAGTTTGTTTGTTTTTTTTTATTTCATCATGATGATCATTATTGTCATGACAAATTTGTTTTGAAAGGAAAGACCAGTCGACACCTGAAAAG
>JBAMHW010000008.1:20324089-20336015 GCA_037177495.1 Rhadinocentrus ornatus
TTATTATTATTATTATTATTATTATTATTATTATTATTATTATTATTATTATTATTATTATTATTATTATTAATTTATTTTATTTTTTTATTATTTTTAACAGTTTATTAACAACCTAAATTGTTGGTGGTTTTCTTTTAATTGAATGATTAACAAACTGATTAACAGTTTCTGTATTTTTATGTCATGCATGAAAATGTAGACAGTACATTGTAAAAATCACTGGCCTTCTTCAGCTCAAAAAGTGTTAAATAGTAGTTATTTTATGATAAGCATTGTTACAGATATGAGAAATCTTTCTCTTCTCAGCTACAATTATAGTCTGACAAGAACCAGTCATGAACCAGATCTGTCATCTAATGTTAAGTCTGAAGTTTTATGAAAGTATAATGTGAGAACTGCACCCATTGTCAGGTTGTTTTAATTTTTTAATACAAAACAAAACAAAACAAAAAAACTCCATTACTCCATGCTGAAACTCAGCAAGTTGGTGCATAAACTTTTAAAAGCCACCCTCCTTCTCTCGTCTTTATAACTTGTTCGACTTGCTCTTAAAAGTCAAACAGAACATCGTCTGCTGAGTAAAACTCTCTCTTTTCATAAAACTCAGTTCAGCAGAGGATTTTAAATGATATGAAAGTGTGTGTTAGTTTTCATGCTGCGTTAAGCAAGAATTCCTCATCTTCTACATTATGGGTAATGAGATCTCCTTTCTGCCCTTTCACATCCCTGTGGGCTTTGCACAACACCTTAATCACTCCTCCTGTGAAACAGAACCTGGGTTCTGCCTGCCCCGCTGTGCTGCAGTGCTGCTTCATGTGGCCATGGTACAGTGTCATATCTTACAACTCTCTCTTTCACTTACACACATACAAACGTAAACACAAATAACTGCTGAAACACTCAGTTTATATAAATCAAGGTTGAAGACCCATCTGTTTTCACCTGCATTTTAATAGTTTTTACTAGGAGTCCGGATCTGCCGCTGTTTTTTTTATGCTGAAATCTTAACTTATTTTTTTATCTGAGCTTTTTTCTTTTCTTTCTGTTTTTATGTAATCAATTTTATCTTTTTTAATCTTTGTTTTTCCAATGCACTAATATTTTTTTCTGCACCCTGCTTGGCCTCTTTTTCCTGCAACTTGTATCTTACTAAGAAAATCATCTTTAGTTTCAAGCACTGTATGTCACTGGCAGGTCTACATACTGTGCAGCTTAAGTATGACTAAAAACTTGTAGGTTTACATTAAGTTGAATCTAAACTATTTGCAGTTAGAAAGTCCAATAAAATAAAAATCATTAAAATTTTATTTATATTAAGAATATGTTTATTGTACAGCAGCACCTATAAAACTACACTGGCTTGACGTGAGGTAAATGAAAGTAGAAACTGTGTAAAAAAGAAAAGAAAAGAAACAGAGTAGGAAGCACACTTCTGTCAACAATCCAAAAACCTGCCTGTCCTGATTGGGATAAATAAAATGAATGAATGAAAAAAAACAGCAACAAAAAAAAACACCACATCCATTTTATTACAGTTGGAAACTTCAAAAGCATTTTAAAATATAAAGGATTTGAGATGTAATTAAAAAGACAATAGTCTTTCGTAAAAAGGTTCAGTTAGACCGGAAAAGTTATTTAAAACCAAAGAGATGGGTTACAGCCAGTAAGAGCAATAAGAAAAGGAAAGAAAATTTAAAGGAGAAAGGAGGAAGAATGATAATCAAAGATTAAGAAAGAAAGATGGAAAGTGGGAGAGAAGATGGGAAGGAACGGAGGTCTAAGGCAGAAAAAGTGAGTAAGAAATTACAAAGAAAGACAGAAAGATTGGAATTTAACACAACCTTTTACTCCAGTTTCCATTTCCATTTTGTAACAAACTAAACACAGCACATTCTGCACACCCCAAATGCTGACAGAAATCTCCATCTTCTTTCTCAAACTGTACCTTGTGTTGAGCTGTCAGTTGTCTTTTAAAGATCATAAGAACGTGAATCAATCCCACCACCTTAAGGCCCATTTATGCTCTACGCAAAAGAAGGATAAAAAGCATTTCGACCGTCTTCTGCGTCATTTATGTGCATAATTTGGTCTGTTTCTGGGCCTCTAGCGGATCTGTACCCTGACGAAACAAATGAAGTAGTAAACGGAATAAGCTGGAAAACGCAGTGTTGAGAAGTATAGCTGATATGTGACCTGCGAAATGGACAAAGAAGAAGAATAAACAGTCACAATGTATTTAATGGCTGCACAGACCACCGCCGTCTCCTGCACTACCTCTTTTCATGTCTCTTTCTGAAAATGTACGTTATCATGATCTCCTCCACCGATTCCATGTTTGCTATATCTGAAGCTGATGTCAGAACTTGGAGGTGAACCCTGAACTGGCTTCTGGTGGATGTATTGACTTACCTATTTACAAATGTAAGGGGAGCATAAATGGGCCTTGAGGGCTCCTTTATGGTCAACATTAGATATGCATATACATACAGACAGAGCATTCTTTCCTCTGGATTCATTTAGTGCATATTTCAGTACATTTTCAGAGAGTTTGCAGATGCATACCCAAACACAGCAAACAAAGCAGTAGCATCGAAAATCGTAGGGGCAGTGTTGCACAGTAAAGGTCATTTGCTACCAGTAAAAGGAACAAAGAAATCACAATTTATTAAATGGCCACCCAGAACTCCACCATCTACTTTACCACTTTTTATGTCTCTTTGTGAGAATGTCTATGATCATGATCTCCTTCACAATGTTTGCTATCGAACCCGATGGTGGAACTCTAAAGTGAATGCTGGACTCTTCCCTGTCCTTTGGTGGATCTATTGCCTAACCATGCCAACATAAGGTAAACATCAGGAGTATATGGGCAACAGCAGCGTTTAAAATGGACGTACCTATATACATACATAAAGGCTAATTTGGACTCCCCTGAAATTAAATTTATTAAAGTATAGTACTTATAAGTGTGTGTAAAGTGTATTAGAAAGAAAGAAAGAGTCATCTGACCTGCAATTGAAAGACTATTTATTGAACAAGCACTCTGCCCCACACTCCTGTTGCAGATCTGCCAACAAAATGATATAATATCACGTTACAAGGTAGATCATTTTTTTCTCAGCAGCGTCTGAAGCTCTGTCACCTCCACTTCAAACAGACATTGATTCACTGCCTGGCTTCAATTATTTGTAAAACCATAAGCATTTGCTCCTCTCTGCAACTTAGAAGTTCAGAGTGCAAACCGTTTGAAGTGTAAATTATTACTTTTCATGTTTTTTTAAGCCTATTTGATCTTGTTAAGATACAGAACAGCTCTTGGTGTAAGCGCGCTTGTGATGATGAGGTTAATTTCTTCCTTCTAAAGACCTCCACTGAGTTAAACATCACAAATGTATGCGTATCAATGACAGAGGATAGTCCAACCGTGAAACTGTTGTCAATAAGGACTCACTGAACTGGTTGTTTTTTAGAGTTATTAATTTACTCAAACCTTCCTCTAAAGAGATCATTCCAGATGCTCAACCTCTCGACTTACCAGACGAGCTAACGGTAAGTCAGATAAAAGGAGAGTGAAGAAGGTGGGTGTTAAAAAAGGATGGACGGGACAGCAGACTTAGAGTAGCCAAATCAAAGAGACAGAGGTGGGATTTTGATGAGAAGAGGTCTTGATGTATCTGACACGATTTGCGATTAAATCTTTACACCAGCCGACACTTTCCAAGAGGACGGTGAAGAGCACTTTTCTATCGTGCTCGCTCGAGTGTTAAATGAGTGAAAGTCGGGAACCTTTTAACACAGAGCTACTGGAGGTGGCATTTCTGTAAGTGTGTGTTTGTGTGTGTGTGGTTGGTTAAGTGTTGATAAATTTCTGCCCCTCTAGTCTCATCATAGCTAACAGATAATGACTTTCATGTCCTTACATTGTAAACAGGCTTTCAGTAAAAAGTAGGGCCCCTTGGAGATCTAAAAATACATGTGCTGCTGGTGCACCTGGTTGTAAAACACGCATGCACTCAAGAATACCAGTCCCTCCCACACAGATCATGCCTAAGAAGCTTGCCAAGTATTGAAGGCTGCCTAAGTGGGTTGATATTGACAAAGGTTGTAAAGATAACAGCTACAAAAATAAAATACATACAGTAAATTAACGTGAATCTGCACATCCAGATGTATTAATTTATGTAACGTTCATGGTGTTGGGGGTAATAATGTTTTCATCCTTGAGCCGAGTGACTAATGAACCATTAAAAGGTCAATGAATCCATCAGGTGATCATCTTAGAAAGGCCACGGCAGGACCGACCCTGCGTGCCTGGCATGATGACGTCAACCAGATTCACTGTCACTGAAGCCTTGAAGCTTTTTTTTTTGTTGCAATTGTAAGGAAAGCCTCCATGCTTGATGAGGCTTCACTTGCCCATCACAACTTTTTATTCAATTGTGAAGTATATCACACAACTAATGATCAATAGCACTTTAAACTAGGATTGATAACACTAGGGTTTCATTTCTAGTAGCTTTTTTTTTTTTTTCAGAATATCACCCTTCATTTGTAAATTCCAACATTTGAAAGATCCAGAAAAAGCTGCTGGGTCACAGAGCTTCTTAGAATAGTAATTTCAGTTGTTTACTACCTTAATGTAGTGGCCAAATAATACTGTAAGCTCTGTATAATGATAATCCATACAGACTCATAGCAGCAAATGATCAGATGCTGTCGGAACTGTCATTGCTTCAGTTTCAAACATGGTTTTTTTCTGCTTGTGCCCAACTGGCCACTTTTCAGCAGCTATCATCTCACTCTGCAAAGTGGCACTGCTACCAGTGAGGTACACTGAGTAGGCGTTGCAGTGGGATCATGCGGAAAGCGATATAGCAACCTTGCTGTTCTGCCCTGCTGCTCTGTGTCCTCTCTGTCTGCCGAAGACCAGGGCCAATGTTTGTTTGTTGGCCATCGGGATCATTGTGTCAACTGGAGAAAAGCCCAGAAAGAAGCAAAGAGAAAAAGTAGAACAAAGAACATAGAAATAAATAAATAAAACAGGTGAGGAAAAGAGTAGGTGAATAGTATAAGTATCACAGGTGATGGAGTAAGAACCATCTGTTATTTGTATTTTTCACATAAAATTGGATTTATTAACTACAACATTCTACTAAACAGTGTCTTTACTGATTCATTTCTCTACTTCTGTAAATAAAAAAATGAAAGAAACCCACATCCATTACTTTGTTCCAGTACACAGCAGATTTTACCTGAATTCGTCTGCAGTACAGATTTCTCCTTATCTGCTGCTGCACCCTGCCTGTTTTGTTTTGTATCCGGTAGCTGCTTTGTTGTGCCCCCCCCGAAAAAAACACAAAAACACACGCACACACACACACCCTAAAATGTAGGGATATCTTTTGGCATACATTCTTCTGTCATCAGTTATACTACTACTGAATACTTGAAAAGAGAAACCAAACAGTGGCTCTTATAAGGCCTCTATTTTTGGATTCTGTAATACAGCAACTATTTTTATTCTTTTAAAATCGTTGGGAGCCACTGATTTAATCACACATTATAATTTTTTTTAATTAGTGAAAACTTCAATTAAAACCACATGTGAAAAAATACTGAAAATGTATTATTGAAAATATATCATTCTTACAAATAGAAATGTTGGTTTAAATGAAAGTTAAATAATTGTTATTGTTCTTAAGAACAACACTTTTTATCCATCACTCAAGAACTGGTTGGATATGAATTATTTGAACTTCCAAAGCACCCGTTCACACTTACACAATTTGTTTTTATTCATGTTTTCAGGTCAGTTCCTGTTATTGTCTAGCTCTGAGTGGATACCAACATATCAACATGGATTAAACCATGTTTGTGTGTATTGGTTTGAGCTTTATGGTAAAGGTCAGTTTTAGGGCAACCAGGCTGTGCATGTGGGCTGGAATGACCAAACAGGATGAGGAAGCTGCTTTGCGTGTGTATGTACATTTGGTGGAGAGAGACAGACATCAGAGCTGTGTTTGATATAATGGTGACCTTTGTTGTTTGCTTTCATCAATATTAAACATTTTCCTTTTTTTTATATATTTTTTTTTCCTTTGATATTTGTAATATTTATAGCAGTTTTTTCATACTATATTTCCTATAACACATTGAAAATGTGCCATAGACATGTAATAAGTAGAAGAAGTACTTGTATTTATGTGCCTATGCATTTTTCTTTATTTTAACACTGCTAGTTTATATTATGCAAGTCATTTTTATCTTGTAAAACATAAATATGTTTATATTTGCAGACAACTTCATGGGAAATCTATGCAAAAACTTGTAAACACCTATAAAATATAAAGTATTAATTAAAGAATTTTATCTTTGTTTTTTATGTTTGTTGATAATCCTTCAATTCGACAAGATGCCTTTTTATTACCCACAGCTAAATTTGATCATATCATCATCCAATACCTTAAAAATTACTATCAACCAAGCAGCAAAATTGTTCTCAAATGCTCAAAAACTGCAGTTTCTTGAACGACCACGTGGCATGATGCTTCTTTAATTATCTTCTGCACATTACAATAGCTGGATATTAAGGCTCATTCCCATACCAGGCAAATTCACATGCTGTCACAGTACATACAATAAAATCTACTTGGATTATAGTGATATCGCTGTTGAATACTCTACACATCCATCCTATGAGCAAAGGCTGTACAAGCCATCGAATCTCTTATTTTCTCCTGGTGTAATCACCTCTATTATTCTTGTAAAAATAAGACAAAGCGATTTAATTATCACATTCATTATTTTCTCATGTACTTTGAAGAGGTGCAGGTCTGGCCAGGAAAATTTAGATATAACCTTCTTAGAGTAAAGAAAATGTTGCTCATATGTAAGCATTTCTTTATTCAGTCTCATTTTCAGTCTCTTTCTATTTCTCAATGAATATTTTCGATGCATGGTTGACATCCTCTGTAACCCGACACTGCAAAGTTGATAAGAGAAAAGGAGAATAAGGGAGTTTGTGTGCAGTTGACATACGAATAGGATATTGATCTGTTGAAGAACAACTCTTTTCCTTCTCCCTCCCCTACCATGTCCCACTGCAGCTCCTTGTTCCAGTGCTGGTTAAAGTGCTGTTACTGTTTTGTAGAGAAACTCTGTTGTTAGAAAATGTTCTCTCAAGCCTTGTACCCTCAAACCCATTAAGTCCCAGGTGCAAAGTTGCCTGTTCTATGATAAATTATGAATTTAGCTGAAAACTTCCCAATCTCCTCTCCAAAATGTGGAATGTCAGGATATATTTAACCTGTAGATTGTAGTGATTTATGGTAAATTATCAAGTGTGAATTCAATTAAAAATTAAAAATAAAAAAATGTGAAAGACCATTAAAATTATCTTAATTTTTGCTGAAATGCCTGTTATATATTAGTCTCCTTTAATTTCCACATCAGTTTGTATTTTGTGACAAGTTATTAGAAGAGAACGCTTAATTGCTTGCCCAAATAATTATCTGTCAATCATCTGTCAGGCCTTCAGAGAACTGGATGGATTTACTGAAGACAGAAACTCCGTTTCTGATAGCATTTAGCTGCTTGTGTCACCATCATGAAACCACAAATGAGAAAAGTCTGGACTGAGACTACTTTGCGCAATGAGATGCCAGTACCAAATATTGCTCCTGGTTTTAAAAAAGTAGGGAGCAATGGAGTTTGATTAGTGATAGATAAGCAAGTGCCCTTTCAGCTTAATCAGACACCAAATTCACCACTTTGCTTTCAACCATTTTTATAATTTTCTCTGTGGGATACTCTTAGAAGAGCATTGCTGTAGTCAAACCATGAAACAACAAAGCTATTGAGCTCCATTTCTGTTGGCATTTGCAGCCTTTAGGTCATCATTGGTCATTATTTTTTAAGTCTTTCCTCCTTTGAAGGGTATCAAGCTTGGTCTTATAAGTACATTAAGATATAATGCTGCAGGCTAATAACACACACAACTGCCTCCTAAAACTAAAAGGTTACCAATGATTACAAAGTCATTACAAAAAAGGCGAGGACCTCACATTAGCTCCTGTTTTGTTGACTCCTCGTAGCTTGGTAGCTATTGATCTCTGTGCCAAGGCTTTTGAGTGACCTTTAAGAGACAGTTGAAGACAGTCTTATGCAAACTTGGAAGGTCGAAATAAAAAAAAAAAAAAATACATTTAAATAAAAAGGGGAACATGTAATCCAAAATGTGTGCCTTGATCTCAACCAAACCTAAGACAGACCAGTAGGTGAGTTTCATTATTTCTTTGAATTCTTAGCTGGAATTTAAGTTAATGTAGATACCTAGTATTTTGACCAAAAACAGAGACTTGAGAGTTAAAAAGGTGAATTATTTAAATTAATTGAATCTTTCCTCTTTGGTACGCCACTGGAGGCATTTAAAATCAAAGTTGCAACAGCGTCACATTGGGAATTTCACCAATAAATAATATTTACCACTCTGAAAAGACACTCAGGTTTGTTATACTATAAAAGTAGGAGACCTGTTCCATCAAGACAATAGTAACATTTTAATACAGTTAAAAAAGAACAGAATTAAAAATGTCAGTTGAGGTTTACTCATGAGGAGACAAGGTAGCCGCAACAGGTTGTGAGAGTCAGTAGGTTAGCAGAGAATTACTGCCATATGGAAATGTTGGGTAAACCTTACGAACCGACCAGAAATGACCTGGATACTCAAACAGAAGCTTTACACTTATCCCGTCATTAAAGTGTGTTTCTATTACAAAACGCCCACTTACCCACAGGAGGAAAGTCTTGAACTCATAATAAACAGCGATCAGCCTCCACCAGCAGCAGCAACTGAAACTGAAGGGAAGAGGAGACTCATACCTGCAACACCACAAGCCATGTAACAGGGTGTGTACTCAGGTCAACAGTGACAACAACTGCCACCAGTTGATAAGACACAGGGTCCTTCTACAATACCCTTTATTAAAAGCTCAGCAAGGTTCAACATGGTTGAAAGAAAGAGGCAACCTAAACAATAGAAATTTTAATGAACTCTATTTCCGACAAATCACATCTTCAATCTTATTGTAAATTGTTTAAAAAGCAGTTGATTTTTTTTTTTTCAAGAAAGCTTTATGTTGATGGTTATTATTTATTGTTTGAAGTTATTGTGTTGTTTTACCCGCGACCCGTAATGGAATAAGCGGTACAGATAATGATGATGATGTGTTGTTTTATTGCACCCATTTTATGTACAACACATTTTTTGTCTGTAACAATTTGCTGCATAGACTTTAGCAAAACATCACAACTGGGCATTAAGACCTGCAGTGTTGATGTAGTCTCAGCAACGCCACAGCACCTTGTCCCAAATGATGTAGCAAGCTTATCTTAAAACATATATCTTAAAAAATATTCTACACAAGGCAATAAAGCAACAGATTCAGTTACAACATGAAAAAATGTTTGAACTGATACTTGTGCATATTTTTCTCTTTATCCTAACTATTGTCCTCACATTTCCATGTTGATTGTCTATTGTTTACTCTCAGCTGGATTGCATATGTAGACTTTTTTTCTTCTCATGGTCTTTTTAGGGACCAATTTATAACTAATCACTCTTAAAAAAAACCTTAGGTAACAATTATGCATGATGTAATGGTCACATTAACTCTTATGTCAACACAGTGCCAGACCCAGTTATACTCATGCATGAAGTGCAAGAGTATCAATGATCTGCACTACCTGTTGAAACAACACTTAGAGGCACTTGCTGCCAAGGGTGGTAGCATTCATTTTTGCCTGTGCTACTATGTATTAGGGCGACAGTGACCAAATCTAAACTTTTTACTCTGTTTGTGTGAGAATGGTTTAAAGAGTCAATTTTCTTTAATAACATATTGTTTAGATTTTTTAGTCTCCCAAACTCTGAAATTATCCTCCACACACACCTTCTTTGCCCGCCTACACTCAGAGCTATGCATCGTTGTGACATTTGGACACCAGCACTTCAGTACTTACACATAAACGTCAGCCAAACTTGACAACGCTGCTATTCAGAGAGCCGAGCACTGAATCCTTCTGACCACCTTGACAAGTTCTTGTTAAAACGACCTGGAAATGTCACTCTCATTCAACCCCATTTATTTCTTTGCTGTTTCACCATCTGCCCTCACCTCAGTCTGACACTGAAGCTGGAGCTCGGCTTCATTTCCCCGCTGCACACTGACTTGGCAGAAAAGGACAAATACATGTTTTGTTTTTTTTCGTTCTTCCTTACATAGACTTTTGGGCAAGATTAATAAAGCACCCACAGCACTTATGGAGAGTGGATAGATGTTACTTTGCTTTTTCAGTTTTAGTTTATTTTGTTCTCATCTTCAATCTAATGACAATTAGCTGTTGTTTTAGAAAAATCCTTCTACCACTAATTATTATTGCATCATTTCTTTTAGAACCTGTAATGTTTTTAATTGCGTTTGACTGGATTACAAAAAAAATTTATCCTGTTCAACCTAGCAGCACTTTGTGCTGATTTTGCATGTTTTCGTCTGGGTTTCCAAAGACACAAATGTATTTAATTAGATTAATTACCTGTAATTCAGAATTTTTTTTTTTTTTTTTTTAGAATCACCTGATTATTGCGTATCATAAATACACGTCTGGTATTTGTCACAAACCTAACAAAATAAGCCAAAAAAGTATGCAAGTTAAGGTGACCTTGCCTTTTTGAAAACTTGAAAACACTGCTTTGTTCTCTAAATGCATCAACCATTATTAGACAGGTTTTTTTAAATTTACAGTCCCAATAATTTTTATCCTTTTTTGGAAGATAGATAAAGGCAATTTAAACAAAATAACATAAATATTGCAGTAGTAAAGAGAATAAACTGGCCAACTCATTGTTTTGCTGGATGATGTTTGCCTTGTTAAACCCATCTTTATTTCCGAAATGCAGGCCATCCCTGCAAAGGATTTAAGTCATGTTATTGTCAAAGAGAAACATAAGCAGCAATCCAATTCCTGTCCCCATATAGCAAATCAATATTTATGGGGAATGTGACAACAGTGGATATGATCCACATGTACTTCTCAGGTATATTAGGCAACGTCAGTTAAGATAAAAATGAATAGAGAAAAATAAAGACATCTTTTCAATAAATAATAAATTTTTTTTTTATTTTTAAGAACTGAAGTGTCCTTATACATGTCTTCATAAATATTAATATCTCTATTTACTATGTCTGTCTATTTTTTCTCTTGCCATTTGGCTGCAATTAATCAATTTAACCAATTACTTGCTAAGCAAAATCAGCCTTTACTAAAGAATAATTATAATATTAAATGTATTATTAGATCATTTTTTAAAAACTTAATCTAAAAAGCACAAACAGGAAATGAAGGGAATAATACTGTCAAAATCAGCTGTCAAGAAAATTGCTTGGAATGCCTCCTATGCTATGTGGTTTCCTCCTAAGGGCTGAGTAGAGTGGTGACAATATGTGACAGATCCTACAACTTTCCCCTTTTTGTTATTAGAGGGACACTTTGGTTTCTCCCTTCTTCAGCAGTTTGACTGTTTTTTAGAATGTATATGATTGTTTGTGTGTGCGTAAAATATTCCAGTTCCATCATGTGGTGCTTTAGTATACTAGTTAATGCTTACAAACCTTTTAAATGTCATGTATGGCGGAGGTGGTGGTGAGGACCCAAATGCAGGCAGCTCAGGCAGGAGACAAAATGGTGCGCGACAAGGTTTATTTTTAAATAACTCAGGACAGGGATGAACCAAACACACATGCGCATACATACACACAGGCATACATAAGGATACACAATGCACACAAAAGGATCTGACAACCAAAACTGAAACCAAGGGACATATATACACACAGGGAAACTAATTGGGAACAGGTGAAGTCAA
>JBAMHW010000008.1:20340735-20353090 GCA_037177495.1 Rhadinocentrus ornatus
GAAGTGTAGCCGCTGCTGAGCCTTCTTGATGATGGCGGTGACGTTCTCTGACCAGGAAATGGTGGCCGAGATGGTGAGTAGGATCCTGAACTTGTGAGACCACCCGGAACGTCGGCATTCCTTTAATCCAGGTTTCCACTAAACTGATGCCGAAACCAGCTCAGTGTCCTTAAAACACTTTAAATAAAAGCAGACGAACTTCGCAGGTTTTGTGCTTGTTGGGTCGCGTGTTTACATCCATTCCTTTTCGGGGTTTGGAGACTTTAAATAAACATTTTCACCAGGAATTAAATGAGAACTTCAACGTATCAAGCTGAAAAGCCTAAAACACCTCCTCCCTGATTCCAGGGACGTCCAGAAGCAGCACACTCCTTCCAGCCTGCGTTTGTCCATCTTCCATGTTTACAGCTGTTTGTTTCATGGAAATGAAGCTGGGAGTCAACGTTTGGTCCACGTTCATGAGATGTCTGCATGTGATGATGATGATTTGTGACCTGCAGCAGAAGTGAGATCTCCGACAACCAGGGGCGGTCCTGGTTCATCTACATCCTGGGCAAAAGCCCTGCCTCAGCGCCCCCTCATCCTCCCCACCCACTACCTTCCTCATACCCTGCACACTGGTCCTGTCCAACGCATCACCTGATGCATCCTGATCCCAGCGATATGCAAGAGCCTCACATTTACTAAAGTTCAGGTATACATGTGCAGGTTTTTCTCACTCACCCACAAACACGCATGTGCATAAAACCACCTGAAGAGTCCTGGAGGAGGAGGAGGAGGAGGCTGGGAACCCAGCAAGTCTTCATCCAAACCATCCGCTATCACATGTAGATGCTCTTCATCCTGGTTGGTGGCAGAAGGCGCTCCAACATATTTTAGTTTAGGCCTGAATGGTCTGTCTTACTGATCATCCGTTGAAGACGGCGCCGAGGATGGCTGCTACGTCTCAAGCTCTCTCCACTAACGTTATTTATTCCTTATTTAATCTTATTATTCGTTCTTTTCTTAGTTATGCAACCGGCTAAAGTGAACCCTATCAGACAGTATGACAGAGATAAAATACTACACATCAGAAAAGTGGTGGAAAAAACTTTTTTATCGCCACCAGCTTACAACGGGGAATCTCCATGGCGACGCCTACCTGTTGTACTTGAGCGGCGGAGGAAAAGAGGGTCACGAGCTGGAGTCCTGGTCCAGCTGAGGAAAGGGGGAATCGGCCTCCTCTACCGAGTATTCTTCTGGCAAACGTTCAGTCATTGGACAACAAGCTGGATGAACTTCGGAGCCGGATGGCGTTTCAACAGGAAATTAACATCTGTAACAGAAACTTGGCTCGACCCCTCGATCCCGGACTACACCATTGTTCCCGAGGGACTCTCCGTTTATCGGCTGGACCGGAATATACATTCAGGAAATTGCAAGGGAGGGGGTGTCTGTTCCATGGTGAACAACAAGTGGTGCTCAGATGTGGGAATTAGTTTTACGGGCTGGACTCCAGACCTGGAGAACCTCATGATCAGATGCCGGCCTTGTTATCCTCCGCGTGAGTTCACGTCGGTTGTCATGACAGCAGCGTTTGTTCCACCATGATACCAGCGAGGCCACGGAAGAACTGTTTGAAGTTATGGACAGGGCAGAGACTTCATGGCTGGAGGCTGCGTTTATTGTAGTCGGGGATTTTAACCGCCAACCTGAGGAAAGTCCTGCCGAGAGACCACCAACACCTCAGCTGTTCTAAGCGTGGCAAGAACACACTCCATCATGTTTACACCTCTTACGCAAACACGTATAAGGCCCTCCCTCGCTCTCCTTCTGGGAAATCTGATCACGTCTCAGTTCTGTTGCCTTCCTAGAGACAGACGTGTCATGGACCAGTGTCACGGACCATTCAGCAGTGGTCCGTCCAATCAGACTCGGCTCTGTGCGACTGCTTCAGCACGACGGAGTGAGGTGTGTTTAAAGATACTGACATGAACACATACACGGTTACGTTACACAACATTGGTTACGTCGGGAAATGCATAGCTGACGTCGTACCGAGGATTACTGTGCGGACACTTCCAGACCAGAAACCCTGGGTTAACGGTGAAGTCCGTGCTAAACTTAAAGCACGGACAGACGTCTTTAACTCAGGTGACTCGGAGGATACAGGAAGTCCAGGCACGCGCTCCAGAGAGCTATCTGTAGTGCAAAGAGACAGTACGGGGACAAAGTAGAGTCTTCTTACAAGGGCTCCAACACCAGGAACATGTGGGCCGGATTAAAAACTCTTACTGACTACAAAAAGAAGACCTACAGTACTGAGGTGATGTCTGCATTTCTGCCTGAAGATCTGAACATCTGTTTTGGCGCTTTGAGAGCACCTACAGATGCAGAGGTACAAAAGGTTCAGGAGGACCACTGCCCACCTGTGGTATCCAGGGCAGACGTGGGCAGAACTTTAAAAAGGATAAACACACATAAGGCTACTGGACCTGATGGCATCCCCGGCAGAGCTCTCAAGGTGTGTGCAGATCAGCTGACAGATGTCTTTTCAGACATTTTCAATATGTCACTGCTCCAGTCTGTAGTCCCCACATGCTTCAAGAACACCATCATTGTCCCAGTCCCCAAGAGAACCAAAATCCTTTGCCTGAATGACTACCGCCCAGTACCACTCACTTCCACCATCATGAAGTGCTTTGAGCGGTTAGTCAAATCATTCATCACTTCCTCCATCCCAGACTCATTGGACCCACTTCAGTTTGCCTAAAGGCCCAATAGGTCAACTGAAGATGCCATCGCCTTTCTCTTGTGGTAAAACTGTTAAAACCTTTACACAAACACTATTGTTTCTGGAGTTTATTTGTCTTTTTTGTTCATTTTTTTCTCCATAGAGAAAAATATTGCAAACTATATTCATATTGTAGCAATTAAAATAAAAGTATTATGCCTCTGAATAAGTAATACATAAACTTTTACAACTTCTAGTGTTGTGTTTTCAATTGAATGCAAACAGCTCATGGAAGTTGCTGTATACTTGTGTTTCATGAAGGAATGGCTGAAGTCAATTGTTATGTATCCTGTCACTTTCCATATTGTGTGTAGTGCATATAGGTCCTCACTTCCTTTTCTTCAATCCAGTCTTTCATTGGAGGAGGAAATGGAGCCCAACGTTTTAGCCATTTCCAATGTGCTGCTCCAGCAGTCTGAATTACTCAAAGAAATGGGATATTTCCAAAGAAGTCTTTCTAGCACAAACAGTCCTCTGTGTGTTTGTTGAGATGAAGCCCATTACCGTGCTCTGGTTAAGGAATTCATCACAGTTTGTGCCACAAACACAAGCACAATATGCTTACTCTCACAACCTGGAAAGGCCACAGCTCAGCGGTGTTAGACTCACATATGGAGGTGCGACAGAGCTAATTGGGATTAAGTCAGGGCAAGCACCTTGACCATTTCATTCACCCTATAGCTCATAAAGCCAGATAGAAATGTAGGGAAGAACACATTCACACACATAAAGAGCCTAAGCTGAGTGCAAATTTGTGAAATATTTGAGCAACTTGCAGTAGCTTGAGAAAGTTTTTCTGACTGTAAGGAAGCAAGTTTCCAACCCTGGCTGCTGTGTTTTGGTTGCTGCATATCTGCCATTTGTCTGTGATTTTCCTGTTTCACTGTTTATATACATTTCTTTCTGCAAACTCTCTCCCTGTTCCCTGTCCTTCTTCCCCTCATCTTTACCCACCACCTGACATCTCCCTGAGAGACTGTGGTGGCCGGTGATGACTCATGGGAATGTGTGTGTGTGTGTGTGTGTGTGTGTGTGTGTGTGTGTGTCAGAGAAGGTAATGCAAGGAAACGTGGCAATTTTTCCTCATCCTCCCACATGATGGATTATCTCACACAGCCTGAATAACCACCTTACTGTACTATAACAAACTATTTTACGAAGTAAACAAAGACAAATAACAGCGTACTCGAGATATATTTGTAATAAACAACATATGATACCAAGTATTTTTTCCATTGCTTGCCTTAGTTAATTGTGAGCTGCATTTAATGTGTAGACTTATAGCCAAGCAGGTTTCATTCACAGAATCCTAATCACAGTGCTTGTGACATGTTAGCAGAGTTTGAAAGCTTTAATGGAGAAAGAAAGCACAGTACATATCTGTGGATATGATTTGTGATTTTCTAGCTTTTATATGGCATTTGTACAAATTGGCTGTTTTGGAGGCATCTATTGTTTCCGGGTTGGTGCAACTGGAACGCCAACTACCTAGTAATGATGTCACATATTCTCGGCCGCTAGGAGTTCCAAGAAAACTGGAGCGCACCGTAGTTGTAGGTTAGAAATACTCTTTTTGGCAAGACCAGAGAGCAAGGCATTACAACGGACCTACTAGAAATAAAAGCGTGCATTAGCAGACAGAAATGGCCAGGCTCTGGCGAAGTTTTTAAGATCATAAAATTATGTTATACTTACATTTTTAATATGTGGAATAAAATCCAGCTAAGAATAAAAAGAACAACAACATTTCTCTCACACTAGAAACTACAAAATTTTGTAGTTTTGGTAAAATTAACTCTTGTCTTCAGGATCTATATTTAAAACCTCAGTTTTGTCCTGATTAAGCTGTTAGTACAACAGCTGTTTTCCACGAATAAGTCTTCCATTAGGAGCCAGATGAGACCAGATAGACTTGCTGGTTTCCCTGAGACAGAGTAGTTAGTGGGCTGTTTACTGTTTGACTTTTCGCATTTGTAATGAGCCTCTGCTGCTCTGGTGCAACATCCACCGGTCCGCTAAGGTCATCTACTGGACTGTATATGACCACAACATGTATGTGCCAGCAGACTATGGCAAAAAACATGCTGTTCACATTGTAATCCACAAGTCCCTGGCCATGTTCTTAATATGCAGTCTGAAAAGATTGTACAATACTTACAGAAAGGTGCCAAACATTGTTACTCGTGTTTTTGCTGTTAAGATGAGTACTTTAAAGGCAAGCAGAAGGTTAATTTGCTCTTTGAATCTTGATGATGTTGTCTAGACTTATTGCTTTGGCTCTGGGGAGGAAGAATTTATATTGCACACCATTTTCTTGTTTGCATAAAAGAAAGATAGATTGTGCCCAAGGCAACAATTCAAACTGAATTAACACTCATACACATCCATTTTGCAAACACACAAACAAACCTGTAGGGTTGTTCAGCTCACCTTAGCAGCCTGATAAATAGTTAAATTAAGTACATAATTCTTTATCTCACAGCTGACATTGTAAAGGTTACAGGAGTTTTTATCATAGGAAAACTTAAACTAAACAGCAGGGAAAATTGTTAATTTGATTCAGGCTGCTTAATGTTGGTTTTTACCACTCCCTTTTGAAAGATCTTAATTTGTGGTAAATATACACTGCAGAGAGGGCTTCATAAGCTGTGTCAGCCTGCTTAGTGGAATATTGCCATTTTCCTTCACAGTCCTTCATTTTAATTTTTTTAACCCCTCATATAAATGACCTTTAAAGGCAGCGGAATGGAGTGTAGCTTTTGTCGGGGTTTAATTATAAACTGATCCGAGGTCACACATCATATTACTGAGGGCACTTGCATATTATTCAAGGATTTCAGACCAATAATGTCTTGTTGCTAGGCTACTGAAAGCAGACAGAGCACAATAGTGTAAGTGCAAAAGAAGTACAACAATTTATTAAAAAGTGCTTTGAACCCGGCAAATGTTGTAAATATGATACAGAGTGAAATTTGTTGCTTTGGCTTCATACATGTTCACTAATAAAAATCTGTTTATTCAATTTGTAATTAAAAAGAGGTTCTACAGCAAAGAGCATGACCAAATTCTTATTCATTAAATCCAAAACAAATATATTAAATCATATCCAATATGATCTACAGGAGCATGAAGCTGTCACCCAAATAAAAAAATTGGGACCATATCACATTATAATGTGAAAGTTTCATTGTAAAAGCGTAAAACTTATTACGTTGCAATAGGGCTGGATGATATGGACAAAACTTGTATCACGATATATTTCTGGAATATAAGCCTAAGAAAAACTGCCAAAAATGCTCACAACAAATGCTGTAAAACTAAAAATTATTTTGCCAAGTCTATGAAACTCCTCCAGTATAACATTTTAGAAATTAAAACTGTACAATAAATAATGTTCAACTTTTATTTGTATTTAGCAAGGCTAAATTAGCCTTTAAACAAAGAAATTGGAAATCAATATCAAAGGTCAAATAAAACTTTTACCTTTCTCAATAATAATAGCTTTAACTTTAGACTACAACAGGCTTATTATGTTCTTATAGATTTAAACAAAGGTGCTTCAACTAGGCTTAAAAAGTCTCCAATAATACCATAAAAAGTTGCTAGATCTGTTGCTAGTCGCTTAAAAAAAGAAAGAAAAAAAAGTCGATAGAGGGGATGAAAACAAACAGGACATAGTCGCTAAGTTGGCGACTCTGAGCCAAACCACTTCCGTACCACTGAGTTAGTCTTTCCTCTCTCAACTATTTGGTCTGCTTTCACTTTGCTTGTAGAAGCTTGTTCAGTCACATTTGCATTACAGACATGAGCACTCGTTTTGTAGCTAAAACTAGCAGCGTTGGAGCTTAGCCTAGCCTAGCCTTCTACCTCGCGCTGAACACAGCCAACTCCTGCTGGGCTTTTTATTTATTATATTTTTTTTACTGCTGCTGGACTTGGTCGGGGCTCATTGGTCAGGCTCGTGTCTGTAGTGTACGTCATCACTTACGTAGCCAATGTCTCAGTGAATCACTGTAATCTTATACTGTATGTATATCGAAATATCAAAAATTTGTTCAAAACTCATATTACCGTTATTGAATATAAGTATATTACAATTTATATTGATATTGAATTATTGTCCAGCCAGGTGATATGTTTTGTGAAAACGTGGAATATAAGCAGTATTCATATTTAAATTAGGAGACAGAGAAATGTCTAATTTACCAAATAGGATTAAGTTGTACTTCATTCTAGCCTGAGACAAGATGAGATTTGCACCCTTACACCAGATAGGACAGTGTCTTTGTGTCAGTATGGCAACTTATGTCTCCCAGCGGTGCATATAGCCAATAAAATTCTAATTTTAGTTTTCAAAAGACAGCTAGGCCACAGGCATAACCAATCGGTACATGTTAACCAAAAGCAACACACACACCCAGACATACACAACCACTATCTCACTGTGTGCAGGCAAGTGATGTTACCATGTTTCTCATAACTGCCACATTTCTGTGTGTACAGCAATAAATCAAAATAGAAATTTTAATCATTGACAAAAAGAACTGAAATGTGTCTGCCTGATGAGAATAATCTCTATAAAATGTATTTCGCTCCAATATTTTTAGGTTGCAACAACATCTGCATACAGTCTGTACTTTGTGTTTCATATTCAAAAAAACTTATTTTGTTAAAACGTGTTAGGTCCCGATATTTTGTTTAATTTAAGTGACAGCTCTACACTTCCATAATTATTCAAAGAGAGCTAAATTTCTGTTCAGGAAACTGGAAAAAAGAATTTAAATCTGTTCTAATTTTATCTGGAATTTGGTTTTCATTAGAGTTTTGCGTTTACAGCTAATCGGATTATTCATTTTACTTCTTATTTTTATTTTACTTATTTAATATTGTGTTTCGGTAGTAGATCATTCCAACACATTAAGGCATTTCTAAACTCGGTACTTGTTTTGATGACACACAAGAATTAACTATGCACATTTCTGTGGACCAACATTGCCCCGCTGCATCCAGGGGGCTGAGAAACTGCGCGTTACAACCATAGACTGTATATAAAAGATGGACGGAGACTCCGTGACGTCACCCGTAGGTTTTTGAAGAGCTGAATTGAAGCTCATTGGGCGGTTCCCACAATCGTCATCTTTGCAGCTGTCCTGCAAGTTTTGGATGTTTCCTGCTGTAGCACACCTGAATCAGATTAATGGGTCAACATGCCTGGGCAGAATTTGACAATCAGGTGTGTTGGATCAGGGACACATCTAAAAGCCTGCAGGATTGCAGCCATCAAGGATCAAACACCCCTGACTTATATGTTTGGTGAAATCAAATGAAAGGGAATTTACATCAGAATTTACTGCAGTCTTCACAAGTAAAAGTAGAGCCGTTGTTGGATTTCTTTGGCTGTGAAACGATGGAATTTCTTATACATGTTTTTGAACATATTGAGGCATAAGCAGGCAGATGGCTACAAATTAATTCCTCATGGCATTCTGATCACAATCCACTGCTCCAACTCTACTGGGACCAGTGCTCCAATTTCCTACACTGAGTTTAATAACACAAGCTTCCTTAGTGACCACTTACCAGGTGTTATTCTAGCTAAGAAACATTGGGGCATTTGGCCTATGCTTGTAAATTATTACTGCAGTCCCATTTGGTGCATTACATATCAATTTGCCAAGAACAGCGATGCATAGCTGTCCTGTGCTGACATAAAGGAGAAAGTGAAGCTTACAGTATACCTTCCAATCATAGCTCATTGTGACGAACTGTTTGCATACAAAATGCTAATCCTAGCTGGTTATATGTATTGTGTTTCATTTTAGGCTTTCCAGCTGTGTTCAGATAACAAAATAATATTTTGCCCATCTGCCTTTCTTGTCAGTGTCATAAGTAAAATTTGGACCACATTTTCAAAGTCTACTAACCCCAGGGAATAGTGGCATTTATCTTAAAATAATCTTTAATCAAACGGCCTTCAGTATCTTTGAGCAGTGGCTCAGTCCTGTTTGGCTTATCATATAGAGAGGGTATAATGAGGACAGTAGATAGGCTTTAGGAGGCACCTTAGAAAACCACAAAGCACCAGCAGCCATTCTGTTTTTATTACAAAGAGCTGCCTGGGTGGGAATAAGGATAAAGGATGGTTACTAAGAATAACAAAACAAAACTGGGTTTGAAATGCTTAGGGAGCTGATTCTTTCACACCAAATATGGTGTGCTTATGACTGTGCATATTCTTCAGTTAACAGGATTCTCTTTAAAATGTTCATGTAATAAAAGGACATCTGTTGTATGGTGGGATTGTAATGGGATAAAATAACTGTAGAAGAAGAGCTGTCACAGATATGATTAAGACATCCTGCTCTAGGCATTAAGCTTCTATATGGGCTCAGGTGTTTAATTATTAGATATTTTCGTTGGTCAGGTGTTGTGGATTGGCTCTCACGAGGAGCCCCGGCAGGTGCAGATATTAGAAGACTTTGACCCGCACTTTAATATTAGGCAATGAAGAAAGTAACATGTTTGTTGGCGCAATACACTAAATGATTACAGCATCAGAAATAACAGTTTAAAAACATATTATTTCTATAATTCAGGTAATCTATCTTTTGTTGCACTTTTACTGCTGAATTTTAATGTGCCCACTCGTAAATTTTCCACCATATTACAATGTAATACCATCATGGTATTATGTACTATATTTGGTACATATGTTTTTTGTTTGTTCCGCGTGGGCAAAGAACTTAATAAGCTGAAGGAAAAGAACAAACAAACTGAAAAATAACTATAAAATAAAATTTGAAAAACAGCAATGGCACTGGCTTTGCATAAGGACTTTGAACTGCCTCCCTCAAGCCGGAGATATAGAACCACAAGATTTAAAACTAACATTAAAAACTCCTTTGTTCCCAGTGCAATGACATTTTTAAATAGCTTCAGGTGATCTTGTTTCTTAATTATTCTTTTGATTTTATTGAGTGATTGTCTTTTGTGTAGTATTTTTTATTCTTTTTTAGAGTTTCTATTTGCTGTATTTATAATTAGTGAAGGTTTATTTAGGTTAGGTTTTCTTTTTTTTATTACATTTTAGTGGTTTTTATTTTCTTAGTGGTTTATATGGTGATTTTATCAGATTATGTTTGGTGCATGTGAGTGGGTTTTATTGTTTGATGTTGTAATGTTTTGAGGACCTATTTTGGCATCCATTTTGCATCTAACCTCTACTCTGATCTCTTTCCAGCCAGTGAAGGGTAGTTTGATGTTGACTTGTGTGTATATCTATTGGTCTGTCCCTTTCTTTTTTTTTTTTCTAAGTGTGGTTTTTTAGCCCCCCGCATACTACAGAGCAATGATAGCTCCATGAATGTAAATAATAAATGTAACTCTGCCATCAAAATGAGTCTGAAACACATATTTTATTAAGGTTAGAAAGTTACATGGTTCTATTTTAAATTACAAGAATAAAATTAAAATGAAAGTTATGGTAATCTGCATTTTGTCATTTTAAAATAAATAGCAAAATATTGCTGATCATTTTGTAATAGTATAATTTTCCTCAGGGGAAAATAAACTATTCTCATTCATTAAATTTGAGAGCCAGTCATAACCAAGATGGATTTAATTCTATTGCTGGTCTTCCTAACACCGCTGCTGCAATTGAACGCACACATGTATGCATTAAAGCACTCTCCCCGGATCCCCTCAACCACAAGAATATCACTCCATAAATGTCCAAGCCATATACGACTCTCTAATCCATGTACTGAATGTGGTCTGTAATAATTTAAATTACTACAACAGTGGCTTTTTATTATAATGAATAGTTTTATTAGGAGATTGAGGTTACGCCCTGAACTCCTGGTTAATAACAACGCTGGCCAGACCTTAGACTCACCAGGAAGTTTTATTTCAGTAGAAGCATACATTCACTCCATCAGCACACCACATCTTAAAAGGATGCTGCACGTGTCTGAACACTGCGGGTAGCTATTTGCTTTACAAACTATAGAAGGTGTCAGGGTGCGTGGAGGATAAGTCGAAGAGGCAGGAGACATGGAAACTGCAGAGCAAGTCTTATTTAATTAAACAAACGTGCTGCACTTGCAGGAAAGAACAAGAACAAAACAAGAAAAGATATCATGAGAGGCCACTGGAAGTTCCGAAAAAAAAGAGTGACATGAGAAAAGGAAACAAGGATCTGGCAGAGAACAAAAGAAACCAAGAGGTATATTCACACACTAGAGGAGGACTGACCAAATAAAGAGCAGGTGTAGCAATCAGAAAATTAAGGCCAATGTGTAGTAATGAAGAAAAGAGAAAATACACAAGGGGTTGGACTTAATAAAATAAAGCAGGACTAAAAGACACAACAGGGGCCTAAAAAACTACATCAGAAACACCATAAATGGCCTAAACCATGACAGAAGGTATGTGAAGAGAGATTCAGGATTATTCTACATTGTACCACTTAACCTCTAGCCACTAAACCACAAGAATGTGCTAAAGGGAGCAGACTGAAGGCTTGCTTTCTAAGTTTGGGAGTAACTATTCGCCCAATTTCACAACATTAGAATCTCACTGTGTGATCATTTATAAACAAGTCTGTAACTTTAAAAATGAGGACAAACAGGTTTCAGTGCACATATAATTATTTGTTTTTATTAATTTCTTCTGGCATTTTGTTGTTTTGCAAACAGTTCTTTAGTCTCAAGAGCACTTATGGGCATTTTCAGGCGTCGACCTATGCAAATTAGGGACGGCTGGAGAACACGTCTCTGATTCTGACAGAGGATTTTCTTGGAAAACTTCTTAAAAACAACGTAAAAACAAATTTAAGAAGATTTGTAAGAAGATATTGGTGAATGAGGCCCATTGTTGTGTTCCTTGTTGTCACAAGATGTCATTTATAAGTGTTTTCATTAGTATGTAATCTTTTCTTTGGTTATATCTAATAACTTAGTGGAGTGTTGAAAAAAAAAAGATCTTATTGTATTGAGATATAGATGTAGATTCTGAATTGAGACACAAGTGTCAATAATTATGTTGGTTGATAATGTGGTGTTGATGCAACACAAAGGATAAACAAGTGGAGTGAAGCAGTCCAACAGTCTGCAGCATATTCATGATGGCAGACCCTCTTCACACAGCACTTTCACATCTATGAAGTTGACTGAAAATGTTTTGTAAACCACATTACACGTTTGTAACCTGTGAAGAATGAAAAACATCCAGCTGTAGGACCATCAAGAAAGCAAAGACAAAGATTCATCCTAACTTGGAAAGGAAAAAGCGTTGTGCAAACTCAGTCTCAACACTTGTTCGTAAGGATTTTTATTTGTATTCGAACTTCCTGAAACATATGATGCATCCTGTGTTTCTACATAATCTGACGTCCTTATGATGCACACTTTATCACAGGTAAATGGCAGATGGCGTCTTTTAAACCCTTAATGACTAATTTTATACCTCATTTCACATGACAGTAGGATGTCTTTCAATGATGACTCAGATCTTTCTTTCTTTCTTTCTTTCTTTCTTTCTTTCTTTCTTTCTTTCTTTCTTTCTTTCTTTCTTTCTTTCTTT
>JBAMHW010000008.1:20353190-20364196 GCA_037177495.1 Rhadinocentrus ornatus
GAGGCCCAAGAATTAGAAAATTCTGTCTCCTCTCTCACTTGCTTGCTCCACTTTTTAGCAAATGTGTGCTCAAACGGATAAATCTGAGATATTTTCTTTTGTGACATCACAAAGGAAAAACAACGGCTAGATGAGCTTACCCTCTACAATCACAGAGTGGGCGCCAGTGGAAGCCGGATCCTCTGCCATTGATGAGTGAGGACAGGCCCCACTTATGAACATTTAAGGTTCAGACACAGAAACAGCCCATTCTCAGTAGAGCTCATTAGAGCCTCATTTGGAATGGCTGAAATTAAGGACCAATGTTGAATTTGGGGTAATACACTTTGAAAACAATGTTGTTGGACCTCTAAGAGGGCTCTTAGTTACAATCGTGTTCCTAAAAGATACTAACAGTACATCAAGTAATCCATCTTTAACAGATTTCCTATTTGAATTCCTATATATTAGAATAAAATGTGCCATGTAATTTATAACTTAGTGTCTGTGCTGCTCCATTCTGAGCCACTAATAAATAATTAAAACCAGCTGCCCAGCTGATTTTGTTTCACCCATTGAACTACAGCTTGTAACTCAGCATCAAGGACATTGTTTAGTCCATTGAATGTAGATAAAGATGAATATAAAATGCGGATGTCTCTATTAACTTACTACTTGTTACTTTTCCTTTTGGAAAGTATGTGGCAACCTTTCGATCAACTGGCCACATCTCTTCTATTCGTTTTATTAATAAAGATGTTGGAAGTAAATTAACTATGGGCCTCTACAAATACTTAGCTTAAAATTCATACTAAGTAGATACACAGTGATAAATTAAAAAAAAGGGGGATCCTGTAAAGAAATAAAAAAAAATGCATTAAGATGCGTCAACATAAGACTTTTTTTGTGTGTATTTTGAGATACTGGGGCTGGACGATATGGCAAAAACTTGTATCACGATATATTTCTTAATTTTGGTCGATACGATATAATTCCAATATCAATATAAACAAAATAAAAACCTCAGAAAAACTGCCAAAAATGGCGACAACAGATGCTGTAAAACTAAAAATTATTTTGCCAAGTCTATGAAACTCCTCCAGTAAAACGATTTTTAAATAAAAACTGCACAATAAATTCATTTTCACCTTTTATTTGTATTTAGCAAGGCTAAATTAGTCTTTAAACAGAGAAATTTGAAATCACCATCAAAGGTCAAATAAAACTTTTACCATTCTCAATAATAATACCTTTAACTTTAAACTACAACTTAGGCATGTTATGTTATCCTTATAGAGAATAGAAAAAAAGAGTGAGCAACAATTGGTGCTTCATCTTCTGACTCAGCGTATTCTATGAGTGGAAATACTTCAAATGCACTATTGCCTAATCAGCAAAAAATAATAAAATAAAACTAAATTCTTTAGTCAATATTTTTTTTGTTTAATTTTATTAGGTGTAATTTGTTTTTTAATTAAGAGTCTGAAACATGTCAACACTTTAAACTTTTTAAATACTTTGTCCACACTCTTCAATAATAGACATTAATATCTGAAGGTAAGCCAACGAGGGATCAGCCAGCAGCAGTTTTGTATGTTTCTTTTTAAGCCTGGTGATGAAACAGAGCTGATCTCCTGCTCTGAATGCAGTTGAGAGCTGCGTCAGGACCAAGTCTCGTATGAGTGCTTTTGGACGGGAGGGGAGAGTTGGGTGGACGGCATCAGTCCCCTATTTTGTTGGCTTTCTCTTTGCTTGTAAAAACTTGTTCTGTCACCTTTGCATTACAGAAATGAGCACTCTTTTGTAGCTAAAATTAGTAACGTTGCAGCTTAGCCTCGCCTAGCCTTCTACCTCACGCTGTGCACAGCCAACTGCTGCTGGGCTTTTTTTTTCTTTTTTCTTTTTTCCTGCTGCTTGGTCAGGCTCCGTGTCTGTGGTGTACGTCATCACTTACGCAGCCAATGTGTTGCAACTCTTTCTGTTGAATGCCAGTCAGTGAAATGCTGTAATCTTATACTGTATGTATATCGAAATATCGGAAACTTGTTCAAAACTCATATTACGGTTATTTAATAAAAGTATATTGCGATATATATTGATATTGAATTATTGTCCAGCCCTATGAGACACATGCTACATGATCACTTGTAGAACATCACACTTCCCCTAATTCTGTTCTTTGTTCTTTCTCATTCTAATACTTTCCCTTCCCTAAGCAGCTGAGCTTTCCTTTCTTCGCCTTACCCATTACATTTTCTTCCACCACTAAGTGGGTAAACTGGTGCTGACAGCACCAGAGTTCAGACTGCAACCGTGGCACTTGACTGAGCAATCTTCCAGGAGCATTTCAGCAGCCAAACGCTGCTGCAGAAATGCCAGCTCAAACAGTTCCTTCATCTCAGGAGGAATCATACTTACAAGACAAAATACTACAGTAGGTCTTCTCTGCAGCAAATCACAAGGTGGTGTTCCCTTTGGAGGAACAACACATCTGTCTAAGACAGGAGCTGTGAAGTATGTCCAGTCCTGCCTCTGTGAAGTATGGAGCTACTGTGTGAAGTGGTTTATGGTTCAGAGGACATATTTTAGATTAAACACTTCAGTGGGCTGATTATCACTCCATGAGTGAAGGTGATGCTAACATGGCTACCCACCATGCTGGAAATAAGCTAGATGACTTTCCTATGCCTTATTCCTTATACTGGAGGGACACTGTGACACAAAAACATGCACAAGGTAACTTCAAGATAGTCCCTAGAATTGTTTTTTTGTGTGAGGACGAATGTGTTGTTGGGCTCGATGCATTGTTGTCTCAGTAAGTAAATATTGGAGATTCTGGCTTCATGCAGAGAAGGAGAAGAAGACGCTAAAATCAGTAATTCACATGTGGTGTAAAAGGAGACGACTACCACCAAAATGAGCAGCCAGCCAGCAGTTTTATCTCAGTGAGTCAGTTAATGCATGCAACAATAAGCATTTAAATGGTTTCTCATCCTCATGCAATTCAAAAAGTGTCTAATTGTTACAGTGGCATTTATCACTCTGTACATGTAGAGGCGTAGTTAAATTAATCATTTAACCATTTATTAGGACTACTGTCCTTTTCCCATACAGAAGAGGGGAGTTGAGTTATTCACACTGGGTGGGGATATATTGGGTTTCTTCTGGTTAAATTATTACCCTATGTACCAAAACAACTAACAGTTTAAGTGGCAGCAAATCAGTACTATGTTACTGCCATGTTCAATGGTGAACTGAGCAGGATTACATTTTGTAAGTGCCGTATGTATTACTGTTTGTTTTTTTCCCAAAATAATGTGTTGTTATTAAATCTGATAATATATCTCTGTTGTTACTGATGGCATTAATCTGGCTTGGAAAGCTTTGATTTCAGATTATTGTAAATTATTGTATCAGACCAACATGTTTACATGCACAAGTTTTTCAATTGGCATGCTGGAAACCTAATGTTCGGCTTCATTTTATAAACTCATTTAATCCTTTAGCAATTAAGCCAAAAAGCCCCAGTATTGACACAAACAAAACAAATGAACATTTTCTGTTTCACAGGGTTATGTAGGTTTGTCTGTGTTTACCTTTTGAAACCATGGAAACATAATTTTTTAAAAGTAATTTATAGTTTTAGCTAATAATGAGCCACATTACCTTGCCCCACTGTAGCTGTTTTAAAGTGCCTTATAAATAAAGTTGGGTTGGACATTGACAGATATGATAACATATCTAAAAAAATGTGATTAGTGATATTTTTATTTAAACAGAGATAATTAAGATATTTTTTGTTTTGCCTTTTTGTGTTTTTTCTCGGTAGAAGAACTCTCACTGACAAACAGGATCGAGCAAAAACTTCAGCATATTTTACTTCTTTACGTTTGGACACAGTACATAAAAGAAAAAAATATATATATATATAGTTCCACTCACAAGTTTGGACATGGTAGAGTTTACATGTCAATGACTGTTCATAAAATACAAATTTATTCAGCCACAGATTTTCTGCACCACTGTATCCTCTTCAGAGTCACAGGGAGTTGGAGTCCATGCACAACCTTGACAAGCTGCCATTCCATCAAAGGGCCAACACAAAGACAAACAACCATTCATGCTCAACACTCGCACACACAATTAACCTAACATGCAGGTTTGGTTATGCATGTTAGCCATGATACCAGCTAAAAACTCACAAAGGAACCGGAATAATATGCAAACTCCTCACTTAACAGCCACGGATGAGATTTAAAACAATATTTTGTTTGGTGTAGTGACAGTGTTCACCACAACATGGCCATTCTGCCCTGTGTTTATATTTCTTTACTCAATTCTTATTTAAATATCTGATGTTAAAATAAATGAAATGACCAACTGTGTGCAGAATTCTCTAATCACTGTGTCAATTTAACAATTATATTCATTTAAATATATTAAAAGAACTGTAACGTAATATTATTGACTTTATTAATTTTCTTTATAAAATATGTTTGAATAAAACAAATGTAGTTTTAATTTTCTACACAAAAAAAGAGAAATGTACTAGTTTCCAAGTTTCTAGATTTGGTATGTTTATTCATCATGTCAACCTATAAACCATACAGCGCAGGCTTAGAGTTAAAGTTATTAAAAATAATCAAATTCTGGGTCACATATTAGAAAAATGAATCTTAGATGTCTTCAAACCAAACCGTCACACACTCTTGATTAAGGCATGTGTTGCCACAGAAAAAAATAGTCAACTTGAAAATAATCTAACTTAATTGGTTTTGGCCTCTTTAATATCTTTTGACTATTAAATCTCCAAAGTGAAGTTGTCCTCCTCCTGCCTCCATCTACCTTTCTGTGAGAAAACATCTTTAGCCAATCTGCTGTGATCACCCAGGCTAAATGATCCTGGGAACCTCCTGATTGAAGAAACATCCACATGAAGTGTGCATACTACCATCTTCTTTCTTTCTTACCAGCACTTGTTTGATCATGTGCCAATCATCAAAGTTGCTTTACATCACCTGAATCAGTGCTCTACAAATTGGCAGATTGATATGAGCTGATTATGTCAGCTGGATATGAAGAGCCTTATATTTCATTCAGCATGTAAAAGCTGTAAAATCGGTTGTGCTGACTTCTCAGCATGCGTTAAGCTTTAATGGGTGTTATGACTCAAGAGGCCAGATTAAGCACACCTATTAAGTGCACGAGGGTACTTCAAAGCTAACAGGTTTTTTTATACATGTGTAGAAACAAGATGTCAAGAGAATGAAAAGGTTGTGGCACAATCGGTCCATTATATGAATGAGCTTGTAGTTGTGGGAAGCCAATTTAGTAATAAGATGATGATGCATGAATGATGCACCCATAACAATGGAAATTGTAGGTGTGAATTAGTTGAAAGCAAAGATGGCATCATTAGGGACGGTTCTCATTAAAAAGAATCTGTTTGGCTTTGCAAAGCAAATCTGACTTTTCACCGGAGAGAAGAGAGTTGCAGTAGGATAAATCCGTATTTGGACTCTTTTTTGCATAAGTTGTTGCTTCATATTTGTCATCCAACATAAGTTCCAAGAATTAATGTCAGGTGGAAAAAATAAAGAGGCTCAGAGGGGAAACAGTTTAAACAGCTAAATGAATGTCTGTAGTGTTGCCAGCAGCATCTCTCTCCCTCAAACTTCCAGTTTTATTTTCTTTGAAAGTAGTCAGTCCAACCTTGTTATTGTATTGTATTGTTGTAAGTACATGTTCAAGTACTAAACTGACTGTACTGAACCACTGTTGTCACTATGCTTCTGACAGCTAAGCTGGGACTCACTGGATGTTACACTCTGATGTAATGCACATAAGAAATCCACAAAACTCACCAGTATAATCTGATCACACTGCTGAAAGCTATTCACGTATTGTGCAGAGCTTGTCTAATTAGTGTTTGACAGTTTAGCAAGAACTTGAACACATATGTGAAAGAGAAATGCTCGGTGTGCTGTTCAGTCACAGCCGCGGACTGATGCTTGTGATGTGCTTGTGTACAGCAGCAGCACAAAGTAGCACAGAAATCTGTGCTCTGAACTCATGCAATCTCACAGCGCCGCATTACACATTTAATCCATTGCAACACATGTACAAATGACTAAATCAGCAAGTGCAAACTCTTTATTTGTAGTGGTTATTAGGGTAATTAAGTGCAGGTAACAAATGTGTGCAATATTTCTAATTAATAATTCCTTTCTTAGAGTATTATGTTTAGACTGAACAATTTATCTGGTCTTCATGTGTAAAGTAAGGTGATGCTTACTACATTAGGATGTCATAAGATGTGTTTGTTATATCAGCTTTAATACAAAAGCAATTTATAATCCATTAATCAGAGAAAAAATCAGAGGGGATAAGTATGACATGTATCCTTTCTTCTACCAGACAATAAAACAATAAGATTAAAATCATAAAATAAAATTATAAATCTAATCTAAAATTAGATTTCCCTTTAAATGTTTACATTTAATTTTCTATTGTAAACATTACATTTTTTTCTATACTTGGCGGTGAAGTATCTCATCAGTGTAACACCCTGATTTGCCACAAAGACACATTTAGATTTGCCCTGCAATGGACTGGTGACCTGTCCAGGGTGTACCCTGACTTTCACCTGAAACACTGCTGGGATAGGCTCCAGCTCACCCCGCGACCCATAATAGGAATAAGCGGTACAGATAATGACATGACACATTTAGATTTACTTCTGATCAGTTTTTTTTTTATCTTATTGCTCAGGGTCATTAAGAAAAAAGGTTTACTGTTAAAATCAGCTTTAATCTTTGATGTAGCAGTTCAGGCTGTGTTGTCCTTTGTTCATGCTGAAGGAATTCCCTCTTCTTCTTTTTTTACTGCATCCTACACACATGCACACACTTCCTATCATAGACACCCTGATGTGCAGCAAGCTGAATAGCCACATTCTGCTGCTATGTGCCCCATGACGATCTGTCCTCGCAGCCTGAAACCTATAGCTTCACTGTGCCTCAGCTCTGTGCTCAGCTATGGCACGGGCAAAACATAATGTAATTAATGGTATTATTACAATTATGTTACATTGGATGGGGTTAAAAAAAAAAAAAATACAGGAATACCTTCATCCAGTAGTAATTTAAAGGTTAGCTTGCAGCTTAATGCAGAATACATCAAAGCAGATTAATATCTTCCTTATGACTGTTGTCTTTTGTGACCCAGCTAAGTGTTTTCTATTAAAAATGACAGGAGGATATTAGTAGAGAACCTCCTTTAATTTAAGTATATCAGTAGTTTTTTTACCACTCACAACCACATTGAACTCGTGAGTTATCTGGACAAAAACTGGCAACAAATAGATTAAAGCCTTTACAGAGTACTTGCAAGTAAAGTTGTGTTTTATTTATTGGTAAATTACTTTTATTCCTTTTTTTTTACCATGACTTGAGTCTCATAAGGCAGGACAGTTTTATTTGCATAGCACATTGAATGTATAAGACAACTCAAACTACTTTGCATAAAACATCAAAAGCATTGTAGCAATGTGCAAAAGAATCATTAAAATGAGAATTAAAACAAACTAAAAAAAAGAAATTAAATTGAAACAGAACACACACAGAATACATGCTTTCAGGTACAGTAAATATGATACAAACAGATGTCAACGTGTTAAAAGTTACCACAAAATATCTGACTAGACTGATAATCATACTGTTTTTTGGCTGCAAGTTTACTAAAAGCATAGCTTTGACAGTTAGTTTTGTGTGACTTTGGTTCTGATTGTCCAAAACAAGCTTTGTTAGACATATTCTTCTAGCAAGATGTGGCTAATTACTTATTAAAACCATGCTATATTTTTCTATTATAATGATAATTTTATTTCTTAACTAGTAAAAAATATAGACCTTTTTCTACTGCAAACCTACCAAACAAATGGAATCCTAAGTTGTACTTTGATTTGCCTGAAAAAAGGCAAAAATGAGCATCTTACAAGCTAAATAAATGCAGGCAAAACAGTCCAGTTTCACAAGGTAAAGTGTAAAAGACGCCTTCATCTATATGTTTCAAATGTGTCACAGTTCAGGGTTAATGCTAACCACGTACCTCCAATCCCTAGCAATTCAAAATGAGGACAAAGTAGAAAAGTAAAAGGACTTTGCAAGATGATGTTGATCCTTTTCTCGTACCTTCTACCCTTCTATTTCCTTATAAGTAAGCAAATCACCTGTTTAGAAAGGAGGTGGTTATGTAACAAGATGCAGCCAGTAAAGATGTCACCATGTAGCAGCACACATCAGCTGAATGTAATCACATGAGCGTGGATGGATATTGAACCTATAGGTCATCATTTTATGTTTTGAATTTGAGCGCTTCGATTTCAAGGATTCATTTTGAATATGTTAACCTCTTGGTTTGACATTTTTGCCACACTTAATATAAAACCCAAGCATTGCAACACTGCCAAGGAAACAAATGGTAGTGAACACAGACAGTTAGAAGCACCACACATGTCCGGCATAATTATTTTAATAAAACTACAAAATGATGCTGAATTTTAGAGAATGTATGTAGAAGAAGCTCAACAAAAGCTAGATGAAATTTATGTGAGCTAACTCTTCCACTATCACTTGCATCATGTTGCTGTTGACTCCGATTAAGTATAAAAAAAAGCTAATATCTTTCTTAGAAAGGTATTGGTATACTACACAAATGTGTCATTGAAATTTTTTGCAAAATAGTGAGCAGCCGTGTCAAGTTAAAGATTGAAGAATGTAATTCAGGAAGATAACAGAGACTGTGCTGTATGATCTCAGCTGTTAACTCTGTAGCAGATGAAGTACATCAGCATAGTCAGACTATTTAGATGAAGTTCTCTTGTGTATAAAACTTTATCATCCAGCATGCATGCTCCATATGAGCTGAGGGGTGTCCTCCAGCAGCAGTTATAGATCCATACTGTGGAGGTTTATCACCCTATTTGGTCTTCCAAAGGCATCATGTCATCATAAGGCATAGGTTTCACTGAGGAGAGATTCAACTGAGGGCTGTAATAGACATTTCCAGGGCAGCCGTGTTGTTGACCCCAGCGACACATGGCTACGACTAATATAGAGCCGTATTTGCAACTGCATTAGATCATACCCCATATCGCAACAGAGCACATCCAAGGCACGTTTGTTTCAGGAGTCTGATATACAGTATGTTTCTTTGCTCCATGAGGAGCTTATCTGAATCGAGTGACGCGCCGATATTAAGTAAATGGCTCCCTAATTTGTGGATGTGAGGTAAAGAAATGAGGAACAAGAAATGGAGAACACACACATATGATGCAGCTGCTAATAGCTTCTGTGACCTAAATCATTTCAATTAGGGCTGATTCATACCACATTACTCTGCTGCCATGTAACCAAAAAAAACTACACATCTGTGAGGGTCTCTGTATTTCTTTCAAACCAACATAGTAATTAATAATTTCTCCTTGGACAGGGATTGCCTCTGATGAGAGCTTCATACTTGTCCTTACAACCTAAGAACAGCTGATGCAGGCTTAATTTAATAATCTAGAAGTGCTCTGCTAGCACTGGCTTCAGGGGAAAGGGTATGTATGGGCACCTAATTGTTTTTGAAAGATGTCATAGGTTGATTGTAAAATCTTAGTTTGGGAGCAGGTGGGAATAATAAACAGTTGTTTTTTTTATACATGTATAAATGCTAGGAGCCAAGATAATGAATAATGACCATAAATTAAAGAATACACAAAGCTGCGCTGTCTAACTAATGAAGCATGGAACAAAATAATTGATGAAGCCTCATTGTTAATATAGATGACATTTTAGCTCTTGACCCAGCACAGATGGGTCTACAGTAAGAGCTGCATATTCTAAAAGGTAGGGGAAATGGATGTAATGGCCTCAGGAACAACCAGGAAAATATGTGAAAGAAAGTAAGGAAAGAAGACCAGAGGGGCAGAAAAGGGAGAAGTAAGTATCTAAGAAAGTAAAGATGGAATTACAGAAGAGGATGGAAAGAGCACAAGTATTTAAAGGAATGGTAGGAAAAAAGAAGAAAAAATATATGAAGTAATAAGGTTTACTGCACTCTGTGAAATCCCCATCTTTATTTCATTATAAAATTTTATTCTTTTTTCCTTGAAGGTTTTTTACAGTGAGGATTTTCACCAGTAATTCTCATTTTTATTTTGAGAGTAGCAATTTGTCTATTACTAAATGCTACATGAGAGCAGAGCACTTTTGTTATTTAACACCTCTGTGTGTCTAAAGGCTGACAAAATATGGTTCCTCATCAATGATGGAGATTTTATCCAGTAAACACAGCCAGTGTTCACCATTTACAATGCAGTTTGGATGTATTGAAATGATTGGAGTCCTGTATCCTCTCGTCATTAACTACATCCCCACAAACTTTGCCTGTGACCAGATGAACTTCTCTAAACAAAGCCCACTATCTACCGGACAACTGTAGCCCTTATCTAAAGGTTCATCACATTTAAGATTTTATTTCTTGTGAAAGTTATGTGCACAGTCCACGTTAGGGCTGGAGGATATGGCCAAAACTTGTATCACGATATATTTCTTAATTTCGGTCAATACGATATAATTCCGATACCGATATAAACAAAATAAATGGCTATAAAAATTTTCCAGTATAACATTTTAAAAATTAAAACTGTACAATAAATCAAGGGCGTAGGAAAGTGCAACATTGGGGAGACACATATTGGAAACCTGAATATTAATATATATATACAGTGAGGAAATTAAATATTTGAACACCCTGCTATTTTGCAAGTTCTCCCACTTAGAAACATGGAGGGGTCTAAAATTTTCATCGTAGGTGCATGTCCATTGTTAGAGACATAATAAAAAAATAATAATCCTAAAATCACAATGTATGATTTTTTAACAATTTATTTGTATGAGACAACTGCAAATAAGTATTTGAACACCTGTCTATCAGCTAGAATTCTGACCCTCAAAGACCTGTTAGTCTGCCTTTAAAAA